>VZTX01016930.1:33164-56046 GCA_013400915.1 Pardalotus punctatus
GGTTGAGTAGAGAAACAGTGTTTGTAGCAGAAGGATTGTGGTGATGGACTGACTAAGGAAAAACCCCATACCCTGCCCCCCACCCGGAGCTGCTGGTTGTCTGAAGGAGGGAGGGGTGAGCTGAGGAACAGTGTCTTAAGAGGGAAGGGGGGTGAGTGAAGAAATGGTCTTAAGAGCTTATTTTTACCTCTCATTTATCCTTCGACTCTGTTAGGTTAATAAATCACTTTGCAACTTAAGTTTCTCACCTGTTTGCTCAGGTTCTCGTGCGTCCCCTCCCCACCAGTGCCTCATCTCAACTCACGAGTCCAGTGTGTTTGTGTCAGTTTGATTCCTCTCCTCTCCATAAATGCAGCAGGACAGAGCATAGAAAGCAGACCTCGTAGGTCCCTGGCATTTGGCCAGGGTCAAACCACGACACCTGGGCACAGTCAGTCCCCACACCACCTTCATCATCTCTCCAATGATACATCTAATTTAAGGGATTAAGCCTCCTCCATCCAGCATCGACAATGATTAATTCCCCATTTTCTTGAAGAGCAGCAAGTTTCCAACTACGCCCTTAGTATTTCAATAACACGTGCAATTTTATTCACATAATTGCAAGAACTGCACGAAAGCCTGGAGGAAATTTCTTCATATTAGCCCAAAATCTGGCACTGCATGGAAAGATGTTGTCTTCATGAGGAAGAGGTGGAACAGACAAAACTTGTGTCTGCTTACAAGATTCTAGAAAAAGAGCAATCAACACATCTTTCTGACCCCATTTTCTCTACCAGGGTACAATGATGTTTATTTAAAGACTGGAAAATTTGTTACTCCTTGTGAAAAACTGTCACCATTTGGGGTTTTTTTCCCACAGTCTTTAAGGGAATATATAATGCCACATCCCATTTGTGCAGACACATGTGAACAGAGAGTAAAATACTTTATTTACCCCTCACCAGGGCCATTTCTCTCCTTTTCCATCTCTAAACACACATTTCCAGGAGCAGTGTATCAAAGCTCCAGAGGAGAACAACACTTCCAAAATTAAAATGAGCAGCTCAGCATCAAAAATCTGCAGAGTCAGTATTTTCTAAGGACAGGGAAGGGATGTGGCTTTAAATTGGCAAATTCAATTACTTCATTCCTTCACCTAATAAATGACATAGCTGGTTTCTTGCTCTGATCTACATATCCAGCTCCAATTACCTGTAATGACACTTCAATTCAAACAATGTGACCCCGAGCCAGGGGAACCTAGGGCACCAAAGACAATTAGCTCATCCCACTCCCACTCAGGAAGGAATGTTCATTAGAGATGTACATCCCTGATGTCCAGGACTGGATTTATGGGTCCTGGGGGAGACGATTTCTGCCTCTGCCCTTGGCAATGATGCTTCTGACCAGGGTTTATGTGGGAAGAGTGACCCCGACGATGGCCAATCCCACTGCGCCCACCATGTCCATTACCTCAGCCTGCACAACCTCCATTTCCCTTCCTCCTGCACTGATGTCCCACAAACTCAGAAGATAAAAGCAGCAGACACCAGACTGCCCAGCTAAATGTAGCCTTTACCCTCCTCTATTGTTTTGCTCCCCGATTTTACCATTCCCAACTGCAGCGTCTCTAAATTTCCCTGCTGCCTCCTTAATTAAGATGCCTCCAAACAACCCCAATATTCCTCCTGCAGTGGTTTCCAAAGCCATTTAAAGGACTGTTTGGGTTTAATATGGCATGATGCCTGTTTTGAAAAGGGAAAACCACCTGTGGATTTTCACCAAGCGCTCTCCTGCATTCCCAGCTCTCTGTGATTGTGTGAGCTATCTCCTCACCATCCTTTTTGACATTATTGAAAAATCAAGATTATTTCATTGCAACTGATTTCCCCATGGCAACAATGCAGAAACTGGTCAGGCCAACTGCAGTTTCTTTTTTAGCCTTATTTCTACCTTTAGATGCTCAGGAGGATCCTCCAAATCATTAACATGGAATCATGGAATGCTCTGGGTTGGAAGGGGCCTTAGAAATCACCTATTTCCAACCCCTGCCATGGACAGGGACACCTTCCATTAGGCCAACACAAGTGAAAACATGGTAGTGGAGCCCACACCACTATCAGTGAATTCCTAGCTTGGAGATACATGGAAAGATCAGGTTGAAATTATCCTTTAGATCCGTAATTCCACCAGCTCTCCATGACAAGTTGCTTTTTCAACTAACGCTGGAATTAGTGCAAAGGGCAATAAACATTTTTCTTGATTCATTTGTTCAAAACAATATTTGGGGATGGAAAGAAAGCAAGAAAAGCAGAAGCCAAACACAGGAATGTCAGAGATGAGTGTCCTCCACCAGACAAACAAATGACAAGCAGCAGCACTGACCACACGGAAAATACCCACTCGATCCATCAGGGTAAAGCCCCCGGGAAGCTCCGAGGGATGAGATGGGTTGATTAGGGATCTTTAAGCCAATTATGCCATTTTAAACTATTTTCAATTATTCAATGGACCAATTTGCAGCACTCAATTGCCCTTTACTGCCCTGTACGCTCAGCAGAAGCAATGCACTCTGAAAGACATTAAAAGCTCACAGATGAGAAAGCCCACATTTCCCTGGTTTTACGCTCATTTGTCATCATCTCTTGCCCAAAAACGAAGCATTCCACATTTGAAGACACCTCTGAGCACATCTGTCCCTCTGACCTCCAGCAGAGGAACTGCATTTTAGGAAAACTAAAGTTTTAACACACTTTTGGAGAATATCCATTGCTCCCTTTGCATGGAGCTGGGAATTTCTTTGCCCAGGCAGGGTGATTTTTTGGTGATGTTACTTACAGGAAGTAAAACTTCTGGCTACTCCTTTGAAAACACTGAAATATCTCATCTTTTGGTGAGAATTTAAACACAAAGCAGCTCACGACTCCTGAGGCTTAATACTGCCCAACGAACTCCAGTGTGGGAAGAAAGATAAAGAATTCAACTGGGAAAAATCAGTCATTTGAAGTTAAATATCCTGTGGTTGCTTCTTTCCCATTTATCCTGAAATTAAGAAAAATAGATGTGCAAAGGCCACGGTACCCTGAAAGTGAATCAACCCCAAATTAACACAGTCCTCCTGAAGCAGAGATGGCTGTCCACAGAATACAGATGCCTGTGCCCCAGCTGCAGTAAATATAGGAAAAAACCCATTAAACTTAATGTTGCAGATATTTTCCTTTCAAATTATTCCACTATTTCAGAAAATTAATCCAAATCATACCAAGCTGGTTTTTTTTTTTTTAAATGTTAATCAAGCCAGAAATGTAAGCAATAGGCAGCTAAAAAGCTGAGCCCACAGCACACAGACTGAGCTGATCATCAGTTCTAAAGGAAAAATGGATTTTTTCTCACAGGGAAGAATAAGAATTAAGTGCATCATCTTGGGATATTGGGGAGAAATTCTTCCCTGGGAGGGTGGTGAAGGCCTGCACAGGTTGCCCAGAGAAGCTGTGGCTGCCCCATCCCTGGATCCCCCATCCCATCCATCAGCTCACCACACCATGCAAATCCAAGGTATGGAGAGATGAACAGAGGAAGACCAGGTGAAGGATGCAGGCTGACAGAGCCTCCCATGCCCTAATCTCCATTTTCAAATCACTTGGGAACATCCCAAAGGGCCAGTTGTGAAAAATCCATCCCATTTCTGTCCTTTGGCATGGCACAAGTGGGATGCCAAGCCAGAGAGCCCTCACTCTGCCACGAAGCAACCAGGCTTGTGTTTGGAATCTGGGATATCCCTTGGAAGATGCCGCTCAGATACACCTTGGAAATGCCACACAGCAGTGTCCGGGCTGGCAGAAAGATAGGAAGATATCCCTGCACCAAACAGTGTGGGTGAGATGGACCCATGCAGGGTCTTGAAGGACGGAAATAAAATTAACATGAACAGGACCACAAACAAAAATAGTCCTATAAACTCAAAGCAACCTCTTCTCCTGGAAATGAGCCCTGTGGCACAGGGCACAGCAGGACTAAACCACCACCATTGAGGTAACAGATTTCACTCGTGGCAGGCTGAAAACTTTCCTGTCAGCCAGGAATAAATGTTCAGAACAGTCACGGTCCAAAGAGACCCTGGGGATCCCTGTGTGCGGCAGTGTGGGAGAACATCCCTCTATCACAGGGACATGCACAGAGCTCAATATCTGGCCAGAGCATCATTTCCAGAGTTAGATGGCTTAGGATTTATTCCCTAAACACAGGACAGAAAAAAAATAACTGAGGTGAATCTATCCTAAGCAAGAGTTACCTGCTCTGATGGGAGAAGGAGCTGCAGGTCTGCTATGAGAGCTCTGGCAAAAGGCTAATTTCTGTGGCTTCAGCCAATGTCATTTAACCCTCCTGCCAGGAGGATTAAATCCAGACACAGCAACAGTCCAACTGTGGAAACAACTCCAATTTGCTCTTTTAATGCCTAACTCCCTCCAGTACCTGTTAATGAAGGCAGAATTAGTGTGCCTGCACAACGGATCCCATTTGCTTGGAAGCTGCAGTCACTGGAAATGGAAAAGCTCTTTTTCTCCTTCCTCCTTGTTTTGCAAGTCCAAAAGAAAAAGCCTCTTTGGTCAAGGAAGCCATGTCTTTGTTTTCCTATGACATTTGAAGGATCCAGGGGAAATTCCATGAGAATTTGCTCATCTTTCTACCCCTGCCCCAACACATGAGAGCAGCTGAAACAACAGAAACCTCAAGGCCCCTCGGCTCTCATTGCCTTTAACAGAAAGCTGACTTTCTGAAGCAGCTAAAAGCTACTTCATTAGATGTTTTAAAAATAAATTTTCACAGAAACATGGCAACCAAGGAGAACAGACAGTGCTGGAGTGAGAAATGGCTCGTAAATAAGATACGGTGACAGACTCATTTTCTGAGCAATGTGCAAACAGCTGCCTATGAACAACGTGAAATGAAGCCTCCAGCCCTCTCTCCTCCTCTCCCTCCCCATTTCACAAAACTCAGCTGAAGGGAGCTTCAGGTCAAGCTGCAAAGACGACTGAAATGAAGGGTGGGGAAGCACTCCCAAAGCCCAGCTGAGCACAAAGACACAGAGCCCTCGGAGCTTCTTATTTCCCAATGCTCTCATTGATCAGTTTGGAATCCAGCGAGCCAGACCAGATTACAGTGGATCTCTTCCCGTCACTCTCCCTCCTGCCTCCCACCCCAGACCCAATCTCCCACTCCCCCTTCTGATTATCCTGCTTAGTGCTCAATATGCCACCTTCCTTTCCCAATATTTAGTTGGTTTTATCTATTTGATGTAATCTACAGCTCCATCTTGTCCAGATACCTCCTTAACGTTTGGGTTGTTTAACCAACACAAGGTGAAAACCAATATTGAACTGCCATGTTCAAGATTTACTTTCCTCACTCTATTTTATTTATTTCCTAGGGAAAAGAACCCAATCAGGAGCTACTGGATTTCTGTAGGGTAATGTTCACTAGTCAGAGAGTAAACTAGTGTGGTGTAACAGTGAGTTTTCTATTTGGCCACAGGGCAAGGTTTGGTTGGGAGTTTTATTTTACAAAAGCAAATGCTTTAAAAATGAAACCCAAACTCTTCCTCTGGGGAATCACTGTTTGACAGGAGCTCCAGAGACATTCCTCCATCTTCAGTAATCATTTAGCAAACTCCACAAATACCTAAAAGTCAGCCTCAAAGCCCTGGACCTTTTTTCTTTTCCCCTTTTTCTTTGAATTTTCCTTTTTGAAAGCTCCTGCCTTGCCCACCGTTCTCATGACTCCTCAAAGCACATACCACCCAGTTCTGTTTCCTCATTAATCTAACTCCCCTGTAATTGTGGACATGCTTAAAAGCCTGAGAACACGAGGAAAAAATACCTGTTCCTCCCTCAGCCTCTAAAACAAGGCTGGCTGCTCCTCCAACACAAGGTGGTCCTTTTCTTTTATTCTCACAACAAAGAAATTAAAGCAAAGCAAGAACAATTTTTCTTACTGCTGCCTGTGGAAGCACATGAAATGAATTTTGCACCCTGTGTACTTGATTAGGGGGTTGTTCACCACCAGCACAGCCATAAAAACAAGGGAAGAGTGTTTTCCAAGCCCCACTCTGTAATGTGATACCAGAGGTTTGAGAGTTCATTGTCATCTGTGGAGGCTCGGATGAAAAGCCCTCATTACACAAGTGAATACCTGAGATCATTTTGGCACAGCCCAGATGAAAGTAAGAAAGGAATGGAGAAGGTCTTAAGAGCCAGTTCTGGGAATCCGTCAAATAAAAAAAAGCAGATTAAAGTCATAAAACAAATTCCCTGGCTTGAAGCAGCTTTATCTCTCTGTTTGTTTTCACAACATGAAGGTCACACACAAGTCTTCCCCCACCACATCCATTTGACAACAAACAAGACCTTGACCACTGCTGCTTCCCAGGAATAGATCCTCAGTAAATGAAGAGCTGCCTCTCATGTCTCCTGTTACAACATGCAAGAACATGGGGGGAGAATAAAGCACCTGTTGCTGCAACAAAACATCAGCGATTAACCCAGCTGACACCCTGAACAGGCAGGCAGCAGTGGGCTCTGCAGGTAATGGGGAAGCAGCCAGGTTCTGAATTCCACAAATCAGGTCATCATGGAATAGATACTCACAAGATTAGATGGCCAACTTTTCTCTTTTTAATTCTGAAAATTGAATGTCTCAAGCTCATTTGGACAGTGGCTTATTCCCCATTACCCCACATTTTCAAATGGGGCTGAACAACTGCTGTTGATGTTCCTGTTTATGATACAGCACCTTCCAAGCAGCCAGAGAAGCCCTGCAAATGAGGTTTTGAGCTTGACTTCCACGTGAAGAAAGCCTAGAAATGCCATTTGACATTATCAAAAGCTCCAGTTTCACTGGCTCTTGCCAGCAAAGCAAACTTTTCAGCAGTGGCACTCAGAGTGCAGACGACTTTGCTGGAACAGATCAGCAGATCACAGAAATATCACAAATGCAAGTCAAGTGCAGCAGGGTGAAAAGACAGAAGGTATCTAATGGTACTTGTTGAAATGTAAACAGCTTAACTTCTCTCCTCATTGGATTACATCACTCACAAACCCAAGCTCACCCAAGTGAAAATACAGCTGGAAAAGAGAGTTTGGACAGGCATGAAACCAGTGAAAGGCCGGAGATCAGCATTCACCCAAACACAAGAATATCACATGAACACAGCTCAAGAACGCGACTCCATTTACAGATCTGAACAGCAGGTCAACTGACTCATTAAAAAAAAACGTGTCACATTTCAAAATGAGAAATAAATCTTCAGAAGCCATCGATCTGCTTGTCTTCCCGAAGCATGGGAAGCTCAGACTAAACCAGATGAAGCAACAGTGATTGCTAAGCTCAAGTTGCAGGCAATCAAGAAGGCCTTTTAGGGAAATAGCATGTCAACAATAGCAAACCAATTGCTTGTGAACCTTGAAAACTTAAAAAAAAACAGTCATTGCAGGGAAAATCCTTGCTGTACTTACTGGAAAGGACTGTGGTGAGGAAGATGTAGTCAGAAAAAGAAATGAGTCCACATTCTCCAAGTGCATAAAAAATGCTGTCCTCATCGGCAAACTTCTCCCTCTCCTGGGATAACTTCTGTTCATCCACCCAAGCCACACCCCAAAGAGAAAAGAGAAAGCAACAGATTAAACAAAGAAATTGAAGGCTTTATTTATATCCTTACCACCAACAAGCCATTCCATGGACACACACACACCCTTACTTCCCTCCATCCATATCCAGCGGACCTTTCCCAGCCTTTGAATCTGTTAGAAGAGTTCTGCAAAGATCAGTGCTTCCCCATTTCAAATGAGGGATAAGGAATTGCATAGGATTTGTTTGTTGGTGCAGCCCAGCTGAAATACAGATAAATAAAACTATGGCCATTTTGCTTAAAATCTTTGAGATTAGTGGTAAAATAATCAGACTTTAATACAGGATTCAAAAAGGAAAGTATTGTATTTCCCTGACAGTTTTTTAGTCAGACTCTGTTGTAGAAGTAGTAGAGAAAGGACTATTTGACATGAATATAAAATCTGATCAAAGTTACCAAAACGGCGTGTGTGCAAGCTCACAGGGAGGACTGGGCCTGAAACAAAACTCCATCTCCCTCTTGCTCCAGTTCTTTTCCATTTATCAGCTCACAGTATCTAACTAAGCTAAAAATCTGAGTCCCTTTGATCCGCAGAACCCTCAAAGGCTGAAAAGGATCCATAAAACTGTTAGGGAATCCACACTGGTGACCCATTTTAAGGACACAGAAGGAGAAGGCACACACACACACAAAGGAGAATTAAATTAATACAGAGGAGAGTAAGGGTGGGTGAGGTTATTCCATGGAAACCAGGCCATGCAAGCACACAGGCATGGTGAAAGCAAGGCTGGATTTAGGAACGGTTTTAGGAAAAACCACCGACAAACACCACCACACGAGGGTCCAGCTACACAACTGTCCCCCACCGTTACCTCTGTCTAGCGGAGATCCCATCATATACAAGATAAAGGAAAGAAAACTGGTTAACCAACAATAAAACAAGCAGGCAAAACATCACATCAAGTTGAACGGTTAGGCTTGCCAAGAGCAAGGAAAGTTTGGAAGCAACCAGGTGGTTGCTGTGACTGGAAGCCTAAGGAGATATCCCAGCAAGCGTTAGCTCATAGCTTCTCCACTGTCTGCAGCTGATGTCTCTCATCCACCTCAGGTTTTTGGGGGTTTTTTTGAGAGAACTCACCATTATATGTGACTGCAGAGTGGGGATGAGCTCAGCTAATAATTTAGATGAAAATTTAACCCGTATCTGGCTCGGAAACCACAAGAAAAGAGAAAAAAAACATAACCATGTAGATGACCAAAAACCCACAGTTTCCAGGGAAAAATAGTTCAGCTCTATTGATCACATAAAATTGTTCCTAGTAACTCTGCCTTTATCACCTGGAGAGCACCAGGAATTAAGAGGTGAGTCACTGCCAGCAGACAACATGCTAATTGGCTTCATTTGACGCAAGATAACAGCTACTTATGCTTATGGGGTACCAGGTTGAAATATAATTTCCTCAAAAAATGGGTTTGCTTCCATTCCCATCAAGATGGATCCAAAGCAGAATTACACCGATACAGATGTGAAGAAAAAACAAACAAACAAACAATGCCTAGTTTTCCTTTGAACCAGAAGGAGGATTTCAGGAGAGAGCAGCTCCCTGTGATTGCTGCTGGAGGTGTTGCCAGCAGCATCTCACCTGCTCCTCTGATTTATTACCTCTCCCTCTGATTGCCTCTCTTGAGCAGCATTTATCATAAAGTAGCTATTAGCATCGTGCTCGAAGAATCCCGTGAAAAAGTTCCAGAGGGTGGTTTATTAATTTTTATGGGCTCCTTTTCTGCACTTAAAATTCATAGTCAGCATCAAACAGCTCGAAATATTTCTCATAAGAGGAAAGCACCTCCGTAGATGAACACTGAAAAGGGTATTAAGTTAGGTGCTTGCTGAAATATAAAGACAGATGGGTGGGAGAAGCATTTACCCATTTGCACCTTACTTTGAGCAAACAAAGTAAAAAATGTTATTTATTTATATTAAAACAAGCATCTACTTGGCACTAACTCAGGGAACACAAGCTGTAACTGTAGTGTTCAGCTACCTGAAACCTGTGGAAAAGGAATTTTCTCCCACTGATATTAAGAAAAAAGAACAACTGCCCTGATTAATCAGATTTTCAGGTTCCCAGCAACAGGACAGAAGCTTTAAAAAAATTCCCATCTCTCCCATTTTATTTTCCTCCGTCTCGGTGAGAAGCTGCGTGTTTCATTGCTTCCCATGAACTCTGTGGGAAGATCACCCCACTATGGGAAAGCCTCAAAGCATCCTTTTCCCAGGAGTTGTTCCCCATCATGAAACATTACATTGCAAGGAATTATATAGAACCTCCAGGAAAAAGAAAATGAAATAAATCAACCCACCTACTTCACAAAGCACAGTGTAGGCTCTTGTCACCCCTGAGAGCAATTGACCCAAAGTCAGCCCCAACTTACACCTAAAACCACCCTTTTCCACATCCCACCTTCCTTTCAGCAGACTCCCATGTTTAGCCAGAAAGGTAATGCATGGCATCAGAACACGCAGGGAAAAATCCCTTTCCAAACCTCCATCCTCTTTTAGAGACATGTCATCTTCACAAATTAATCATCCACACCCTTTTGTATCTGAGCACAAGGTAATTCTCAGAGCGCACAGTTAAAACAGTCAAATGTCTTAACATTTTTTCCTATGTTAAATCCACTCCCAAAACCAGAGTAATTGGTTAAGATCATTCAGCACACCCCAAAAAACACTTAAACCCGAGCATTCGCAAGTGAGCAAGCCATGGGGAACAGTTTACAATTATGATGTATATTTTAATCAAGCACTAGATTCATATTTAACAAGCACACAGACGAGCAGACATCCAAATTAATATGTAAAAAGAAAAATAAATTCAAATATCTCACTGCTTTTGGCACAAGCATGGCTGTGTAAGTTCAGTGAGAAGCCACCAGGCCAGTCTCAGTGGAACAAAACTCGTGACAGGCGTTCAGGCAATTTCTCTTACAGTTCCAGACATTGACGACAAGTCAAAAAATTAATTTAATTTCAAGATACAGAGCTTGGTTTGACCTTCCCAACTCAGGCTCCAAGCTCAAACAGCACCAAGCTGTGGGTTTAACAGATCAATGCAGTGACCAAGCTCCCCCAAACCCACGTGCTGGAGGAAAAAGTCGTGTGCTGCATGCAGGCAACTCCCCGGAGCTTTGTATGTACAGGCTGGCTGCAAAGCACCCGAAGATACATCACAAACTTCACCTTTCCACCCCAAAACTGATCTGCTGCAGGAGCTTTCCCCAAGCCAAGGATGTGGTACTGCTCCCAACTAACAAAGGGTTTGGGGGAAAACCCCCACAGAATCCTTACATTCCTTGCCAAATGGAACCTTTACTTTGGATTTTAAAATTGTTTTCCAAGGGCTGAGTGAGGAGTGAAACACAGTAATATTAAGTGATGCAAATCTGAAGAATAAAGGTGTGTTTTTGCACACGGAGGGAGGCCTTCTCTGCATTGGCAGAGATGGACACATGGTGCTGGTGCTTCCCATTCCTAACGCAGGTCTAGAAAAGCCTGATCACCTAAATCCTGGCAGCTCCACTTCAGCTGGCATTCCAGAAACTACAGCATTTAACTGGGGTAGAACACATCCTTGGGAAGTCTCCCAGAGCTGCCAGTTTGGACTTCCATCTGGAAAAGGAAATGACACTTTGGGCACATTTATTCCTGCAACTTAGGTTTCAGCACCACCTTTGCACTTGCACCAACCAAAGCCTCAGGAATCTACCAGCCTTATGTGACCACTTACACCTTCCAAAACAACAATAAAATAAATATCCATAAGAAATGAGTATTTCACCAAAACCAGGAAGCAATTTTGTCAATTGGCAGGGGATTTTAGATGAAGAATGAACCACCTTTTATTGACAAACATCATTGGACTCTGTTTGTTCCTTTTGAACAGAAACACTTCCAGGTGACCAATACTGTGTGAGCAAATACGAACCCGTGAGTGTACAGTGAAGTCACGTGGATGCAAAGCAATTCTCTCTCAGTCCCAAATGACCACCTTCAGTTACGGAAAACATTAAAATAAGACCTCTATTAATGTATTTCTTTTATGGTTTACTGTAGGCATGTAGGAAAAGAATTTCTATTTGCCAGCAGGATGGGCATGGATTAATGCAGCTTTTTCCCAAGCAGGGCTCTTGAAAATCCATGGAAATATATACCAAGAGACTCAGTAACAGACAAGAGGAAACACTGAAATTCCAGTGCAAACTAGCTTGCTGTGCTAATTAAAAATATTAATGCTTTCAACTCTGTCTGCATTAAAATGCTGAACTGAAAACCAGGAGATTTTAAGTTTTGCTCTCTTTTTTTAGATTTAAACTTTGAAGAGCCAAAGCCATGTATTGAGAGATTTCAGGCACCTCACTTTAAGAAAACTAAATAAAGAAATAAAAAGGCTTTCAGGACCAGATTTAAAATTTGAGCCTTTCGGCCCAAGTGTTCAAAAGTCATTTAGGGAAAACCAGATAGGGAAGGTCCCTCCACACTATGAAACATGAACAAAAAAGGGACTTGGGGGAAAACTGAGGGATTTAAGAGTTTTTAAAGCTAGTTCTATAATGCAGATGCAAAATAAGTAATTTTAAATGCACCGCCTGGCATTTTTATATAATTTTTTCTATATCATTAAATAAGAAAAAAGTGTCTGAGGCTCTGATGGAAACAGCACAAGGTCCTTTTCAAACTCATAAAGCCCTTTTAGCCATGGGAAAGTTCACAATATCATTCCTAGGGGCTCCAGATAATTTAGTATGAAGTCTACATGCCAACACAGGGAAACACAAAAATGCTCTCCATGGTAAATTGTGGTGGCTGAGTGCTGACCTAGCAAAATGCTTAAAATGTACTGTTAGCAGATAATACTGCATAACTGGCAGATAATACCTTTCAAGAGCATATTTTAATCCAGAGCTTTTTAAAACTTTGGATTTTGGGTGGTTATTTTGTCTGTGTATCTACAAAGAGTCATAAAAATACAGAGATTGATAGGGATGAGGTTGTCCTGCACATTCTCTTCTCACTCTCAATTTGAGCATGTTCAGAGAATCAAAACTTAGGCAGCAATTATTACTGCAGGTGGAGTGCTGAGACTGGAAAGAGAAATCTGCATTCCCTCCCTTCCAGCAAGGCTGTAAGTATTCAAATCACCTTTCAAACAAAGGGCACCTGAAATGCAAGGCCAGCATTCTGTACAACCCAGAAAAATCAACGACACAGACTTTGCCGACCCCTGGCAGGCAGCGGAGCCACTCATGCAAGGGAGAACCCCTGCTGGAAAAGCAAATAGGAAATGCCTTGGAAAAGGGACAGACTTCACCTGTGCTCCCCTCAGCCCTCCACAGGGTAATGAAATCACAATCTGTAGGACCACAGGGGCATTTTGCATCAAAATTTAATGGGGGAGGATTCAAACTGGGGTCCTTGACAGCCCACATCAAGCTTCTAAAAGGAGCTGAGTTTTGCCACCTTTGAATTTAAATGGCTGTTTAGGTCTCTGATGGAAATTGGGATGCTGCTCTCCCTCATCTCAGCCTGCATTACCAAGATGAACTCATTGTGTTGATAATGCGCTGCGCTCCTTCGCTCAGACAAATCCCAGTGTGAAAGAACACGAGGGGGAAAATAATAATTCTCTATAAAAGTGATTCTTAAACATTGGCTCAGTTGATGAGGTTGGGGCTGTACACTTGCTACTCGCCCACCAAAATCTTGCCAATTCTCTTTCCCTCTCTCTCTCCTCCTTTTTTCTTCACCTGCTTCTCCCACCCAGATTTCCCCTCCTTTTGTAGTCAAGTGAGGTCAAGCATCTCCTAAAACACTCCCTGCCAACTTCTCCATCCATACCCTTTCTCCCTACTAACTCCATGTCACCCGAGGACAGAGTTCTCAGAGTTCTCTCTGGTTTTGTGTCCCTCAAATATTATGCATTAATCTAACACCAGCAAAACTATCAAAGAAATTAAAGCCAGAAATACCCCCGGACCCATTTTTGATTAAATGACTGCATACACCCACTTATTACCAAGGGCATATTACCAAGTTCTTTATTTTTCCCTAACTTCCCCTATGGATTTCATTAAGGCCAGAAAGCTACAGGGAAAACTCAAAGTGTTAGGAAATATTTTCCTCTTTACTTACTAATATTACATGAACTCCCCTTTGGTTTCTACTTCTTTTTCCTATAAACCATTTCATGGACTATAACAACTAAATATGTTCTTCCTAACATATTCTTTATACAGTTCACTCTACATAATTCCATAACTTCAAAAACTTGAGCTTGCAAATGTGACCTTCCCCAAACCTACATACACCTTCAAATAGATGATGTTTCCCTAAAGTATTTGGCCAGAGGATCAAACTAACTTTGTGGCCTCAAGGGGAAAACACCATTTTCCAGCAGAGCCAGCTCTATCACGCTCTCATCAAGCTGCAAAACAAGACAGAAGCCTCAGAGGACACTGTGAAACCAGGAGGGCAGGGAGATGCACATTTAAGCTTTGCTCAAAGCAATTCCTGTTAATAGAGCCAGATATTAACGGTTACTCTGAGGATTGTTCTCTCCACAAACCAAACCCAGGTGTTCTGAAAAAAATCCTTCAGGCTGAGGATCAAGGAGAGCATTCAGGACTATTTATTAGAGAAGCAAGGAGAAGAGGCGAGCATGCACTGTCCCTTTTCCATGAAAAGTGCGTATTATGAGGTCTGAAGCACAAACTAATCAAAGCACATGCTGTCTGCTTTGTACCTGCCAGAAATCCTGGTGGGAGGGGAGAGGGTTAGAAAAGGGAAGAAAACGAGGGAATGCTTGGTTACACAAAAAAAACCACAACCCACAAACCAGAATTAGAATAAAGACAAGTATCAGAGATATTGGCAGCTGGAAGAAACACCTGCTGGGTTCCTAGAAACCAGAACAAAGGAGGACAAAGAACAACCAGAGGATTTTAGTAGGAGCCCTGTGGAAACGAGCAACAGAATTAGGGATACAAAAAGGTAACAGCAAGTAGAGCTTTGTCAAAGCCAAAATACACCACAAATGTTTGGTAGAAGAGGTAGGAAAGGAAGACGCTTGATCTGTACCTAAAGCAGCCCAGGTGCCCACAGGGATGTTTGTGCATTGTGTTAGAAGCAATTAAGTATTTTCTTTGATAAAATCCAGTTTTATTAAAAACAACCCCAGGGAAGAATTTGCACAATTCCGTGTCCACACAGGTCCCTGCAAAGAGGGAAACGTCAGAACTAACTGGAGCAGACAGGAGGGTCAAGTTTGGCTGGGAGGGGAAAGCCAACAAGCAAAGAAACCAACCAATGTGGACGGGGTGTCAGCAAAGAAAGCCAAAAAGAGAGAAACCTCCGCTCAGCTTTGCTGGTTATCTGCAACAAACTGCATCTCTGCTTGCTTCCACAAAGCCACACGTAAGGATTTTGTCCCACCACTTCCTTATGACACTTTCAGGGATAGCAGAGGAACATTCGCACAGATCAGTGTATGGCAGTTATCCATGTAAGAAGATCCCTCCTGGTTGTTATGCAAATACTCCCTGCGCAGAGATCAGAGGGTGAAGGATTTAAAAGCAGGGAATCTGAAGTTGGACAGTAACATTTCACACAGATCATGGACTGGGATGGCTTCAAGGTATCTCCAAGCAAGCCATAACCCAGCCTCAACAGCTCCAACTGCAGACCCTGGGGACACATTAATTTCTAGCTGTTACAACAGACACTGGCAAGACCTCACAGTTGGATTTAGAGGACTCCTCACCTGTTTTCATTGCATTTCACCTGGAGAACATACTGAGTGTCCTTCCCAGCTAATGGGCTCAGTAAACCAAGGGCACCTGCACTTTATGCTGCTCTTTACTGAACTGCCATACTGGCTTTTGGTAAGGCAACGTTTAGAATTGCATCCTTTGGAATTAAGGCTTCAGAGGCATTTAAATATCACAGGTGCTCAGACCCAGTCCTTGGCTCCTGAAGGACAGCAGGACTTTAAGCCTGTCTCGCTGCAAGTTTGGGTCTATAGCAACTTATCCCACTCTCTCTCCCATGCTCCAGCCAAAGCCCATCCACAGAGCAAAGGAGCCCAGAAATTCTGACTAATAAATCAAGGCTCCTCCCCTTCCCACTTTAAAAAATCTGAGAGCAAGATCCTCCAATCCACCAGAAAAAGATGGTCCATCTGCCTCCAGTCTTCTCCTTGGGGATCCTCCCTGAGTACCTTTTTTCAAGCTCCTCTGCTCCTGAGATGCTCTTTAAATCACCTGGAAAGAAATCTGCCTCCTGAGCCGATTCCCAGCAAGTGTTCTTTAATGGACACACACCTTCGGGTCAGGGCAGCTGAAGATACCCATTGCATTGGTCCATGATATGACCTTCTATTATACAGTGGAAGTGAACATTCCAGATGTTTTACTGGCCCTTAGAGACGCTATCTGAAGCATTTTCCCTGTCCTTCACCTCGCTTGGCATTACTTTATGGCATCCCCAAACATCTAGAGATGTAAACATAAGTGCTGGCAGGAAATACTTAAGTCATAAATTTAATTAGAGGGTACTGAAAGCCTCTCTAATTACTAACTGCAGGAGGGGAAGCTGCTGCTGATAGCTCAAAGGCTCTCGTTCTTACCAAGCAGTAGCAAGAAATTCTCCCCACAGGAGGAGAAAAAAGAGCAAGTCAAGTGAATCCTAATCAAACTAATAACCCATCTAGAATGGGCCTTTTATTTCTAAATAAGACAGAGGTCTCTTAAAAGCACTCCAGCTCACCTTCACCTCTGCACTGGGATGCACTGCTGGAAGCTCAGCTGGGGGACACCTGGGTGCTGCTGTGCTGGCTCACTAGGGTGGTGACAGGGTGGTATGCAGCTCACAATTCAGAGCAGTAACATGAACAGCATTGTTCCTTTATTTCTTTGAGAGATGAAGCTTGTCAATCATTAATACATAAGCAAAAAAAAAACCTCCCATCAATAAACAGAGAGAGCATGAAAAAAGAAAATTTTAAACAAAGTCTGCACAACAACTTATGTAACATTAATGATGCTTATGGCAGGTTAGACATGCTAAGAAATCTATACTACTTAGTGAGAGCATATTCATCACTAAAACATGAGATATTTCTCCTACAGATGGGTTAAAAATGCATTTGCTTTTCCACTGCCAAATGCAAGAGGGAAGAGACACTGGAAACACAGCAGATGGACAATCACGGCCTGGGCACCTCCACACCACAGCACCCTGGGACTCTGTCTGTTCTCACATCAGCCTTGTACTCTGGCTTCAGATAAAAAATGTCTACAAGTTGATTAATATCTTTTTCTACTCTGAATGAATAGTAATCAATGCCTCTTTTCCCTACTTTGCAGAGCTTGCTGCCCTAGGGAGAAAACCACCACCCTTAGACAAAAGCAGAGCCACAGGTTGCTTCCCTGTACACACTCAGCCCAAAAGCAGGAGCCCGTGCTGGCACACACATCTGATCAAAGGTTTGTGCTGGATGAGTGTCTCCAGGGTTTTTGGTCTTGCATAAGTGAAGAAAAAGCATTTAGGCTCAAATTACAGAAGCATTGTTGCCATGAATAAGGCAGTAACATTTACCTCACTCTCCAGTAACTCTGTAAATCATCAGTAGGAAGAAGGGGGCAGGAAGAGGGGAAAAAGGGGATATTTTCACCATTGCATTCAGTCACATGTACAGCAAGCTGGCTCAGACACTTGACACAGCCACAATACAGAGGCACATCACTCTCCAGAATCCTTTGGCAACATCAGTCCTGATCACCCCACAACAACCAGTGAGTTGTTTTGATGGTAGTTTTACCTAAATACAATGGGAAAGGAGCAGCTCATACATCATCTCACTAATGCTGCAGCATTTAGATCTCAAACACACATGCTCAGAATTCACACTGATGCTTCAAACACTGTCCTGGAATATGTAATTAAAATGCAACTAATTGCACAGACATTTTAACTGAATCTCCTTCTAAATTACTACTTGCGTGCAACCGTGTGTGCAATCTTTGAGTGGAACTAAAATCACTCCTCTCTCCCACTCTTCAGCCAGGATTCTGGCCTGTGGATTGTCAGTGCTTTGGAGTAGCAGAGCTTGCTTGTGTCTGACTGTTCACAAACTCCTTTCTCATCAAAAAAGGAGAGGAAATTTCCAGTGACCAGGCCTATTTCTGAGTACCACTTTCCCATTACCTCTGTGTGACATCCATAGGGATGCTCAGGGGAACAGTGATGACCCTCTCACCCTTCTGCTCCAGCTCAGCAGCTCCTCCAGCACACAAAGGCAAATCCCCTCCAGGTAGAGGCTGCTTTGATAATCCAAGAGGAATGTGAGGCTGGAACCAGGCACGGAGGGAGAGATGCAAAAGGATTTTATCACTATGCAAGTGAAACTCATTCTGAGTGAGGTCAGCTCTGCAGCACCTCAGCTGTGCTTGGCTGAGTAAAAGCAGTGTTTTTTTTTAAACTGAAACCCAAAGCAAGCAACAAAATGAGAAAAAGTTGCTCTCAGATCAATCTACTGTCAGCTTCCTTCATTACCAAGGGAGAGCCAAGGCCAGCTCATTTTATCCTCTCCTCAAATTATCCTCTCACCTGGACATTACCACTGCCCTAACAGCCATGGCCAGATGTAGCCAGTCCCAAGGTATCTTTAAGCAGACAGCCAAACAAACAAGAACCTCTATTTCTTCATTTTCAGAGCACACTGCTTCCAGGGTGTTATTAGGCAGTGGAAAAATCAGGTCCTAGGAGAAGATGATAATAATAAAGCCAAGTCCATTGCAGACACCTAAATCTGCTGCCTCACTTTCAGGTAATCAAACCACAGCACGGAGACATCCAAGTGCAGCAGCAACCTCTGTAAGTTACATAAAAAGCTGTTTCAGTCTACTACAGGTCAGAGCCCTCGCTGTTGAGGGGCAAAGGAACAGAAAGTCAAGTTCAAAGGGATTGCCTTTGGATCTTTTATCCAGTGTGCAGGGAATCGCCTGCAGAGCGCTCTGGAACAGAGAAGCGATTAGCAAAAATAGTGTGGGATTCAGCATTTCTTCCCTACAAACAAATCTTGTTTATGTAAAGCCTAAGGGAGGAGGGTGATAGCTTGACAAGATAAAATGATGAAAGTGAATGGATGCAAAACAGACTGTCATGAAAACAGAGGGAGAAACATGGGGTATTTTGCAAAGAATATACGTCCTTCCGTTGGTTGGGCTGTTTTTTTTTTTAATCACAAAAAGCAGACATCACGTTTGTGGCAGAGGGGAAAAGAAAACAGGTGTTCACAACACGCTTTGGAGCTTTCTGTATCAAAACTAACTGCCAAAATCCACCTCCCAGTTGTCTGTTTTCCAGCAAGGCCCTGCTCTGCTGCCTGGGTAACCAGCACACTTGTCCACGGCTGATGACAGAGACCCCAGGTATTTGATCATCTTCTTGTTACCTGTCCCTGCTAAACACAAAACAGGGAATTGCATATGTTCAGCCCACACTGTGCTTATATAAAGCTTTAAATGTCTTTTTTCCCCCAGTGTTGAGGCTTTCTGGAAATGCCTGACACTCTGTGTCAGATGCACCCTGCAGCAAGAAGGGGTGAGATGCTGATATCCCTTTGAAAGCTTTATTTTCAGATGACGCAGGTGAAAATGCTGATAAAAGCTGGAGGACCATTGTGTGCTGATGGTGATATGATGGAAAATTAACCAACCTGCAGTTATCTGCATCAAGGAGTCCCTCTGAGCTGCCAGTCCTGGGGCAGAGCTGCCTTTACCACACCAGTGGGATTCACGGTGTGGATAATTAGCTCTGTGATATCCATAATAACAGGTGGGATGCTACACGGCTCCACTTTCACAGGGAGACAAAACCAGATCAGAACCTGCTTCAGGTATTACCAGCAGCTCTCGTGACAGCACCAACATGCAGAACAGTCATGCACTGCTGCAGGAAGGGCCTGGGGTTCAAAAGGGGAACAGAGAAAGGCTGTTTGATAGCAGGGGAAATACATGGTTGGGATACAGAAAAAAACATGAGCGTCTTCTTCCTTTAGGAATCTGGAGATGAGACTGGAAGGGAAAGGTCCAGCGAGTTTCCCCTGAAATGGTTTAACCTGTGTATCTCTCACAGTCAGGAAGAACCAGCAAAGAAATGTGATTACAACCCATGATTTCCCAGCCCAGAGTGGTAATATTTTGTCTGTAAACATTAAAATACGGTTCTTTTATCGAAACAATCTTTCTGTCATTACAGGAAAAGCACTGCATTGCTACTAAACAACAAAAAGCTCAGAAGAGAACACTTGACACTTCATTTAACTTACACCCTCACAGAGGTAATAACTGAAGGATTCTAGGTTAAAAAAGCCATTAAATAAAATACATTCATTAGTCCAATGTGCTTACCTTCCCATCATAGCGTTTCACTATGAACTGGTCCAGGCCCAGGTCTGCAAGAGGGAAAAAAAAAAAGATACTCAAAAAACACAGCTCTTACATGTAAAAATAAGAATTGTGCTATCTGCTTGAGAGGACTGGAAAGTTAAATGCAGAGTCTGAATAACATCTGTAGAAACTGTAAGGAACAGAAGGAAAATTTTATTTGGTTTCATACATTTTGCAGTTTGCATTTTGAACATAAAACACCAACAAACTCAAGGAATCAGAGAAGAAAATCTTCTTTTATAGAATGGCCAGCAAGAACTCAGCAACCAGCACCTCTCCAGCACCTGAAATATCCACCCCAAAGTAGATCCCTGCACTATTACCAGGCAAACATTTCACATATGGCCCTCGGTGATTTTAGTAGCACCTTTTGAATGGCTCACAAATGGGAAAACAAAGACTTGTTCCCATAGTTAATTGGGATATCCCCAAATAAATCCAAAGCTTCTTCGTATTTAAGAATAAAATAAATAGATTTTAAAGGAGATAAGTTGTAGATGCATTTGTAGAAAGTGGAGTTCTTTAGGTGAATGGGAAAAAGGCAGGGAGAGGGATTATTTATACAAATAAAGTCTGTCATATCTTCACAGAATGTTTATTTTATATTGAAGAGGGGAAAAAAAAAATATCCCAGCCTTAGCTGAGTTAAGGCACAAAGCTCTCATCTAACCCACCATGCCCAGCAGGCTGCATCTAACACTGGTGACTGCACATAGAAGCAAAATGACAAAAAAAAATTCAGGATGATTAATTATCTGAGCTTTGCAATCCAAAGTCAGGAAGATGCACCCTGAGAAGAGATTAAGCAGAACTCAAGCCGAGCATTTCCAGTAAAACTCAGGAGAGCACAGGCTGATTTTTGGTGCTCTGAGAAATAAAACCCCTCCACAGAGCAACGTCCCATGCATTTTCTGCCACTGTTTATGGTAATTAGCACATCCTCATTTCAATTTAAATGAGAAAATAAGATGGAAAAATCCAAGTAAAGCCTTCCTCATGCCTGCTGCATCACCTGCTTTTGAAAGAGGATAATGAACCCCTTCCTGTCTGCTAGAAAGTTTCATGGCATGGTGCAGAAAATGAAATTATTCATTGCTCCAGGGTGACCCCCTCGCCCTTTGCAACCCAAAGCAGCTGCAATGCCTCTGCCACCAATTTCAAAGGTCAAGGCAATTGTCGCAGGGCTTTTGACACATGCAAAAATTCCAGCCAGAAAGCACCTTCTCAATATTTTGTGGGGCCTGATAACAATAAAAATTGCATATTCATACACATTTTCAGACTTTAATCTTCTGAATTTTCTCCTCCTCCAAGCTGTGGGTAGAAATGCAATAAGCATTGGCGCATTTAGAGGTAGGATTTGTTTGATAAATGTGATTATTTTACTACAGACACTTGATGCGGTCGGAGCTCACCCCTGACCATCCATCTGGATGGTGACTTAAGCCGAGCTTACATCCATGTGTCATAATAAAGTCATTTCTCAGGAACACCTCCTTTTCCCATGCCAGGAAATGCTGCTGAAAGACAGATCCCTGACAGCCCGGCATCATGCGTGTACTCATGGAAAGCCAAAAAAGGGACAGGGGTTAAAAATAGCAAGTGAAAGTATGCCTTAATGGCACTGCCTGCAACTGGACACCGGGAAAGCAAACAGGTTTCAATAGAGAGCCAAAATGAATGGAAGCCTGGGTAGGTGAGCAGCAAGAAAAGATGAGCTGGTGCCATTTTATATGTATAAATACCATATATTTCCTAATAAATAGAATAAATATTCATGTATTAAAAAGATATGTAAATAATGGCCCCTGGGGTGTCCCAGCCATGGGGTGGCCACAAGCCCAGGGCAGTGACTGTCCCCCTGTCAAGGGCCGTGTCCAGCACTGGGCCCTCCTGGAGGGGCTGGAGGTGTCCGGGAAAGGGAGCGGAGCTGGGAAGGGTCTGGAGCCCCAGGAGTGGCTGAGGGAGCTGGGAAAGGGCTGAGCCTGGAGCAAAGGGGGCTCAGGGGGGACCTTGTGGCTCTGCACAGCTCCTGACAGGAGGGGACAGCCGGGGGGGTCGGGCTCTGCTCCCAGGGCACAGGGACAAGGGGAAACAGCCTCAAGTTGCACCAGGAGAGGTTTAGATTAGATATTAGGAAAAACTCCTTCACCAAAGGGTGGTCAAGCACTGGCACAGGGTGCCCAGAGCAGTGGTAGAGTCACCATCCCTAGAGGGATTTAAAAGCCGTGTAGATGTGGCATTTGTGGACATGGTTTGAGTGGTGGCCTTGGCAGTGCTGGGCCAATGGCTGAACTCAATCTCAAGTCCTTTCCAATGCAGATGATTCCACAATTCTACTGCACACACAAGCACACTGGCTCCCACCAGTGTTTGATGGTCACCCTTCCTCCCAGCCACGCACAACAATGTCCCCTCTCCTCTGCTGCATGAAGCTGCACACTTCAATCCCTCTCTGAAATTACCCTTACATAGGTTCTGAGAGAAGAAGCCAATTCAAAAGTTTAAAAGGGGCATTTATATTCAAGGCATACACTTTTACTCTATACATTTTCCTTTTGCCAATACAGTTTATTTTCTTTTTTAAGGACTTAGCTGCCTGTTTTTCCACAAACCTTTAAAGCTGACAAAAGGAAACCAACAAAAAGAGTCTGTTGCCTGACGCTTGGGATCTTTCTTCAAATTACATAAAAAAACCCCAAGAAGCTTTTCCTCCAAAACGCTACAGTAGGAACTTGGCATTTGCGTAGGCTGAAGAACCAATGG
>VZTX01016930.1:56098-91269 GCA_013400915.1 Pardalotus punctatus
AAGGAAAGGGAAGGGAAGGGAAGGGAAGGGAAGGGAAGGGAAGGGAAGGGAAGGATGTGAGTTTTTACACCTCTGTTTCTCAAAAGGCAGAGCGCTCTGTTAAAGCCCCAGCAGGATTGTGCCACAGTCCCAAGACAAACAGCCCCTGGCTGGGCTACTGCTGCTGAGCTGCAGGAACACAGGCTAATGGGCATGTTAAACCAGCAAAAAAGGGCTCTTCCACCTTTCACTGGGGAGCAGGGGCTGAAACAGCACTCTCTCAGAAGTGGATGAACAGATTTCCTTCAAGAGAAGCCGCAATGAAACCCAGAAGTCACTTCAGGAGGATACCTGGCTGCGTCAAGCTTTCCTGGGACACACACCATGGCTACTCTGGATTGCAGTGGCCACCCAGAGCTTCACTCGTCATTTCTGTTGAACAAACCCAGAGTTTCCCCCATGACCTGCCCCAGAATATGCTTTGATTCACCTGAGACCCTGCACGACACCTCACCTTTCCCTACACATCCCTTCTGCTCCTGCAGCCAAGGGCTCTGCACCAGCCACTCACTGCCAGCAGCATTTCAGTGACCTGCAATGATTTCCAAACAGCCTTCCTGGAATGTTTAACTACCACTGCTCATTATTCCTGCAAATTCTGATACCACCTATCAGGGGCCCCAAATAAAGAGCAGCACTGCCATGGAGTAGCTAAGCACATAGCAGCACTAGAAGTGTTATTTCAGAGTAGACTGACACCATTTACTCACCACTACCAGGGATATAGGCTGGCACTTTTATTCATTGGATGGTACTTTCACAGCACTCTAAAAATAAAAATGATTCAATATAAAGTAAAAATGACTGAACATTCACTGCCTGCCACAATGGGGAAAAGAGGGTGTTCAACAGCAGAACCATATTCCCTGCATTGACTTCTCTCATTTTGGGCTGGGGAGAATGTTTTCATGGAGAGGGAATGAATTAAGTAAAGGAAAAAACACAGAATAACTTGTTACTCTTGTTCAGCAATAGCCAAATCTAAAATCAAATGTTTATTATATTCCTATTGATTAACAAAAACATACTTTCCACGGATTTTCTCAAAGCCAGCTAATTACCACACTTGACAAATATCTAGACAATTACTAAGCTCTTCATGTTATCTTGTAAAAATAAATCCATAGGCAGCAGGTTATAGACTGCAGTTCTAAAAAACATTTAAAAAATGAGCTTCCAGGAGAAGGACAATTATATTATGCCAAGAACACAGTTGAGATCAATTAGAAACCATCATGATTTCCTCTGGGATACCAGCAGCTTCCCACTGATGGAAAAACCTTTTCAATTCCTTCCAGTCTTGATATCCTTGTCAGATTTTTCACATTATTTGGGTAACATTCACTCACGATCTGCTTTTTTTCTCCACTGCTTAATATATAACATGGACTCTTTTTTTCCTGTCAGCAGATGAATACAAGGGCTAATTATGAAGACTGAAGAGCTTGCTAACTGTGCCTGTGATATGCCACGTTATGGCAGAAGAAAATGCTGGAGCAAGTTTTCCCCTCCAGAGCTGCAATCCAGCTTCTGATTGTTGTATTCAGACTATTTCCCCTCTGAATTTAAAATGTAATCTGCAAGCAAACAATGAGCTGCCCGAGACTTCTCAGGAGACAGCAGCCTTGTGTTCGAGTCCAGGACTGTTTTGTTCAAGGAATGAAGGATCAAGGAACTTGGCTCTCATCTATCTGCTCCTACTCCAACAGGCCAGTCAGACTCCCTTGCCTGCCTAACACACCTGACCAAGCACACCAACCTGCCAACTGGATGGGAAGCCCTCATTTATTTGACTTTTAGCACATAAGTACACATGTAAATGCCCCTCTCACTCTTCCTTGGCTCTTTTCCTGGGGTGTCATATCAGGCATGACAGGCTCAAAGATGATTCTTGCCCAGGAATTCTGTATTTCCACAATAAAAAAGAACCCAACTTGTACCTCTGAGTTACCTCTCACTCACACCCAGTCTCTGAAGACCTCTCCAGCAAACATCCTGGGGAAGAATACAGAGTGAATTCCCAGAAGGACTGGAGTCCCAGAATCTCTGGTTTCCTTCTAGGTCTTAAATCCAGCTGACCACTTCGTATAAATTTCGGAAACTGTACCACGCCAGGGAGTTCTCCCCTCCCCACCAGAGGAGTGCTTGTCACAGCTCCTGGCTGCTGGTCCTACAGAAGATCAGCTCCATATTTCGTAAACTTTAATCAAAATTACAAACAATCACTCACACATTGCACCACCTCAAAAGCCAGCTTGTGCTCAGCTGCTCATAAAGTTGAGACATGGAAAACAAACCATTTCTAACAGGAGAACCAAGCTGTACACTCTGATCCAGCCACCAGGAATCAGCTCTGTCCTTCATGGCTCCTCTCCTCCGACCCCATCCCGTGCCCAGAGTCTGCAGGGGCACAGCTGCTGCTTCTGGCTGGGCTTCAGCAGCATGTTTAGTGACTCTTGCAGTCAAACAAAAACCAACCCAAGCAAAAGCTTTCTGAGCATTCAGATATTTGAGTTGCTGTTCATTATGTGGTGAATCTTGAAATGCATCTTTCCTGTGGCAGGAGTCTGGCATAACCAGCGAGGTTAACACTGGGATGCAAGAGCAGGACTGGTTTGGGAGTAACCTGCCTTCATTACAGCACACTGGGATGAGATGCAAGAAGTATTTTTTACTTCTTTCAATCCTTTTTGCAAAGACCATAAAAAAAACTGGTACTGGCTGAGCATGGCACAGCTGGCACAGCTCCTTCCTAATCTAGGATGCTCCAAAATATTCACCTTCCCCAGGAACACAATCAGTGCAGAATGGACCCAGATAAACTTGGGGAAACTGAGAGAACCCTTACACCTCCTACCAGAGAGTATTTTCAGCTGGTTTGGGACTAGGATGCCAAGGAAGCACCAGGTCAAAAGAAGCCACCCCTGCTCATCCAGTCTTGGAGCAAAGTTATCTCTCAGGTATGAGAGGATGTGGGAGGAAAAAAATAATACAGGACTGCAGGGAGCAGAAATCACCACCCACGCATCTCCTGGCACTTGAACTTTCCAGAGAGCACAGAAAAAAAGATATTTTTTAAAGCAGCTTTCAAGTTTAATGCCATT
This sequence comes from Pardalotus punctatus, assembly GCA_013400915.1. Lineage (NCBI taxonomy): Eukaryota > Metazoa > Chordata > Aves > Passeriformes > Pardalotidae > Pardalotus > Pardalotus punctatus. Next base: position 59,242 of record VZTX01016930.1, read on the forward strand.
CTTTGGCTTCTTTTGACAGACCGTTCCAAGCTCAGCAAGAGTGTGTCATTCCTTAAGCACAGCTTGCCTACTTGGGAATGCCGTGGCAGGAAGTTTGACTGAACTAGAGAAAGCAATCTACAGCAGCTGAGTAACTGGCATTCATTTTCCTCAAGCTAGCAAAACGCAGGCTAGAATTAAGCTGACACTTTATTGACAATAAATCAAACTTTCCCCTACCTAATCCACAAAAACAAATTGGGCACACGATACCTCGCAGTAGATGAGCAGTTTAAAAATAAATACAACAGGGACTGAGCTACCTCATTACTCCAGATCACTTACATTCCACAGCGTTTTCTCCCCATAAAACAGCAGAGGCATTTACAAGAAGTTACTCCCTGAAATTACGACCAGCAGCTGGAGCATACTGAAGGATCACCTCACCGAGGTTTCCCAGGCACACACAAGGCTATATCACAACCCAAGGGACGCCCTGGGATGAAGGCAGGATACTCCAGCCCCAGTGGAGGGCACACCCAGCAGTGACTCAGGGAGAAAGCAGCCCCAGCATTTCCCAATTAACCTGTAACCTAAATTATGCTATGAGTCAAAAGCACCAGCAGGGTGTGTGTACCATCTGGCCAGCAGGTAGCACTCTTTGTTCTCAATTTCTTGTCTGAAAACCAGACCTATCTTCCTTTTATTTTTTGCTACCAGCTTTAAAAATATTGGAGAACAAGGTTATGGCTGGTTTGACTTTATTGTAGCAATAACTGTTTTACTCTTCAACTGCTCATTACGTATTAAAAAATCCCATTTACTGTGATTGTGAGGATGTACAGAGCTCGTAAGGAATAACCACCCTCAAGCAGCTCCATCTAGAAGCACATCCACAACAGTAAGAGTCCTGAAGACAAACTTTTCAACTCAACAAAATCCAAGATGCCCACCCCCCTGCTCTGCCTGTGGATGGTGGGCATCAGTTTCCACGCCATGCCGCTTGCCAAGAGCGCCTCAGGATCAAGGCCACCTTCTTCCCTTACAAGCTGCTGTTTGTCACTGACTGGCAGCATTTGAAGGCACTTAAAGGCAGTGACAGTTTCATGGGGCCATTTCAACAGCCAGGATAACAATGGGACTGCAATAGGAAGTGAGTGGCTAAGATGAATTATTTCCCATTAGTCACCTCTGCTTGTCTCTGAAGGAGGTGTTTGTTGAGCACTCTTCCACCTATTTTTTGTACACGCCTTGAAATGCACCAAGCACATGGAAGAAGTAAAAAAAGAATCAGAGGTGTTGAAATGAAACACAGGATGCTTTCAGTTTTTAAGTTTACAGACAGGTGCTACTGCTTTTCCAAGTACCAGTTCAAGAAGCTTTAGATAGCCAAGACTGTAACCTACTGCCATTAATTCACAGGGAAACTACAGCCACTTCCAGGACTTGATGGAAACCTAAACAGCAATTCACCTCCATGCTTTAAACACTAATGTCAGAATTATTTTTAATTCCCTCCTGCACACACCTCATATTGTTATTTTCTAATCACCAGGGTACCCAGTATTTATTTAGCAGCTGTCATCTAAGATATCAAAACAGTTTCACAATTTGGACATAAACCCCACATTCAAACAGTTAACATTTGGGGGCTGAAGTTCTTCATTAATGCCTGCAGAGACAAGGGGAGTTTTAATTTCACAAAAGCATGTCTCATTCTTTGTGATACAATGTGGGAGACCAAGAAACACGATCACCCACATCTCACCCCAAACATGAATCTCCTCCAAAATTGAACACAGACGGAACACAGACAAAAACCTCCTGCCACCACCAAATACTCAGGACACTATTTTCCAGACAAGAGCAAGGTGTCCATCTCCCATTTTTTGCCTGCCAAAGCCCCATAGGTACCACACGTGATGTGCTTCTCTGCAACCCACAGGGAATTTGAAGGTGTCAGAGATGACCCCTACCCTGACCAGCAGCATCCCATAGGGCTACCTCAGCCCCTTCAGAACTATTTTAATTGGAAAAGACCTCTAAGATCATCAAGTCCAACCTTTATTGCTGAGGTTTTCCTTGCCAAAGCAACATTCTTTTGTAGGTTTAGGAAGTGTTTCAGTTAAAGGTAATCTTTCCCCATTAAATATAGGAGAAAGGCATCCCATCTGCTCTTCAAAGGCTCACACCAGCCAGATGTGCTTCACTGCAACAGCATTTTGGGAAACATGGAAGGGCTCAGGCTAGTTTTGGGCTTGGAGCAGCAGAGCTTCAGAAGGTGCTTCCTAGCCCTGGCAATCTCAGGTTCAAAGCTGGGAAGCTTAAAGGCCAGGTGAGCAGAGACTGGGGAGTATGAGTTCCCCTGATCACCACCCACATGTCACTCACTCTCTGGCTGTTTCTCGTTGGGTGTGATGGATCTCACGAAATCCTGCGGGGTCATGAAGACCTCAGACTCGCCGTGCTCGTTGATGACCTTCAGTGTGGCAAAGTATCTGAAGATTTTGTCTGGTGTGGAGTAGGCTCTGATCCTGTTCTCATATTCCATCACCTGGAAATGAAATTTAGCCAGCATTAGATGTGAACTGCTCCTCCCCGACACTGACTCTTAGTCCTCAAAGAGATTTGTCACAGGACAAGTTGTGTGCAGCAACACAACTCTTGATTATTTTGGCATTATTCCTTTCAAAAACCCTTTGAACAACCAGGAAAATTGGACATACCAGCTGCTGATGTCCCAGGATTAAGAACAAACACTAAAAATCTTTATTATGAATAAATTGACTCTTCATGATGACAGAGAAAAAACAAATTCACGAAATCCCTGAAGGTGCTTTAAAAACATGAGCATAAGAAAACGCACTGGCATGACATTTGTGAACCTAAAGCAGCTCAACATTTTAACCACAGTGTTTAAGGGTTTGATTTGCAATTAATATATGAAGTAAGAAAAAAGTCTTGGAAGGCTGGGAGAAACTTTTACTTTCAAACACAGTATTGGAAAAAACCACTTGGAGCCGCAGCTGGTTGCTAAGTCACCCAAGCTCATTTTTTCCTCTTTTCTATCACATTGGCAGAATTCCCCAGAAACTCAGTCCTCTTCTCCCCACCAATCTGCCTCTTGCTAGCTCTGCCAGCAGCTATTTTTTTTGTACCTAGAATCAGTTTTCCCCCACACAGCTGGAATTAATCAAAGACAACAGAAAGCTTTTCTAAACAAAATCACAACACAAGGCCACAAGGGTGGAAAAAGGCACAGACACTGACACTCCATCATGTATTAACACAGAAAACTTTCCTTCTTACTTCAGTTTTTCATTCCTGCATTACAATTCCATGTTTAACAGTCCATAATGAATTTGAAACCTGCAGCTGGCCAAGCGCCACAGGAGGGAAAAAAAACCAGCCAAGGATGTGCTGCAAGAGAACAGGCAAGATCAAGGGTACTGCCAAGGCAGCTGTAGATCTTTCCTGGCTTTGGTCCTGGTTCAGCCTTGTCCTTAAACTCGAACAACTTCCTCAGCCTGATGTTTATCAGACGGAAAACACCCTCTCTAGCTTTTCGTATTTCTAGGATAAAATGGGCCAAATGTTTTGAATCCCCTAAGCCAGGCTTTGGTAAAGCAAAGCTTCCCTCCTCTGTATTTGTCCCAGCTCAGATCTCCAGCAATTCACCACAGATGACATTATCTATAATGACAATGCCTAAAGCATTCTCCCCCCTTGTCCTTGCATCACCACAGCTTTTCCATAATTCACATGTCCTTGCATCAACCACTACAGGCAGCTCCCTCCCTTCTGCAGGAGAAAGTTTTTGTCCCTAGGCCCTTTGCACCTATAATCGACAAACCTAATCCCACTTTTATTGCTTCAGTCCACAAGGTTCTCCACAGATAAGGGCACTGGAATGCGGGCAATTGCTTTATTGCCAAGTTCCAAGTCACAGTAAAAGATGACATCCCCTTTCCCACCTCTTTGTGGCTTTGTCTACTGCTCCCACCTGGCAGAAGGCAGCTCCTTATGCCAAAGTGATCTTTTCACTTGTGGGTGCAGGCCCATATCCCACTCCTGCCTGGCCTGATCTCATGAGTAACACCCCACCCAGCTTAATCAGCCAGGAACAGCCCAGTATTTTTACCTTCAAGCAAGACAAATAAACCCAAGGACAGCACTAAACCCCAGGCTGGAGTCAAGAGCAGACACCACAGACCACGACCAGCTCTCTCCATCCATGCCAACCCTTCAACACAGCCTGTTTTCTACCTAAAAAAACTCATTAGCCAAATTTTCCAAGCCTGTGGAAAAATTTATTGCAAGGCATTATCAAACGCTTTCCCTCAAGCCAGCCAGGCACAATTCAACAACCCTACTGCTGCACCAAAGAGGAGTCCCGACATTTCTGCCAGTTAAACCACTTTATCCCATTTCACTTCATATTCACAATGGCTCTTGCCTCTGTAGCCATTTTAAGCCCTTGCTAAGATGCTCCTTGTCAGGCTTGTTGCTGTCAGGTGCTTTTCTCCTCATGGTTAGAGTATTTAGAGTATTACTTCCAAAGCAGTAACAGCATACTAACGACATGGGCTCAAAACCACATCTCCTGCCTCAGCTTGCATGACAAAAACGCACAATCTAGACCAAAAAAGTAGAATCTAAACAGCTTTTTAGCATCTCACAGGCTGCTTTCATCACAACTGAAATCTCACTTCTTCCACAAGTCTCCCTACAAGAAGGGAACAAATGCAGCCGCACTTCTTCCCTTTTGCCTGCAGCTAAACTCACAATTACATAATTCTTGCTAATGAGCTAATCAACTGGCAAAAACTGACAAATGTTAGAGCACATCCCTCTGACTGCAAGGCTGGGTGCAACACGAAGCCAGGTCAAGAAGTGAGCAGCCAAGATCCTGCAACGGGGAAAAACACACTTATTCAAGACTGGGTGCTAAACATCAAGTGGGTGATAACAGCAGTGCCCTGACCCCACTACACAAGTGTGGAGATAAGAGCCCGTGTATTTGGGTGCACACACCACCGTCGGTGAGGGGGTGTTACACTGCTTCAAAGCAACCTGCACAGAAAACCATGCCAGGCAAGTGCATCCTCTCCTGACCTCTCACCTTTCCCCAGTACACACCAGTCCTTGGTGCAAGGAAGACCGGCCAAAATTCTCATATTGTCCCCAGAACTGCAGCCTCACGTAATCAGGCACCTCCAAAAAGACGATGTGACCCGAAGGGAAAAATCCCTTTTTCGCATTTATTAGTAGAGCATGTACTGGAGGAGAAAGACAAGTAAGTAATCCCTGCTGCTCTACAAGAGAGAAGATGCTGTTGAGACCGTCAATGTTTATGCTAAGCCTCAGGTTAAAAGAAAGAAAAAAACCAAATCCTATGCTGACATGAAAATAAAGCTCTAAATTAACATCTCAATGCACTTCCAGAACATCACCAGGGCCTCCCTGACCATGCAACATCTTAACGGGGTAAATTAATTAGGACTCATTTTCCTTGTGCTTCCTCCTGTGACACACACCCAAATGAAGGCTCAGCAGGATGAGCATCCCGAGGCAAGATACCTGCAGGACCCAAACACTGCCAGTACATCTTGATAAGTCAGTCCTACTGCTGCATGCAAACACTTTTAGCAAGTTAATTAACACATCAGCCCGCCCCCATCATGTATTACAGCTCATTAGCCTTCAAACTATACAGGCACTCAAGCAATTTTTTTCCTTTTCCGCCCTACATACCCAGGACCTACACACTGCACAGACAACATGTGCTTGGGAACCATCCACACACAATCCCAGCACCTGAGAGCGATTTATATTTCAACTTCCCACTTGCTGGATCACAATCTAAAACAGCAATGTCAAACTTAATTTATTGCTTCACCACTAATCATCAACTTCATTAAAAGCAACATTAAGATAACAAACAAGTGTTAAACACTTCCAATTAGGCTTAATTTTTTCTCAAGGAAAATCCCACACTATTTTCAACTAATTATGGGAAGAGCTGGGACGGGATTTTATTGTGGATGGTGGTGTTTGTTGGGGGGTTTTTTTAAACACACAGAACTGTCAAGAAACCCCAAGGTGCTACACAATTAGGGGAGCAGCACATCCTGGGAGAGCCGTGATTTAGTCAGGAGCAGGGGCACACCTTCCCCTGTCATCCGAGCTGGCCACATTCAAACACAGCTCCCGAGGTGACTCACCACAGCACCTGCTGATCAAACACCGAGCCCACAGCAGAGCCCCAAACACGGAACAGGCACCTGGGACAATAGTGGCACATCCTGCATTTAATGGAGCTTGTGCAACATTGGCATTCAGGCCACACAAGGTACATTCTGTCTCCAGGCTGCAGAGAAAAGGCTTGTGTTGGCAAAAAGACGATGAGAGCTGTTTTAAGCAGGGCGATCCCCAAGGAAATTGCAGCTCCTGAGTTCCTCCTGAGTCGGAGGAAGGCAGACTAGTTTGAGAAGGGATCCAGGCCACACACCATTCCCATCTTTCAGGCACACCTGGCTTGTGTCTTTTTTAGAAAGCATGGCCATATTCCACCCTGCCTAGTTTGGGAAGGAAACAGCTGGTCAAGACAGTCACATCTCTAACAACTGGAACAACTGTCCTTACCTGAAAAAACTTCCTCTGGCTTTCCCAGCCAGCAGCTACATCAGCCAAAAACCCACCTTTACACTCACTGTATTCAGAAGTAAGAGTGAAGGTAGACTGTGGTTTGCTCTTTGCAACCTGCCTTCATCTGCTGACACCAGAAAAAACCAATTACCTGCTTTTCTTGAGTGGTACTGGCAAGAGCTGAAGTTGTCAGAGCACCTCACACCCAGCTGCCATGAAAATTAGCAGCTTCCAAGAACCCACATTCCTGGACAATTCTGAATGTCTCGGCACAGTATTTTACTCGATAACTTCAAGGAGCTGCCACAAACATGTCACAACAGGAGAGAGTTTGGAGCCCCAAATACCACGAAGCACTTGAAATCTCAAGTTGTGTAATCTGTTCTAACCAGGAACCGAAATGATTCAGCAGCTTCAAAGGAAACAGCTCTTAATTTTTCATGAGGAGCTGTTAAGCCACTATATAGGGCCATCCACAATTTAACAGCTGAGACGCACCCTCCAGAATACAGGCTTAAAAATAATTATCAGAAGCAAATCATACAGAATGGGAGTAGATGCTCTTCACAATTCCTTTCTTCTCTTCAGTGCTGCAAAGATATTACATCATCCAGCTCAGCCCTATAAAACTGACATCCAGATGGGCCTAAAAAATAAAATACGGCTGTCTGCCAGCTTCCAGTTACAGGACTCTGTCAGAACAAATTACACATCCTTTAATAACAGTGGTTTCAGATAGTGCCAAACCAGTCGTCAGAGTTCTGAGGAGCCCAAAGCTCTTGGAACTGCCCAAGAGTGAAGGCAGGTCACAAGCTGACAATACAGTTTATTACTCAAGTTTTCCTCCTCTTGAAGATGTGTCTGATCTGAAAATTAAATAGCCATAAGCATCAAGAGAAAGACAGGAATAACCATGAAGTGGGATTAAGACTGTGTTTCAACAACTACAGTTGTATTTCAACTACACTTAATTATTCTGTGCAACTTAATTTGCACAGAATAGTTAAACGAAGAATTAAAGTAAACCTTTCCTATAACCGTCCCTTCCACATTCATCCTCTTACTTCTTCCTACACACACTGGGTATATTCACAGGCAAAGGGACAGACTCAGAGACCCACATTCTGAATGTCCCAGATGGTTTAAAAGCTTTGGCACCAATTCCCTGCTTTGCATGCACCATCCTAAAAGCCACCAGTGCAGGAGCTTTGATTATCTTGGACATCCAAGTGGAGGTGGGAAAAGTGCTCTCCATTTTAGAGGATCAGTGTCCTGTGTTTTCCAAACACAGATGTTTCAACCTACAGGGACTCATGGCAACATGCCAAGAAAGTAGGCTCCCAAAACAGTAAGGTCCCTTAGAAAATAAAGACAGGTAAAGAGCAAGTTTTCTCTCTTGCAGGAGAGCACACCCAAGTTTGGTACCTTGCGGTCCCTGAACCCAGAGCGCTTCTTCTTCTTCCCTTCCGGTGGCGCCGCCTCCTCACCCGATGCCACTGCCCTCTTGCCCTCACTGCTGCTCTCCTCCTCCTCCTCGTCATGCTTCATCTTCTCTCCTGGCTCTGCCCTCGGACCGTGTCTGACAGAGTCTTCTGCATAGGCCCTGGGCCGGGGAAGAGAAAACACCCGTTTAGAAGTGACTGAGTGGCGCTAAGGCTGCAACAAGATGGTCCTGCCAGGCTCTGCCCCACTGAAACACCGGTTACAGTTCAGTGGGGAGGGCTGCAAAGAAAAAGCAAAGAGGTGAGCAGTCCCCTTGGAACACAGCGTGCTCTCCCGTGTTGTATTCAGATTTCCACCCCACACCAAAACCCAGACTAGGTCACAGTAAGCCTCCCCAGTCCAAGGAGACCAGAGCACATCACTCAGGGAATTATCACACCCTCTCCCAAAAACTAGACATGCAAGAAACACTGGAAAAAGGGCATATCATACCTCTTCTGGCACTAAATTCCACCTCTGCTTCCCCAAAAATATATATAAAGTGACAGAAATGTATTTTATCATCAGCACAGCAGGATTCGGGATGAACAACCTTTTTGTTTCAGCTCAAGCTGATTTATTTTCTATCTCTAGCAGCTGACAGGCTGTTTTATCCCCTTCTTCCACCAGTGACTCTTCTAAACACCAGTGCTGCAGGATTTCTGACAACAAAACTGGTGTTTTTTATCCTCAAAGTGGAAATAAAACCCTGGCAGAGCACAGGACCCCTTTTCCCTTGCTGCTCAAATACAAAGATCTTCAGGCAACTCTGCTCACAGACCAAGACTCAACACTTCAAATCACTCAGAGTCAGGAGCAAATCACAGAACTGCGACTGGCAAGAAGATGATTAAATAAAAAGCAGGATAAATCCCTAAGCCAAACAATGCTCTGGATTTCCATGCTTTACTTGTAAAGCAGTTTAGAATCAGACAGAGCTCAGACCACATTAACATCAGTGAAATTATAATCTCTGAGGATCCGTTAACATGTCAAAAGTAACAAAGCCAACAGTTTGACAAAATTATTTCTCTTTCTAAAGGACTTAAACAGCTCAGGGAAACATCCCAGCCTGCCCATAATTTAAGCAAATTTGCCAGTACTTTGCATTCCTGGTAATTTATTTTGGACTAATTACAGGGTCTGGGGTTTACACACAGGTGCTGCTCCTTGGCCACTTCGGTACTGCCTGGAACTATGAACGTGGCCATTTACAGCTGTGTGAGTTTGTTTTAAATGGGCTGCCTAGGGAGAAAAAAGAAAACAAACCAAGATTTTTGAAGTCTCCCCATCTTTAAACAAAGGCTACACATACTTCATCCTCCCAGTTTCCTGGAAAACACAGATGTGGTATGTAACATTAACAGAAGAGAGTCTGTGTCTGTCTTGCCAGAAATCACAGAATCGTGGAATGATTTGGGTTGGAAGGGGCCTTAAAGATCCCCCCATTCCAACCCCCTGCCATGGGCAGGGACACCTTGCACAGCTTGCAGCAATCTCAGCACATCAGCTTCCAAGAAGGAGAAATGAGGGTAGGTGCTCCCATCAATTAATTTAAATGCTACCAAAATAAAAGACAATTCACTCCTTATCAGCATCCAATAATTCACTGACAGTCGCAGTACAAGACAGATAGGAATGGGCTAAAGAACTGCAAACCTTCCACAGTATTGGCAGGAAAAAAACACTTTATTATTTATGGGATGGTTTGGGTTGGAAGGGATCAGCTCAGATAGGGGTTCAGAGGTTTCTAGTCCACAGTGGGACAGAACACAGCTCCATTACAGGGGTCTGATGTAATAAAATACACAAGTGCTCAGTGAAGAGCAGTATTCATCCTGCCTTTTCACATAAAAATGAAGTTTTCCATTCTGAAAAGGCCCCGAGTCTCAATTTGCCCATATATATTTGCAAGTCTCACAGCAATGCACCATCTTCAAGACCTCCACTGAACCAAACTTTCAGAGACAGGATCCAAACCTGGGTCCTCCACAAGTATCTTAAGATAGGGAAATTATTTCCCTGGAACAGTCCGGCAGCTGATCTCTCTTGGAGCATGAAGTCCATGCTGGCACCTCTCCTGAAGCCATTCCTGAAAGTTTAACCAGCACTGGCACATCCTTGAGGAGCTGTGGGTTTGGGTGGAATATGCAGTTGACAGATGAGGCTACACCAGCAGCACTGACACGGAAAGCCCTTGTGCAGGCAGGACACCCATCTTAAGTAGCTCTGAGGGAATCTCTTGGGAAAAGGGGACAGAAAAGCAATAAGAAATCAATTGCTTATCTCCACAACTAAGCTATTCTGTATGAAACATGCTGGAGAATAGCTGTATCGGGAAAGATTTTCTCCTGTAATGCTTAATTGACAGCTAGCAGACCAGGGAAGGGAGAGATGAAATTAAAAAATCAAACATTTTCAGCACATCCAACGCATTCCTTCAATCCATCAGGCTGTCAAGTCAGCTGCTCCAGCGATACAGACAGAGGCTGTTTGAATACAGTTAGCTTTTTTTCTGGTTTATCCAGGTAATTAACTTGGCTCCACAGTCAGATCACCATTCCAGCATCCAGGAAATTGAGCTCTGAGAAAGGCAGAGTCTGTAGGCTACTTCCCAAGCAAGGTTGTGAACAGCTATTCCTCACCTCCAGGCCACAGGCCAAACTGCTCACTGAATTACCCATTGAAGGAGCAGCTCTCTATGCACACCTCCTCTGTGTATTTTACCATCCTTTGCTCAAATCCTTGGCTTCCAACAACTGCAACTTCCATACTCGGCCCACATAAAAAAAAGTCTTTCAATGCAGATGTCAGAGCATGGCTGGAAAAAAAAAAGCCCATAGCTCCTGAAATATCCACCCTGCTGGACTTCCCTCAGCAAGTGAAGACTCTCCCCTCTCTTCTTTGACGAGGCTGACTTTCCAGTGGAATTCCTGGTGCTGCAGCTTCTGCACAAAAGGGAAATGAAAACACAAAGCCTCCCTTCACTGTGTGCCAAGACCAGCCACCAGCCTCTCTCCACGGAGTGTGCCTGCCCTGGATCCTCAATCCTACTGCCATGCTTCAACCATCCTGGTCTCTTCCTGCCTTTTTTTACCCTCCAGTGAAATGAATTTGAACCAAATTCTAGTCAATCAAATTGACTGTTTCCCACCCACTTAGCAATATATTCTTTGAATCCTTGCAGAAAGCCAACAATCAAGCGTAAGATTAGGTTACTCATCCTCCCCAAAAAGACTGAGCTACCAGAGGCCTGCAATGATAAATTCTCATTTAGGGAATCATTCTTTAAGAGGGCCAAACATGTGCAACAGTGGGATATACATCTAGGAAGGATCCTGGGACTCATACTACGTATTGGCACAACACTCCAAGTTTCAGGTCTTCCAATGAATCACAACCCCTCACTTGAAAGTATTTTTCTTCTCTAAATGACAGAAGCAGAACAGCATGAAAAAATCACAAAGCTTTGTGCCAGAGATAACAGTGCTCAGTTATTCTAATCCTGAAGGCAGTAGCAAAGTACTCAGCTATCAGTTGCTGTTCAGTCTCAGAAGGAAATGTAAAAGATCTAACAACAAGCTGGGCATTCAGGAGTCAGCAAAGATGCTGCCACCAAAGCAGAGGCGGGCGGAAGGAATCCTGCATGACACACATGTTCCTCAGCTGACTAAGAGTTGCCATTCTCCCTGTATGTAAACATCTGGAGACATCCCAGTGAGGTTTAAAAACCACTTAAGACTTCAGGGCTTTCATGCAGAAATGCAAAGGCAAGTTTGGACACAACATTCATACAAACAGGCAACCTCCAGGGATCAGGAGAACTTTCAGCGAGGAGCTCTGTCTCATCCTCAGCTCAACCACATTCAGTGACTCAATTTGCTACCTGCAACTTTAATAAGAAGTTCAGCAGAGATGATGAAGAGCCACAACCCAATTTTTCAGGGTGTCACCCCACTCACAGGGCTCTTCACTACTTTGCCTCCCTCCTCATCCTTCACATACTCAATGCTGACATAAATTGGCACAATGCACTTGGGGCAAGAACTGCACAAAGGCAGACACCCTAATGACACACACTGCACCCTCCTCACGTTACCCCCATATCCTTGGGAGCTACAAATCTGGTATTTCTTAATCCAGGAGATGCTGCTTTCATTTCCAGAGCTCACCACAGTGGGGTACAGGGCTGTGCCCCCAGCATCTGATTCTCTCCTTCCCCAATATCGATGGAAAAAAACCCAAAAAACGGTATGAAGACAAAAGCCACCAAAGCGAACAGAGTGTTCTTTCAGGACAGCATTCCCAGGTCAATGCATCTTGAAACCTTAGGAAAAAACACTCAGCACAGCAATTCCAAGGAAAATCTCGAGTGTGTCACCTCTCCCAAAGAATTTAAAAAATCATAGAACCACAAAATGGTTTGGGTTGGAAGGGACCTTAGAGATCATCTTGTTCTATCCCCCCGACATGTAAACACAGCAGAGCTCTAAAAATAAAAATAATCTCACATGGATAATACCCACCATTTTTCATTTTTTCTCCCCTACATCAGGTTAAATTGCACATGACACATCTATAGCTATAAAACAGGTTTCTCCCCTCTTCACTATGATTTATGTGGTTTCCTTTGTTTCACCAGAAAAAAGATTTTAAAAAAGTCTCCCTTTTAGCTGGCATTTTTCCAACAATTCTCCCATTAAAAATGTATTCTAAGCAAATTACTCCAAAGCCCCCAGGACATTGGTGCAAAAAATCAATGCATTCTTAAACAGAGTTACAGAATCCCAAAACAGTCTGAGTTGGAAGGAACCTTAAAGCTCCCCCAGTTCCACCCCTTGCCATGGGCAGGGACCCCTCCCACTGTCCCAGGCTGCTCCAAGCCCTGTCCAGCCTGGCCTGGAAAACTTCCAGGGATCCAGGGGCAGCCACAGCTGCTCTGCGTACTCTGTGCCAGGGCCTGCACACCCTGCCAGGGCACAATTCCTTCCCAAGATCCCATCCATCCCTGCCCTCTGTCATGGGAAGCCATTCCCTGAGTCCTGTCCCTCCATCCCTTGTCCCCAGTCCCTCTCCAGCTCTCCTGGAGCCCCTTTAGGCACTGGAAAGGGCTCCAAGGTCTCTCTAGATCCTTCTCTTCTCCAGGAGAACACCCCCAGCCCTCCCAGCCCGGCTCCAGAGCAGAGAGGCTGCAGTTGTTGGAGCATCTTCATGGCCTCCTCTGGACTCACTCCAACAAGGTCCATATCTGTCTTATCCTAAGGATCCCAGAGCTGGAGGCAGCAATTTCCAGAGCAGAACAGGCACCTTACCCTCATTCTTACCACTAATTTATTCACAGAAGGATAAGAAATTAAGAGTTAACTAAGTATTTTCAGTCCATCAGGAAGAGCACTGGTAAGACTCTGCTTACAGAGGTCCCCCTGTGCCCCCCTGGGTACCTTTGGTCCCTTACTTTGCTCAAAATGAGATTGATTAACAAGCTTCAGCACCAAGCTGCCAACTCAAGTGCTTTCAGATACCCGTAGATTCAGCCAGGAAGGGCTGTGACATGAAGAACTGATCTTCAGCCACTTCATAACACTCCAAATTGGCATCAGGAACTACAGAGAACAAGTTTTACACCAGTATGTTACAGAATATTTTTTATAAACATTAAGCTTGCCACAAACTGTGAAGTTTAGTACTTCTCATATATTAGTGCCTCATTTAGAGCAGCCAATGACTGCACCAAGATTAATTTCAATTAATTCAGTTCATTATGCCAATGTCCAGATACTTAATTGCTTCTCTTTGCCAGCTGGAAATCCTCAGAGTTTAAGTTATTGCTGAGAAAGTGTAAACTTCATTAGTCTCCTAAGCTCAGCTACTTGCACTGCTCAAGTAATTCCTCACCACAGGAAAACTGAGCAGCACTAGCTACTCCTGCTATACAACAATTTTGAGGAGATACATTCCCCCAAAGGCAGGCAGCCAGACTTCCTGGAGGACAGGAAGGTCAACAAGACCAACACTTAACCTGCAGTGGACCAAACAAAGATCCCACCAATCCATCTCAGGAATGCACAATTAAATCTATCTTGCATCATATAACCGTGGGATTTTTCCACATGTATCTTTTCACTCCTTGATTTCTCCTCTACCTTTGTGTGAGCTTCCTTACTCCAGCACTGGCGTCTGCTGCTGCTCACAGCACACCCAGCAGAATCCACCTGAAACACACTGGTTTCAGGCTGCACCTGACAGTCTCTACCTGAGAATTCCTGTCTTTGTTCACACCATCATTATGTTCTATTTATCTAGCCCAAGAAACTTAAAATCTTCAACTGCTTCTTGATCTGGCCTGTTACATCTTTAATGCCTTAACTGTAAAGAAATATTTTCATATTTACCTGTTAGAACTAATGAATTACATGTACTGCTACTTCCTGTACTAACTCAGGATGTCATTATTAACATTCTCATACTCAAACTCTACTGATCACCTAATTTACATATTGGGAAAGACAAAGGAAATTTACACTTCATCCCTTATTTCTTTAAACAGTGCTAAAATGCTCACTTGAAAGTCCATTTAAAACTTCCACTGATGTCAGTATGAAGAATTTTCTACATCAAACATATCAGTTTTGTTGCTTGTTTTATTCAGCAGCTTTATGCCAAGTAATTAAATTAATATCACAAGCTTGGGTGCACTTTTATCTTGCAGTTGCTGACATTGAGGATTTATTTTGTGGCTCAGATAGGAAAGGAACACTTGAAAGTCTGTACAATTCTATTTAGTGCTTTATAAACTTATAGAAGACAAAGGAGACAGAGCAAGGAAAGGCAAAACAAGTAATAGCAGCACGTCAGCCTCGCCAGATTGATAAGAGCTGGGTTTCCTTTGACTGATTTCCATCAGCACACTCAGCTGAACAAAGTGCCCAAGGGCCTTGGAGTACTCCAGGAGTCAAAAATCCCTCCCTGAAACAACCCTGACCCAGCACTCCACGTAGCACAAGCACCATGCTCCTGATAAAAGCAACACCAACAATGGAAAATTTAGCTGGTTTTAAAAGCAGAGGAACCTGCTACAGGAGGGAGATATTAAGACCATGTCTCTGGGACAGCTTTACGTAGGACACGATGTCCTACCTACTTTATGATCATACTGAAGATAAGGCTTTAAGTGGAAAAACCCCACTCACTTCCCTGCTGGAAAAGGGGTGTTATCCTGGCCATTCCCTCAGAGGCATTCTGGGGATAAAGAGGCACTGATTGCATCAGCTCAAATCATTAGCAAAATGCAGCATAAAACGACACTGTGCTGGATCACAGTGTTCTTCCTCTACCAGAGCAACTCCTCTTAGCAGAGAGCCACATTTGACAGCTCTAAGGAACAGCCAGAACAATTCCCATCACCTTTCTCCTGCTACATTAAAACTAGAGCCTTCTAGCCACACGTGAGCAGAAAGCCAGCAAAAAATCAACTGAATATTAGAATGAGAAGAACAGAGGCTTTCAGCAAATACTTAATTTGTAGTCACATGCTTGAGTGACACTGCTGGTGCCACGCTGCTCCCACTTGAGGGAAGAGAAGGGAGTCCCTGTTTTACTTCAGACCTGGCAGAGCCCAGGGTTCAGCAAGAAGACATCAGGAAAGCCCAAACACCCCCTCTCTCCCCACAGTTATGGAAACAAGCTTTGAGCCTCATAGCTCATGAGGTATCCTCAAGCTCTGACCCTTAACATCCATATAAATCCTGAGTGCTGCCACCTTCCCACCAAATGATGGATTGTCCCCTTCTGCTCCCCTGCTGCATTTTATACATGAAGCAAGCCAGCACACCACACAAAAAACCAGAGGTGCAAACCCGGGCCGGATGTGCTGTTGCAATCAGAAGCTGTGAAAGTGAAGAAAGTGAAGTTTTCTCTCTTCACAACACCACAAACCACCAGGCAGGGAGGAAACTGGGCAGGAAACCCCATCAAAGAGCCCGTGTGAGACAACACCTCAGTCTCGAGCTTTGTCACACCCCTGACTACTCCCAGCAGCAAAGCAGCTCCTCAGGGAATCACTCACAGCCATTCCTTCCACACAGCACAAGCAGGAACGCTTGGCCAAGTTTCCCACAGCTCTTAATCCCATCCACACGTACTTACCAGGGGCAGAAAAGAAACGAGAAATCCATATATTACCTCTGCCAAAGGAATCTGGCACTTGCTGTGGCCGCAGTGGTCCCGAGGAAAGCTGCCACCACAAGCCTACGCCGGGTCCCGGGGGGCTGGGCTGTCCCATGGTACCGCCTCGACACAGCCGAGAGCCCCGCGGCCACGGGCAGGAACCGCAGCCGGAACATCCTGGCAAATGAGAACAAGGCTTTAGGAAAACAACACAAAGGTTCCAGTTGTTCCACTGCTAAACCAGTAAGAGTTTCACAGAATAACTGTCACGGGTGTTTATTACCTGCTTTGAAAGAGGCACATCATCTGCCTAATACACAGACTGAAGGAAGTGTTAGGTATTGGCACACAGCTGGCTGTCACATCCAGCTACTCATCAGTGTTATTCCAAATCCTCGGCCATTCCCCAGAGCCCTCACCAAGAGGGAATCACACCGTGCCACACACGCTGTGGACTCCCCATCTCTGCAAATGTTCAAGGCCAGACTCCACGAGTCTTGGTGCAACCTGGTCTAGTGGAAGGTGTCCCTGCCCACGGCAAGGAGTTGGAACTGGATGAGTTTTAAGGTCCCATCCAACCCAAACCATTCCATTGATTCCATGAAATATCTGCAGACCCCCTCCCAAGTTCCAAGGCATGGAAGATGCAGGCAGATCTGACAAGCAACTACAGCAGGTAAGAGGCATCTGGCCAGAGGGAAAGTCACAGCGGGATTTCAAAAGGCAAATTAAACCAAATAACAAGGAAACCTATCAAACAAAACTCAACCCAGGCATTTTAAATTTCCCCAAGAAAACCCTACTGGTTTTAAACCACTTTTTTTTAGCTAGCCTGGAGCAAAACATTTATATTCAGCTGTAAGTACAGGGCAAGTTTCAAAGTGTCAAAACTTATAAAATACAATCCATACCCCATTACACGCACAACAGAACAGAGACAAATGGGAAAGCAGAGCTACAAATCTAAACATAATTACAACGGAGAAAAAGGAACCACAGAATCACCACCTCATCACACCCCAGCTACAGGAGGCAAAGCAATTTTGGTGGCTCACTGGATTGAAGGCGAAGGGTAAATGCTGCCTTTGAAAAGAAAATTTGCTGCATGTTTTAACAAAATAAAACCTTTATTTCTGAGGCAAATTCAATATTTTTGATCACAAGGTCAGCTTGAAAATTGGGAACAGAATTGTAAAGGAATTCCCCCAAAAAAACCACAGAGCAGAGAAGCAGCAGCTTGATTTCTCCTTTCATACCCCATTCTTGCCATTCTACTCACATATTCCCAGCCAGCAAATAACCACAGAATACAAAAATAAAGTCACACCTATTGGTTTCTATTTGCTTCTGCAACACAGGATGCCACCACGCAGTTCTGCTAAACCATCAGCTTCCAAAAACACGGATCCTGGTTGCACAAACACATCTCATGCATGTGGTGCACCAGGCCGTTCCAGCTGCAAAGAACTGGATATATCCGTGCTCTTCCCTGCAGCTCAGGATTCCACAACGGGGTGATGCGGAATTTGGGAAAGGAGCAGGGGATGAGGGAGGGAAGACACATAAAATATTCAGCAGATAATTCTGAGGGCTGGAGCTCAGTATCTTTTCAGGCAAAAGGTGGTAGAGAAGCACCTGAAGACTTCACAGCACAATTAAGTAATGAAAAATCATTACTAAATCCCTCATCAGGACTTAATCTATCAGAGTAAGAGTTTTGCGCACTCCTGGGACAAGGGAGGTGGGATGGAGCACCAGGAGGTGACAGAGGTAGCAAAGCCACAGGCTGTGTGTCCATCCCCACCCTGGTTTTTGGGTGAACACCACCAATTCCAGTGCTCACAGCAAATCCATCCAAACAGCATCCATTTGATATTCATCTGTGCTCCTATTAAAATTGGCATTACGGCTCTGTTTATTCCTTTTTGAAAAAATAGGCTTAAAATTCAAGTTTTAATGGAATGCAGCCAGCTAACAGCACTGATTCTCCAATCTTCTTCAGCTCTGAACAACAAGGAGATGGTTATGAAAAACAACTCTTATTTCCAATTTAAAATTATTTCAACTCTACGCAAACCTGATGTTCCCACTTCATCTTCAGGGATGAATTTCTGTTTCATATGCAGAGGAAAATCTGCATGTGTTACTTTCCCCAAGAAACTATCCTTGCCCTTTCTTGGGTTTCCCATCCTAATTACAGCTTTATATTCCTAACACGTACTGGATAAGGGAAGTATTGCCAGCATCATTTAATCAACCAAAATGAAAATTCAGCCCCACAGCATTTACTTGTGAGCTTAAGAGATTTTTTACAACATTTCAGGTGGTTGATTTTAGTACTGCATAAATGTTTACTCTGCCTGAGCCTTAAGAAACACTAAATTACCCGCTTTGTCCAAGCAACCTCCATCTTGATTGTGCTGGGACCTTCACCCAGATAGTGCTCAGTTGGTAGCAGTTGCCTGAGAGAGTTGAAAGCAGCCAGTTCTCACAATAGCCCCAAAATAAGGAGCATTCTTATCTCAGAGCAATTTAAAAAAATCCCTTTGGAAGTTGAATTTTCCATCTGCAATATCTACAACCTCTCAATTTTTTCTTTTTTTAAATCAAAAGTGCCATGGTATTTGGTATGTTTGGTTAAAAACTCCAGGCACTGAAGTCAAGATCACTTGAGAAAGCTGATGCTTGCTTTTACAAAGATTAAAAATAAGCATCTTGCCCTGTGTAGCAATGAAAAGCTCAACACCACAATCTGCAGTAGGGCAAGGAATTAAACTGAGATCAATTACAAAACTCTCGTCAACTGATGTGATTACAGCTTACAATAAGAAACAACCTCAATTCCTGAATTATGTACTATAATAAAAGATTATTTTTATAGGATACAACAAAGTAGCCCAGAGGAAAAAAAAAAAAAAAAAATCAACAAACACTTAACTTCCTGCATTGCTTATTTTCATTATTTTGGAGTTATCATGATGTTCTAGCACTGCAGCTACAATGAATCTGTAGATTGCATTTTTGTTCCCAAGAGGTAAGCCAGTCTTACCTTAAATTTTTGCTCAGAACAGCTCTACAGTTACTTTCAGAGGTTACATTAATATCCTTGGACAAAAGAAATACTTGGGGCTTTTTTCCAGAACAGAATGACCCATCTACTTTTATTTATGCCACAAGGCATGGGCAATACTTTTTTTTTTTTAAGCAGGAGTCAACTGAGAGACTCAAACCCACTGGGAAAACACCACTTCCAACCCAAGACAAAACAGGCCCCATTCAAACTGAGACCTTGGAGGTCACTTGAAAAGAAGAAAAGCAACATTATTTCAACAGTTACATCTGTTCTGGCTTGATGTGGATATTTGATTCCCCCAAATAATGACACTCCATCTACAAACCTGTTATCCAAGGAAATTGAGACAAGTTGTCCACCTCTGCCCCCTGGCCTTTCCAAAGCCATAGGTTATTTCAGCACACATAAGAATTAGAAGATCCCAACTTTTGCATCCTTTTTCAGATACCAAAAGGAGAGAACAAAACTACTTGCTCCCGTTTTACCAGCCCCCTAATTAGTTCATTATTCCAAGACCGAAGGCACTAAGAAGCCCAGCCTGGGGAAATGGGACTTCCCACACTTGGGTACCCCCCAGCACTGAACTTTCTATAGCCCTTTTGAGGATCCAAAGCAGATAAAACACTTGAAGCAGCATTTTTATGTCAAAACTGGCCTTAGCAGCACAAGCATGTGAGAGGAAGAACAGTAATTCAATAAGCCAAGGAGTGTTTAATTTTTAATCAGAGAAAGGGTCACAGGCACTTTTTATTTGAACAGTTTTACTAGGACATGGTAAGCCTGTGAATTAGTGCAGAATGTCAATTGTAAATTTAAATTAAAAATACTGCTCCACAGGAAGATCTTCTGAAAAAAAAACCTGCATTTAGGAGGCACTATTTAGGCATAAACACTCCTGCAGGGACTGGCTGAGATGGAGGCACTAAGAACTCCAAGAGCTTTTCAGAGCTGTGTTTATTAAAAAGCCAAGTTTGACGTTGCCAGAGTACATCAAGACATCCTGACCCAACAGATGCTGTAGGAAAATTCCTCACCTGTTCCCATCTCAGCCCCGACTGTCAATTATCCCTTAGCCCTGCTCACTGAAGCCAGAGCCAACAGCAGAAGAGAGAGGGTAACAGGTCCCAGCTGTCCTGTCTCCATCTTCTCAAGATGATTGGGAAGAGGGGAATGAAAAATTAAAAAGGGGAAAAAAGCACAACAAACCCAATGGAAAGGAAAAATCAATATACAAGGGAAAGGGTAAAGCAATCAGGAGAGAAGTTTCACCATTAACATGGAGATTCATAAACCAAGGGAAAGAAAACCTCATAGCATCAACCGGCCTCCACCAAAATTAACGATGACTTCTCCTTCCCAGAGCAGCTGTGGCTGCCCCACCCCTGGAAGTGGCCAAGGCCAGGTTTGACAGGGCTTGGAGCAAGCTGGGATAGCGGGAGTTTCCCTGCCCGTGGCAGCGGGGGGAACTGGATGGGCTTTCAGGGCCTTTCCAACCCAAACTAATCCATGATTCCATGAAATTTGTATAAGAGTAACTCCTAAAAGGGTGCCAGGAGGTGCATTCCAGCTAGTGAGACATCTGGATGCACTCCTTCCCCTCAACTCCAAGACAGATCCAGTGGCTTCTGCTCTTTTCCTCTCTAAACTTTCAGCTCACCCAGTGCAATCCTGAGACAAAGGATTACACACCTTACTGAAGTTATTAGCCTACCAAGACACATAAATCAGTTTTGGGAAAATGAAATCTAGCAGCAAAAGTAATTTCTCCTCAGGTAGGAGATTGGGGCGATATTTGATCACATTAATTTCACTGGAGAGAGGAACCACATTTGTTTCGGAGCACGATTCAAATTGATGTAGAGCCTACCAAGTATCAATCAATGCAGAAACAT
The DNA here is from genome assembly GCA_013400915.1 of Pardalotus punctatus. NCBI lineage: Eukaryota > Metazoa > Chordata > Aves > Passeriformes > Pardalotidae > Pardalotus > Pardalotus punctatus. The sequence continues at coordinate 80,482 of VZTX01016930.1, forward strand.
AAGCCATAGCCTGGCAATTTCTTTTTAACTCTCACTGCAGTAAAGTTTCACCTCTTCCTAAAACCCTCAGGCCTGAAGATGCCCAATTCCCAACTCCACAGCTCTGTAACTACACCCAGCCATGGCTCAGCCTCCCCTCAGGGATGATCAGTGACATTCCTCACCTCATGAGTTGCTTTATTCTGCCAAATAATTGTACTGATTTTCCGGGCTAAGTAGAAAAGATTATGCATTGCAAACACAGACACAGGCTTTTAGATTTAGCTTTAATAAAACATTTTTAGTAATTGCAACTGGATTATTTATAAGGATGTAGGACAGTAGCTAGCTTGGGCTTCCCTTGAAAGGGAGACAGGAGTGTTTACATCCCAGGGAAAGACTTTGGTGCCTCTAAACTGGCAGAAGAAATTTGGCAAACTCAACAGCAACCCCAAATTTACCCTGTAAGCTGAGTTGCCAGAGGATCTGAAAGTGGATGGATGCAGCCACCACGAAGTGCAGCTTCTGAGACACAAATGAAAAATGAGTGTACCCAAACAGAGTAAACTGGTTCCATCTGTTACAGTAGCACTGAAAATAGCACCTCCAGCAAGGATAAAATATTTCCTTGCTATTTCAGACAGTCAGACTCCAGCAATGCACTGTAGGTTTCTAAGAGGCAGCTATAAACTTCCACAAACGAATGCCAAATGCTGCTTTTTCCTGGTTAAAGCTTTCCCTTCCTCCACTCAAAATGCAGCACATTCCTTGGGCTTTTCAACCTAGACAACATTACAGTAAGCCCTAGCCCTGACACCCTAGAAACACCTCCATGGAAGTCTGAGGTAACTTAAAAGAACTGTAAAAACACAAACCAACTAAGAAACATCTCACCCCTTATTAAGGACACCAACCCTGCTTCATGAGCTACTTCTACCCTAATCAATCCAACATGAAATTCTCTTTTTCCAGTCCATATTCCCAAATAATCAGGCTGCTTTTGCAAACCAGCCACACAAGCAGGTGCACCAGAGCAGCGCTATTTCCACACCAATTTGAGGAGCAAAGGATCATCAAAGCCTTGTTGGCAGAGGACTAGAAAACGAAACGCTTCTGCTTTTTCCTATAAAAAGTTACAGCCAGCAGGAATGCATCTGCTTAATGACCCAGCTGATTTAACTTGCCTTGCATAATCTGTGTCCATATGGACAGATTTCCCTGAGAACTCCTAACTTTTGCACAGAATGGAGAGACTCTCCTTGAACCCTTTCTCCAGGCTACAGTCACCCACCTGCACGTACCTCACAACAAATAAAAAGTATCTTAGAGCAGTCAAACTTAAGACATTTCCAAGAAAACCAGTGTTAACTCCTAATGAATAAACATGGAAAAATAATTCTGGAAGAGAAAAATTTAAGTTACCCGTGAACAAAGCAAAAACCTCTCTAGGCTGACAAGGTGACAGTTTGGCAGGCTTGAGTTATCGGCAGATACAATTCCAGCTCCAGAAAGAGACAAAGGTTTTTTGAAGGGAGACAGAGAGTGGATCGTCTCAAAATTTGATACAATGAAGTCTGAACTCCTCTCTAACAAGGAGAAAAAAGATTTGTAAACCCCCCAAGAACCTGAAAATCACAATGTGTTAATCTCTCCTTGACTGAAGTTGCCTTTTAAACAGAAACATCACCTAGAGCCATGTCCTCCTTTAGAAAATGTTTCTTCCTGCCCAAAGACCAAGACTTGGTGGCTTTCTTTTCTTTTCAAAGAAATTTTAAATAAAAAACTTCCTAAAACAAACAAAAAAATTCACAGCACCCTGTGTTTCACCTACCAGATGGAGATTGCTCGGGAATTCAAGAGAGGAGTCGAGCATTGCTTTCCCCCAAAAAAGGAAAAGCAAGTCTGAACCACTGCAGCTGCTTTTCTAGCAACACATTATTGAAACAGAACTTCAGAGAGAAAAAAAAAAACATGGATAAGCCAGGCTGGCTAGTGCCTTGTGCTATTAGAACACAGCTTGAGGAGCTCAGATTCAGCAGGAAAAAGCCAGCAGCAAACATTTGGCTCTATTCAAGGTGGGCAGGCAGTCAGAACACCTTTTGTACCTACCTGTATCACAACTGAGATTTTTGTGACAAAAACCTCACTGCTCTTCTAGCTCCTGAAGCAAAAACGCTGAAAAACGGGAAGTTTGCACAAATGTAATGAAAACACGGTAATTCAAGCTGTGGTCCAGAACACAATTGGTTCTTACAGATGCTGGGGCTGACTGGTCTGGATCAGCACAGCAGCTTTGTCTGCATCACAGACACGCTGCACATTCTGGAGCCACGCGGATTCCCAGGGCTCATGTTTCAAGCACGGGTCAGCTGCAGCTTTGCTTGTCTCAAACCATGACCTTCTTTCTTCTTGTCTATGTGAAGATCTCAGGTTTCACTTCACAAAGCTAAACTAAGAGAAACAGCTAAGAATTTTAGCTTGAGAGACCCTGGAGACCCAGAAAAAAATCCCCAACCCTTGTGCCAGTCCCAGCACAAAATTCCCAGTTACAATCAGCAGTGCTTTGGTTCTTCCAACCTACTCCTGCCCCACACCCACAGACGAGGAACTCTTCACACGGTGGGACTGCAATTAAAAGAGGCTCTCAACAGAGGTTAAATCTGGAATGCATGGAAGCAAACTTGGTAGCAGGTTTTTTTGGGGAAAAAAGCCACTGCACTCACAGACAGGGCAGTAGACAAACATAACCCAGAATTTACTACCCAAGGACTTTTCAGATAAGTCCACAGAAGCCACAGTAAAACAATGCATGATCTGAACAATCTATTTTTCCTCTTTTCAAGTGTCTTAAATCTAAAACCAAGAGGTGAGACTGCCACAGGCTTTAGATGGGATGTGCTTAGGGAGACAAAGTGCCTCAGGCTCTACTCACTTTCTCCTACGAGTCCATGTATTTTTTACTTGAAGTGTCAAACATATCACCCTGAAGATAAATATTCATCCTCAGTCTTCCGTACTAACAAAAGAGCTGGAGAATGATTTTGGACAAGGACATGTAGCAAAAGGACAAGTGGAATAGCAGCCCACTGTCAGAGGGCAGGGATAGATAGGATATTGGAAAGGAATTGTTCCCTGGGAGGGTGGGCAGGCCCTGGCCCAGGGGGCCCAGAGCAGCTGGGGCTGCCCCTGGATCCCTGGCAGTGCCCAAGGCCAGGTTGGATATTGGGGCTTGGAGCAGCCTGGGACAGTGGGAGGTGTCCCTGCCGTGGCAAGGGGTGGAACTGGAGGATTGTTAATGGCCTTTCCATAATTCTGTGTTTAAGAGGGAGCCACACCATTTGTAACACACTTTTCTTAAAACAATTCAGTTTAAAAAAGAAAGGCAATATTCATCTCAAAGGTATACAACACCCAAAGTACCTGGGTAACTGATTCCTGCCAAATTATCCCAAACATCATCCCACCCAAAGTCACACCGACACCAAGACACTTCTTCACTGGCACCCCAACAGGAACACACAGCATCTGGAATAAATGTAATTAAAGTTATTTTTATTGTTGTACGCAACTCTCGTCAGCCCCACTGCATAGAGCTGTGTTTAAATATTGGGCACCAATATAGCAACCGGGAACTTGGGAAGAAAAAACCAAGGATTTCCATATCCCAAGCTTACTTCAAGAAGTGTTACTGCAGCAACTGGAACAGCATGACAATGTGTTTTTATAATAAATCTAATATGATTGCTACAGAACTTATTTTGCTCAAGAAAACAAAAATGGTTATTTCCACATTCCAGATCTAAACATGCCAATAGCTCCTTCAACTATCACCTGAAAAATGTAATAAAATGTAAAGATTCACTGTAAACACCTTCCGCTATCCCAGGCTGCTCCAAGTCCCTTCCAGCCTGGCCTTGGACTCTGCCAGGGATCCAGGGGCAGCCACAGCTGCTCTGGGCACCCTGGGCCAGGGCCTGCCCACCCTCCCAGGGAACAATTCCTTCCCAATTTCCCATCTAACCCTGCCCTCTGGCAGCGGGAAGCTATTAAATGCTCTGTTGCTCCAGATGAACAAATATACAGTTTAAGCATCTTTTATTAGCTTTGGTTGTCTCTTTGGTGAGGCTTTTTTTATACCTTCCTATGTTCAAATACATTTTTAGTGAACTTTCAGGTGTTTCTGGGTTGGAGTTTTTTTATATTATATGGAAGCGGCACAAATGAGGTTGGGTTGACAGAAAGCTACAGGCAAACTTCTTCCAGAACTCGCTATGCCCAAGCACTTGCACTTGGAAGCGCACTAGGAAAGTCAGCACAACTTAGCACACTGCAAAAAGACAACTCGCTCTCCTACAGGTTTAAGAAAAGTCTAGAGTGAACGCATCAGGACAAGAATAATTCCAGGCAGGGTGTATTAAGGGTAACAATCAGCCAAATTATTAATTCAGCAGAGTTTAAGCACCTGAGAGCAGAGCACAGGTGCTGCAAGTTGCACAGCCCAGCACTCAGCAACACCATCCTCACCTGTAGTGTATTTGCTCCCAGCTTGCAGGTCAGGAGGTCACAGAGAACACAGGGAAGTATTTCTCAGCTGGGCTATGTTCTAAAAACAAGAAAAAAGCCATAATAAAGATCACAACTTCATCCTGCACCCAATTTCCCTCCTGGCAGTCACACCCTGCAGTGCCCAATCGATCTCAGGAAATACATCTCAGACTGAGCCAAAAAACAGCCAGGAGGAGGAAAATGGTCAACAGCTGAATAAAGGAATCAAAGATAAGCCAGACCTTTAACTGAAGCCCAAGCTGGCAATGGGGGTTCTAGAGGAGAAACCTCCAAAAATCCTGCCTGGTTTGATCTGCCCACTCATCTAGACCCCATCAAACACATTCAGATTTACCATCCTTCTCAAACAGCTTATTAAACTACAGGGAAGTACAGAACACATAAATCACGTCGTGATAAACATCAGGCATTTTGATGCTCTGAGCAATTTATTAACTCAAATTCACCCTAAAGGTTTCCCGACACAAACTGCACATCAAACACAGCTAGGGCCATTCAACAGAGTTAAAGCTTTAACGAACTTCTATTAAGAGAAAGTGGTTTGACACGAGCTCTAACACACGGCAATAACTCTCACAGCCCGGGCAGCGCCGCCGGCCATCCCACACCCAGCAACCAAACCGACCCAAACCCAAGTCCTCACACAGTGTGACAGCTCCTCAAAACACTCCCTGACGGGCCCCTCGGCCCAGAACACCGGGGGGATCCCTTCTTTCTCTGGGCGCCGCGATGGAGCCTCAGACGCTCGGATTTATTTCACAGGGGTGAAGTCAGAGTGTTACTGCGGGGCCCGAGGATGGAGATGCCCGAAGACAGCAGCTCGAGCCCCGTGTGTGCCGAAAAACCTGGTTTTCCCGGCACACTCTACCTCAGCAACTCCACCTCGGCCCCGGCGCCTGGGACCCCTCAGCCCCGAGTCCCGAGTCAGCGCTGCGGCCCAGGATCCCCGAGCCCCGGAACTCCCCCATTGCCGGGGCCTTAGACTGCCCCGAGGCCCGGGACCCACTCCCAACTCCCGAGACCCCTCCTCAGCCCCCGGGACCTCTCTTCAGCCGCCGCGACCCCTCCTCAGCCCCGCGGACTAGGAAAACCCCATATTCCGGGGCCTTGGGCTGCCTCCAGCCCCAGGACTCCCCTCGGGCCCGGGACTCTCCCCTCCAGTTCTGGGGCCTGGGATGGCGTCAGCCCCGGGACTCCAGGCCGACAGAGCCCCCCTCAGCCCCAGGACTCCGCAGCCCGGGGCTCCCCAGCCCTGAGCCGTCAGCACCTCCCGTCCCCTCACGCCCCCCGCTCACCTCAAGCCCGCCGCTGCCGCCGCCCCGCCCACCGCGCGCGCTTCCGGGAGCGGGGCCACAGCGCCGTGGGCGGGGTCTCTATATAGGGGCGGGCCCACACTGTGGGGCGTGGCCTGGTGGGATGGGCGTGGTTTAGCCATGATGGGCGTGGTTTAGCTGTGGTGGGCGTGGTCTCGTAGCGGTGGGCGTGGCCTCAGCGGTTGCCGGGCGCCGTGAGGGGCTCGGGGGTCGGTGCGAGTTTTGGGGGGGTCTGTGCGTGTGTAGGGGTTCAGAAACCGGTGTGTGTAGGTCATGAGAGGCTTGTATGCAGCGTGTGGTGAGTGTTCCTACGGCTCCTGTGTGTAGGGGCTGAGGGGACTGGGTACAGGGCCTGAAGGAGCGTGTGTGGGGCCTCAGGGATGTACATATACTAGAAGGCCCGTATATAGGGTCTCAGGGGCCCATATAAATATATATGGGTTCTGTAAGGTCTGTATATAAGGTCTGAGGGGCCCACCTCTCTATAGATAGACTCTCTGAAAGGTTGGTATATAGGGTCTGAGGGGCCCAGATAGACACAGGGATAGACAGAGGCTCTGAAAGGCCTGTGCATAGGTTCTGAGGGGCCCATATATATATAGGTTCTGAGAGGGCCGTGTATAATGTCTCAGGGGCCCAGATGGATAGTCAGAGGCTCTGAAAGTCCTGTATATAGGGTCTGAGGAGCCTATATACATACATATATATTCTGAAAGGTCTGTGTATGGTGTCTCGGGCCTATCTATCTGTCTGGGGTATATAGATAAATATATGCTCTGAAAGGCCTGTATATAGGGTCTCAGCGGCCCATGTCCGTAGGTCCTGCAAAGCTTGTGTATAGTGTATAAGGAGTATATTTATAGGTCCTGAATGGCCTGTCTATAAGGTCTGAGGGACGTATGTATAGATCCTGAAAGGCTTGTATGCACTGTACAAGGAGCTTCTCTATAGGTCCTGGTTAGAGGGGCTGAAGGGCTTGTGTATAGGGCCTGAAAGAGCGGTATATGGGGTCTCAGAGGCTTTTATATATATATATATATATATACACACACACATATATATATATGCATACACACACATACATATATGTACATACATATATGGATATACATATACATATGTGTATATATATATATATACATACATAAATAATCATAGAATCATGGAATGTTAAGGGGTTGGAAGGGATCTTAAAGATCATCTTATTCTGCTGTGGGCAGGGACACCTTCCACTATTCCAGATGGCTCCAAGTCCCATTTAACCTCGCCTTGGACACTTCCAGGGATCCAGGGGCAGCCACAGCTTCTCTGGGCAACCTGTGCCAGGGCCTGCCCACCCTCCCAGGGAACAATTCCTTCCTTCTCTGGGGTCGTGGGTAGGTGTGTCAGTGGCTGTGGCCGTGCCCAGCAGCTCAAGAATGGGATGGCAGTGGGAAGGGAAAGTGAGAAAGGCATGCCTGGGTCATGTGCACTTCGGCATCTAGATCAGAGGGAGGATTCACTGCTGAGGAGGCTAATTTTAGGCATTTTAATTTTAGTTGCTTCCAGATGCCTCTTAGGCTGGCTCTCCTCAGGTTTTAATGTACCCCCCATTAAAAAAACACATTTTCCTGAGGCATAAATAGCTGGCAATTGCTCTTGAGGAATACAGGAGGCTGCTGAATGCTGCCACTGCCCTCCCACAGCGAGAACACCATGGAGGTTTTTAGGATAAACATTTTGACGAGGCTTAAGGGGATCCTAGAGGCTTGGAGGGGTCTCTGCAGGGCTAGGATGCAGCAGCACACAGAGGATTGGCCGTCTCCAGATCCCAAAAATGCGTGGGAGAAGCAGCCAGCAAACACAGGCGTGTCTGGGTAACTCAGGTCTGAGTCCTGGGATGGGAGAGGGATCACCATCCTGCCCAGTCCAAGGGCATTTCCCTCTCCTACCCTGTTGCTCCACGAGAAGCTGGGCAGCGCTCAGTTTACAGAAGGTGGCCAGCACCATTCCTTTTTTGGCAAGTAGACTCTGCCCTGCTGTCTGAGGGGGTGTGTTATCTGCAGTAACCTAAATGCACCAACCTTTCTTCTAAATAAAAGGAGATAAAATGCACTTGGACACAGGATCCTCCTGAATTTCCTCATTCACCCATGCCTGATGAACCTGCAGGATTTTGCATCATTCTCCAGGTGCTGGATTCTGCTGTATCACAGCCCTGGACATCTGTAGGAGTAAATCTTAAGTTTAAACACCATGGAGAAAGTGATGAGTCTGTGGACTAAAAGATCATTTGGTTTGTTTTTTGTCTTCCTAGCTGGCTTATTTAATCCAAGTATTTGGGGGCTTGAGCAGGTTTTCCAAAGTGATAGCTTTGCCTATGGCTCATCACACACTCACTTACTCTTACATCAGTGTTTTATTTGCAGGAGGGAACAATCCATGCCTCTCTCGGCAGTGTCAGAGTGTTTGATGAGGGTCTAAAGCTTAAATTTTCCACTTCAGCCTTTTCCACTGCAATAATATTAATTGCAAACGCTGGTGTACTTTTCTCCAGCAATTCTTCTCAGGAGCAGCTTTCCAATATTCAGCCAGCTGTAATTATAAGTGCCAGGAGAAAACCTTGTTAAATACACTATTTTATTTAGGTTTTCCAAGAGTGGAAGATGCTTCTAGCAGGAGCTATTTGACCTAAAATGACAGGGTTTCATTTTGGTGCCAATATCCTCACCACTCTTGCTCCCTGCACCTTGGGGAACCATTCCCTGCTGGCTTGTTAAATTGCCTGGGGTATTGATCTCAGGGCTCACATTTAATTCCCGTTTTTGTGCTTTGTAATGAGGGCCCACACGCTCAGCACAGGTTTGCTAATGAATTTTTGGCCTTTCTGCTGTTCTAGGCCTTTGCTCACAGCCCGTCTTCCCCCACCTCTGTCAGATATTCCCTGGAAAGGTTTAAACTCTGCCTAAGATTTTACTTCAGGTCATTCCCAGCTCCTCTTTAATGATAAATAAATATTTAAATATAGAATATGAATGCCTGGAGGAGCGGGGAATAGGAGAGAGTTGAGGCAGGGTCTGCTCACTGTGCCCATCCCTGTCCTCCCTTGGAGCTGCTGGCAGCAATCCCTGTAGGAAACCCCATGAGGAGGACAACACAGGTTCGTCCTGAACTTATCTCTGCTCACCCAGGCAAAAAGAAGTGTAGGGCTGGGTCGTTTATAGTGAGAAGAGGTGACTCTGCCCCAAAGGGGCTGCATCCTCTGACTTCCCTGGGACCTTCCCCATCATGGGGATTTCTTCCTCCCTGTTTCCTGCCTTTCTAATCTTTTTTTTCCCAGCTCTTCTGGGCTGTATTAACCACAGTTTTGCCATTTTTAGGTTTTTAATCCCACGGCGGGGATGCTGGGAACTGTCCCAGGGAGAGGCTGATGTCCCAGAGAGGGAAACCCTGGCTGTGATCCATGAGGCGACTCCTTTGCCACGATGTGTGTGGGAGCATCTTCCAGTGAGGAGCCATCACTGAGGGCTGTGCTACTCAAAAGCCTTGTTTTGAAGCCTTTTTCCATCAGTTTTCAACGTGACAGGAGAGGGAAATACAACAATCATGGATCAAGCAAAGACCCAACCCAGTCTGAGCAATGAAGCTCAAAGCAGCTGCTGCTGCAATTGGTCTCCTTGATTTTCAAGAAAAAGCACATGATCATTGAAATTATAACTGCATAAAGTTGGAAAGACGGTGGGTAAATCCTTCCAGAAGGACACAGTTGAGGCCTCAACCATGTTTCACCAACCAAGAAAGAAAAAGAAGGGAAAGCTCATTCCTGCAGGAAAAACCCAGCCAGAAATGAGGATTGAGGTAGAGGATTGCTCAGGGACAAGCTCCAAAATGACGTTGCTTGGGGAAAAGCATAGAACAACCATCAGGGCTTGTGAAAGGCAGCACTGGAGGGAGGTGGGGATGGAAAAAGGAGTGTTGTGATGGTGTGGGTGATGATGCTGAAGCACATCTGTGTCATCCCATGACTTGGTCATGCTCCTCTCCATATTTTTAGAAACACAGAGGGGTAAATAACAGCCTGGGTCTCTCAGCCCACGAGTCCCTGATGACCTCAGCAACCTCCAGTCTCATCACAGTTTTTCTTCCATTAATTCTCAGTGACTCTCCTTTCCTAAGCAATCCTCCTCTCCTCACCTGCCAGGAGGTGTGTCCCAATTGCTTCACAGCAAGAACTCCTCAGCTTCAAAAAATGGCAATAATGCAGGATCCCAGGTGCTTTTAAGCCACAGCACTGTTTCAGTCCCCGCCATAATGGTGTCACTGCTTCACATGGGAACTGCTTGTGCATGAATATTTTTTAAAGCTCCATTTTCTAACGAGCTGTTCTGGGGCCACTTCCAATATTGAAAGCAATAGGCTCATTTCCCTTCCGGACTATTCCTTCTCAGGAATTAAAAAGGAGCTGCCATTGGTGTTGTAGTAACTCCCAGGCCAGAGGAAAAAGTCTTTCATAAGAAAAATAATCCAAGTACATCATCATTCAAGAAAAAGCTGAGCACAGATCGCTTATTTAGCCCAGATGCTGCAAGGTTTACATTGGCAGCCCAGCCCACTACGTCTGCAATACGTATGTATACATATGTATGTGTATCTATATATTTTCGGATCACACACTTCTCATACCCTCCATTTAAACTTTTACTAGGTGGGATACCAGTCAGACCCGGCACCCCAAATCCCTGTGCCACCCCCACGCTGCATCCCCAGGGCCATGGTGGTGCGTTTGCTGCACCCCATCTTCCTGCAGCCTCTCCCTGGTGAACTCCCTCCCCAGTGCACCCTCTCTCCCTAGCGCATCCCATCTCCCTCCCTACATCCTTTTCCTAGTGCATCCCACCTCCCTGCACCCCCTCCCTAGTGCATCCCACCTCCCTGCACCCCCTCCCTAGTG
>VZTX01016931.1:0-13473 GCA_013400915.1 Pardalotus punctatus
GCTCCAGGCCCTTCCTCATCTGCGCAGCCTCGGCTCCAGGAGCTCCATGTCCCAACAGAAATGAATTCCTGCACATTGGCAGTGCTTTCCCTCAGGAAAAGCTCCTTCCTTGTGAAGATCCAAGGTAGCACTGCTCTGTGACAAAAGTCACCGAGTCTTTGCCTGATCCCGAGACACAACATCCAATCTGTGCTGTTCCTATTAACCCATTACATCCAACACGAATCCCTTTCTCCCCAAGCACCTTAAGGAAAAGCATTCCTGGTCCACAGAATCGGCTTTGCAAAGTATTTCCAGGAGCTGTTTTCTCTACAAACTGCAGCTGGAAGATTGTGCAGCCCTCACCCCTGGAATGCCAGGCTGGCAGCGGGCTGTCACCACAAGCTCCCTCAGGAGACAGGCTCATGGAGCCCTGGAATGCAGCAGGAAAGCTGGAATAGGAATGTGAGAGCAGGTTCTGTGGCTGTTCCCAGCTTGGCCAGCAGTTCCCACAGCACCCAGAGCTGTCCCCACGAGCTGGCTTTCTCCTCACGAGCAGCACAGTCAAGCCACATCCATGGAGCTGTGTCTTTAATCTTGAGGGTCCCGTGAATACCAAGCCTGAGATTTGCATTTTTCAGGAGCAGAGGTACAACAGCTCCAGATGCTTCTTAATTTCTTCATGTTAAAAATGCAGAGGAGCTCCTCAAGTGAGCCCTAAAGAAAGGGAATAGCCTGACACCATCTTCAGAAATCCCATTAGCCCCAAAAATCCAAGTGCCCAGGTCTGAGATGTTCTTTTCCCCTAACATTGGCTCTGTACCAGGGTTATATTTTTATCTATATTTAAGCAAAGTTGGCTGCACATTGCTAAAACACCCCACTTTAAGGAGGCTGCAGATAGAAAGGAGGGAGAATCCAGCTTCCCTTTGGATATTCTTCTAATGGGAGAGGAACCCATGGTGGTTTCCATTTGTTCCCCTTTAGTGCAGAGACCTTTGCAGCCCACTGTGAGCGAGACCCTGCAGATATTGTGGTCTCCAGGTCCCTGTTCCCCTTTCAACCCCTGGAATTTAATCTCTGCATTTCAAATATAGCCCAAACCTGCTCAGTATTCCAGAGTTGACAACAGGACCTTCAGAGCAGCAGCCTTTAGGAACAGGGAACAAGGACAACACAACAGCTCTCTTTTGTGGAAGAAGTTATTCCAACATCCCTGTGGTGGCTTTGGGGGTTCAGACTCTTGGACCATGGTTTGGGGGACCCTGGAAGCAGCTCCCACCAATCCCCAAGGCAGCTACCAGCATTTCACAAGATGAATTTACAAATCATCCATCACCAGCAATTCCAAGATCTAATTAGACCCGAATTACTTTATGTCTTCAAAAACATCGCAAATCTTGCTGGAGAAGATCCTATGCATGTGTACGGACTTGCCAGCAAGGAATTGTTTTCCCCTGCCAAAAGTGCGGGAGCGCAGCATTCCTGGCCCCAGCGGCTGCCAGTGGGCAAAGCCAGCGGAAGATTCCAGTGCCTGCCTGGACCGGAGCCTGCGGTGAGAGGGAGTTACAGCCTTCATCCTCCTCCAGCAGAATCCCCTTCCCAGCACGCTCCCCGCAGCCTCTGTGTTCGTTCCCGCAGCCTTGCCGGGAGGTTTCGGCTCCTCGCCGGGAAGGGGAGAGGAGCAGAGGCAGAAACCTTGCTCAGTCGCTCAGCCAGAAGCACAACAAAGCGCTGGAGGGCTCCGTGATCTGTTCCAGACCGGGCTGGCCCCCGCAGAGCCGCTCAGCCCCCGTGCCAGAGAACACAAATCCATAAAACTCCACATGTCAGGAGCTGCTCCTGCCTCCGGCAGCGCCGGGGTCACGCGTCCCGGCTGGGTGGGCTGCTCCGAACAGCATCTCCCTTATCCTGGTGGGCTCAGTCCAGCCAAGCACAGGGAGCCTGGGAGCAGCCCCGGCTCGGGAGCAGCTGCGGGGCTGGGGAGAACAGCCTGATGAGAGACTGGGGCTGTCAGGAGGCTGAAACAATTAACAGAAATCCGAGCCCAATGGGAACAGGGCTAATGCTGGGATTATTCCCTGGCAAGCTGTGCCAGAGGCAGGCATTGATCCGAAACCTGCATGGGGATGGTGCAGGCAGCTCCATTGGGATGAGTTTTACAGAGGGGTGTGTGCCCTGTGTGTGACACACGTGTCACTCGTGGGCACAACTCTGCTCGGGGAGACCTCTGTAAGTCACAGGCTGTGAAAACCGCGATGGTAAAAAGCACCCCCCAGCTTTACAGGTGAGTTCTTCCAGGGAAATGGTAGAAAAATAAAGTGCCCAAAATGTGGCTAGACACTAAAATAGTTGCTCATGAGGTGTAATAGGAAAATAAACTGGGAGGAGAACGCTCCATCCTCTGCCTCAGAAGAAAATCAAATGTGCTGCCTTATCCCAGTCTTCCCAGCTGCGGCTGCCCCATCTCTGGAAGTGTTCTAGGCCAGGTTGGACAGGGCTTGGAGCAACCTGGGATAGTGGAAGGTGTCCCTGACCATGCCAGGGGGTGGGACTGGATGACCTTTAAGGTCCCTTCCAACCCAAAGCAGTTTGTGAGTCCATGTAGCCCTGGATAAACACAGAGAACAGGGGAGAAAAGGTAGATTTAAATATATAATCACACTTCCTGCTATGTTATTTGATAATGTTCAGTCCACCAGAAAAAAATGGAAAGGACAGGGCAGGAAGACACAGGTATGGAGACCCAGAGCAGGCTGCAGAGGACCTGGAAGCAGAGCAGATGTGAGAGGCAGCTCGTGTCCCTAACTGGATCAATGCAGGCAGAGCTGAGCCAGCCCGGCCACAGGCACACAGCACACAGCCAGGAGAGGCTCACAGCTCCAGGATTCCCATCCCATCCTCATCCTCACCGGCACTCCATCACCTGCAGCCCCACAGTTTGATCTGCCTACACTGGGGACACAGGGATTTGGGCCCTGCCTAGCCAAATTCCCTGAGTGCTGTATCCCAGAGCTGCCTCTTAGGAGGCAACTCTCTTAGGGAGGGCTCACTGCAGCCTGTAACCGAGCTCTCCAAATTGCTGAGCACGGATTGTTTTCTCCAAAATCCATACAGAATCTAGCTTCACACCCCCCTGCTTCTGCTTCCAGCCGTGTTTGGGAGCAGGGAATCCTCCTGCCCCCTGAGCTCTGCACCTTGGAAAGACCTTGCGTGCCCAAGTCATTCCAGCCATGGAGAAAGGCCACGTTGGCAGCAAACATTTCCAGGCAGCTGCAAGCCTGCTGACCTCCACAGTCCTGGGTCCTGCTGCACTCTTTGCCATTCTTCCCCTCTGATTTTTAATCACTGCTCCTCGTGTGATAGATCAAAGGACTTGAAAGCCAAGGGAAGGCACTCCAGCCCTTGGCAGGAGCGGGGAATCAGACAGCCAGTCCCGCCCATGCAGGCAGCCCAGAGGGGCTGCAGATATTCATTTAAAAATCACGTTGCAAGGCTTGAGCAGTGCCATTTGTTTCAGCCTTTCATTCTCGGCTCTTCCATTTTCCTGTTCAATCGCAAGGAAAGAGCCCCACGGCCAAGAAGTCCCACCCGGCTCCAGATCCAAAGGCTCCGGATGTTCGGCTGCTCCATCCCCGGCTGCCTCGTGCAGATCCCCAGCGCTCAGTGAGAGCCACCATGCAATTAATTCTCTTGCAATAATAGGGCAGCACCAATTACCGAGCAGACTCTTGTAGCAATAAAAAAATAATATACTGAGTCTGACTCGCGAAGTCCCGGCACACTAAATGTCTCTCTTTTGGAGGGCTTCCATCTTTATATTCCTGCTCTTAGCTCCTCTTCCTTTTTTTTTCAGCCTAATACGAGTCTCACTTCAAGAGGATTCATGCTGGAGCTATAAATTCCCTGTCTGAGCTGTGTCAGACCCAGCAGTGCCTTGGGAACATGGAGTTTCATCCATCCAGGTTTTGGCTCATGCCCGGCAGGGAGGTCTTGCCCTTCCAAGACATTGGGAGGATAGGAAAAGGTCCAACCAGGATGATGGGGATCCAGGATGGATTTAATGGAGAAAACTACAGGAAAGACACAACTCTGGAGGGCCCTGCCTGGAAATCTCTGCCACAGCAAGGTTGGGTGGCACTTAACGGCAGTAGGGGATGGGAGAGGGCAGGTCCAAGGAAAAGAGAGTGACTATGGCAGGGGAGGGCTCAGCAGGATTTCCAGGTGGACTGAAGGCTTCCCAGCAGTAACACAGCTCCGGCAGTGCCTGCAGGGGAAATTCCCTTCCACCATTCCTCCATGAGGCTCACTGGAAACACCACAGACTGCTGCAGCCTGCCTGGGCTTAAGGGAAGCTTTAGCCTGGACTTTAGAACCCAGTGGTTTGGCAAAACTTTTATGCTTGGCCCAGCCAGCCCAGGCTCCCAAAATATGCCATGATGCCCTCATGGTCCAGTCAGCAGGCTCGAGGCTCTGGGCTCAGCATTCCTGAATTACAGCTCACCGGGCTCTGAGCTCAGCATTCCCTGACCACAAGCCATATCCCGCTTTTCTCTCCACTTTGGCACAACCATCTCTGGAGAAGCCGCCTGTGTGCTGTGTGTGTTTGCTTTTGCACCGGCTGATCTTCACAGCCTGCAAAATCCTCACCTCCAACCTGACCCTGCTGAGCAGGTTTCAGACAAGGCCCACCATCCAGATTTAGCCTTTGTTGGCCAATTCCTTATAAATCCGCATCCCTGTGGTTCAGCTTGTTCCTCCCTCCCCTCCTTGCTCTGTGCCTCCCACCCCTCAGCTCTGAGATGATATTCCCCTCCCCAGGACTGTTGAATTCCTCAGAGCCCCGTGGGTTTGCCCATCACAGGTTTTCCAAGTCACACCAAAAGGCACGAAGTGCTTGGAAGCTGAGCACAGATCTTCAGTGGGATTTCTGAGCCTGGGAAAAACAAAACCAGGAGAGACAAAAGAAAGAGATGAACCCCTGTGATCAGGCAGGGAAGGTGGGTGTTCCCGGGGGGTGTTCCCAGGTGGGGTGTTCCTCCTGGCAGCACATCCGTGCAGGGAGCATGGACCAGTCTTTGCTTTGGGCAAAAAATTGGGCTTTTCAAATCTAAAATGAACACGCTCTTCAAGTAAAGTCCCTGAAAGTGAAATTCTGATGAGGCTTCAGCACCCCGGCGCCTGCAGAGAGCCTCCTGTTCGATTCACTGCTCTGTCATGCTTGTTACTGGGAAATGAATTCCCTTCACACTGACATTTCATAGACTTCCTGATCCAGCACATAATGAACACCCCGCCAGCCCTGGCAGCCTCTTGCCAAACTAACTTTTATTACCTGTTTTCTCGTTATTGTATTTAAATTTTCTGGTTTGTTGTCGCTGCGGCTCTTTTTTTCCCTTGTTAAAAAAGAAAGAGCCGGCTAAGATAACAAACCTCCCCAGCAGGGTCCCGCACTGGGAAGCTCAGATTCCCAGTGTCCCAGCCAGCCCTCGGGGCTGCCCAGGATGAGGCAGCAGCACTTGCAGGCAGCTGCAGAGGCTGGAACAGGGATAAATGATGCAGTGCTGAAGCACCTTGCCAGCATTAAGCACACAGCAGTGCTGGCTGTGTGATCCTACACCTTCCTGACCCGGGGCTAATCACATCTCTGCCATCAGCAGGGCACTTACACCTCATGTCCCTGACATTAGGATGACTTATTCCACACTTTTAGACTTATTTGCTTTCACTCTCCTACAGCGTGTAACATAAGAGAGTGGCAGTGCTCAGCAGTGGCTGCCGGGCATTAGAGCTGAAATACTCCTAATGAAAACCTGGAGAAGCTGGAGAATCATCCCTGCAGCACTCCAGCTACAGGCTCGAGCACTAAGCTGGCTGCTGGCTCCTGCTGGCTTGATTTTGGGCTAGATGCATCCCTGAGAAGGCTGGGAATGGGTCTTAGCGGACCAGCAGCAACTGGGATCATCCCTCTGGGATCAGGGCCATCCAGTGGAAGTGGTCACCTCCTCAGCTGACCTTTCCCTTTGGTCTAGAACATCAAATAAACAGAACAGACCACTCAGGAGCTCCATGACAGGAGCCAGAGTCACCTGAAATAACAGAGAGAAGTGACAAGAGCTCCCGAGAGGGGTTTTTCTTCTTTCCCTGCTTGACACTTCACTGTTGTCTCATCTGCAGCAAGGGCTGATGCCTTTACACCTTGTCTAATCTCACTTAAGGAAATCAGCAGCCTCGTGGAGAGGGGAACCTGTTTTCTTAAGCTTTTAAAGGGCCATGAACACAGAGATAAAAAGCCCCAAAACCCCAATGAGCGGCACGAAGTGCCTTGCGCAATTTCTGTGTTAACAATCAGACACCACAGTTGGAAACAGAAACCTCGCAGAGTGAATAAACATCTCATTTTCCCTTCCATTTCCAGAAGAATGGCTAGAACACATCAAATGGGAGCTCTCTGAACCTGGCCATCCAGTCTGAGTAACCCTGCGAGGGGTGATGGGTTTAATTAGGAAGTATCGCCTTCATTTGAATATTGCCTCTGCTAATTCTGTTGTTAAGCCCCTAATTCTTGTTGGATGGGGCTTCGAGCAGCCTGGGGCAGTGGAAAGTGTCCCTGCCCGCCCCACTGGATGAGCTTTTAGGTTCCTCCTAACCCAAACCATTCCATGATTCCTCCCATTCAAGTTCTGCCCATGTTTCTGCCACTTGCTGCTCCTCCCGTGCCCTTCCCAGCTCCAGGAATTCCTTTATGTGCTGGGGGTGTGGAATTGCAGACAAGTGACAGAGACCTGCCTGTTGTCCCTGATATTTTCCCAATAATCCTCTTGCTTTTGGAGGGCTGCAGGGCTGTGCCATGCCAGTTCCACGGGGTAATTTGGAGTGTCCCTGAGGAGCGAGAGCCCAGCTCAGAACCCATCACTCGGCAGCTGAAGTGACAAGTGCCTGTCCCCACGTGCATCCCTGCCTTTATCTGCCCTGGATTCTCCACTTTATTCCTGGTGACTCCATCCCACCAGGTGCTTCCCTTCCTGACCGCCCTTTCTTATCATCATTTACCTTTACATTCCATCTTGGCTGCTCTTCCAGACCTTTAATGAACACAGGGAACAGGGAACAAGCTGCAGGCACCCGGATCCCTGCAGGGCACCGCTGCTGACCTCCCTCCCTCCCTTGGCGAGGGGCTCTTCCTGCCTTTCAAGCACTTATCCATGGGATGACCTTTCCCCTTAGCCCACAGGGGCTTAGTATCCTTAAGCTGCTTCGCTGAGGAAAGTGATCAAAAGCCTTCCAGAAATCTAAGCGGATTTTGTCCACTGGATTTACCTTGTCTACACGCCCTGTGATGCCTTCAAAGATTCCTGAAGAGATTCTGTGGAGCCTGATGCCTGCCCCTTCCGAAGGACATCTTATCCCAATTATCCAGGCACCTGTTGATCCTGTCCTTTCTTTCTCCCAGTTAGCCCAGTTCAGGACTCCACCAGTTGTTGCTGGGGGAGGTTTTGATTAGACATTAAGAGAAAATTTTCACAGAAAGGGTTATAAAGCACTGGCTGCCCAGGGGAGTGGTAGAGTCACCATCCCTGGAAATGTTCAAAAAACCCATGGAGGTGGCACCACGTGGTTTCAGGGTGAACATGGTGGGTTGGTGGCTGGACTTCATGATCTGAGAGAGCTTCTCCAACCTTAACAATTCCATGACTTGAGAAGGAGGAGGTGGGCAGAGCAGACTCAAAGTAGACATGATCATGCTGAGACAGAACAGGAATAGATGGGATACAGGGAAGGAATTGTTCCCTGGGAGGGTGGAGCTGCCCTGCACAGGGTGCCCAGAGCAGCTGGGGCTGCCCCTGGATCCCTGGCAGTGCCCAAGGCCAGGCTGGACAGGGCTTGGAGCAGCCTGGGGCAGTGGAAGGTGTCCCTGCCATGGCACGGGGTGGCACTGGATGAGCTCTAAGGTCCCTTCCATCCCAAACCATTCCGGGATTCTGTGACACACCTTAGAAGTCGCAGCACAAGAACTCTTCCAATACTTTCCCACTGAAAAGGGACGTAGATGCCACGATCAAACATTCCTACCCAGACTGATTTTAGCAGCCCCATGACACTGTTTTACCCCAGCCTCTCCCACCCTGACACAGAGCACTGGCACGAGGCTGGAGGAGCTGAGCTCCAGAGGGAACGAGCGCGGGAACAGCCGGTGTTTGCTCCCAGCTCCTCCAGCACAGGTCCCACCTCCATCCCCTCCGTGGGCACTGCCAAGGCACAGCATCCTCTGTGGGAATGGCTCCCACGGGACAGCACCTCAGGGACCTGCATTTCCAAAGCAGCCCTGGGAACAGCTCCCCCAGCTCTCCCAGCAGCACTGTCCAGTGTTTCCGCAGGCGGGGAGCAGTTCATTATCCTTGGGGCTCGGCAGAGCACGTTCCCATGGAAACAGGGAGCCTTTTCATGTCTGTTGACAGCTTTGGAGAGTTTTTTCCCTCAAATGCTTGGACACAGAACAGGTGTCTCGAAGCCAGGCAGTGAGCAGATAGCGCAGAGCCAGCGCAGGCCGATAATGAGACAAGTGTTTGTCTGAGATGAAACATTTTCACCCGGCGAGGGAGCGGGGCCGGAGCACAATCCCTGCTGCAGGGACACAGAAATCATGGGGACCGCGCCCAGCTGCCCACACACCTGGCTGGGAGCAGGGATGGGGCTCCTGCTGCCTTCCCTCCACCCCACAAACACCGTGGCAGGGATGGGAACTGGCCTCAGCATCCCGGGAGAGCCGGCAAATCCCCGTGAGCGCTGGGAGGGCTGGCGGGATGCTCCTTAACCTGGCTGAGCAGCAGCGGTTGCTGAAGCTGCACATCCCGGCTCTTGCAGCGCTGGATTTTCAGGGAGCTGGACTGAAGGGAAAGGGTGGAATAACAAATGTGCAGCGGACACGTCTCCCCTCGCTCTGGGCAGCCACGACACAGCGGCCAAGTCTGGCCTGGCTGGAGCCAAACACCAAATATCCAACTCCTCTGTTTTGTTTCTCCCAATATTCGGGTTGTTCCAGGGCCTGAGCTCAGCCAGGGGCACTGAGTCATCCTGCACAGAAAGATTCATAATTGTTAATGTGGTGTTACATCAAATATCATGTCCAGGACGTGTCCAGGTTTCCATGTCAGGTGCTCCGAGAGCAGCCCATGCCAGGTTTAAATTGTCTGTGCAAATTGTGCTCATACATTGTGCTACAGCCTCACTACCCAATTGCCTCCGATTTTCCCCCCTCAAACACCTGCCTTGTTTGTGGAATGGATAATTGTTCACTGTAGACTTTTATCAGCCTAATTATTTCATGTACAACATCCAAACCCTGTCTCAGCAAACAGAGAACTGCTCGTTTCCTCTCTGATCTGGCTCAACTTTTCTGAACAATGTAGTTGAAAATGCTGGCAATGTTTCATTTCTCAGCACATCATGTATAAATGATTTCAGATAGAAATGATTTTATATATAAATTCATTTCCCAGCAATGTCACATATAAAAATGAGAAGCTGAGGACTCAGAGATTAAAGCTCAAGCTCCTGAATATACCAAGCAGTTTTTTCCATTCCAGGTGTCACCAGGCTGACGAACTCCAGGGCATTTATCATCCTTCAGCCCTGACTGCACCGAGTCAAACCTTCTGTAAACTTCTGACTGGAATTATCTGCAGTTCTCCACATCAGCCATGGATCTGCATTCCCAAGGCAAGGATGCAGCTGCTGATACGTTCAGCTCCTTGCCCTGCATCACGGAGGATGCACGGACAGAGATTCCCATCTTCCCATGCCTTTACTCCAGGAGGCTGCTCCAGCCTGGCCCTGGTGCCCCTGCTTTGTGCCCTGCACCACCCTGGCCCTGATCCTGCACAGTGCAGGGATCACCCATCCCCAAACCCATCCCAAACCCACAGCTGCCCCGAGGACGGAGCTGCTGAAGGGTGAAATGAACTCTCCATTTCGTCTTTTTATCCAAACGGAATGAGAAAGGCTGGAGTTGTTGTCTGAACTGCTCGGGGTCAAGTGAAAGGTCTCATTTTTAGATCAACCCTCTTTGTTTCAAACTCCTTAGTGTGAAATTCATTCCAATTCAAAGGAAAATCAACCCCACAGCCAGGGAGCAAAGCAGAAATGGTCATGGTGAAAGGCCTGTGCTGCCAGGATTAAAGGAATTTTGGACATCAATACAATTTCACATGGAAAAAAAAATATCATTTTAATTCAAGCCTTACTTTACAACAGCAGTTGGTGCAAGGAAGGTTTCTAAGCACTGTAAGCACTGAGCGAGGTGCAGAATAAATAATGTGTGGCCACGTTATTGCAGGGTGTGCAAAAAAACACCTGCAGAGAGCAGAGAAAATAAACATCTGTCCCCAGCTGCCTAAATCCAGCAGGTGAGGCCACACCTCCTGTGCTGTGTCCAGTTCTGGCCCCTCAGTTTGGGAAGGACATTGAGGGGCTGGAGATGTCCAGAGCAGGGAACGGAGCTGGGAAGGGGCTGGAGCCCCAGGAGCGGCTGAGGGAGCTGGGGAAGGGCTGAGCCTGGAGAAAAGGAGGCCATGGGGGGACCTTGTGGCTCTGCACAGCTCCTGACAGGAGGGGACAGCCGGGGGGGTCGGGCTCTGCTCCCAGGGAACAGGGACAGGAGGAGAGGGAATGGCATCAGGCTGGGCCAGGGGAGGCTCAGGGTGGATATAGGGAAAATTCCTTCCCAGAAAGGGTTGTCCAGCTCTGTCACAGCTGCCCAGGGCAGTGGTGGAGTCCCCATCCCTGGAGGTGTCCAAGGAAGTCCTGGATGTGGCACTCAGTGCTCTGGGCTGGGGACAAGGTGGGGATTGATCACAGGTTGAACTCGATGATCCTGGAGGTGTTTTCCAACCTTAATGATCCTGTGCTTTCATGATTTTAAGTCTCTGTCCTTGATAGGTCAAATTTATCACACTTTTCATCACAGTAGCTCCTTTTTTTGCCTTTTACTGGAACCTTTCTGCATCCCAGTCTGAAAATCTGGGAATTCACCAGCAGAGAGCACACCACAGTGATCTCCTCCACCCTCGGAGCAGAGTTTGGGTGTTTCAGGGCAGTGACACCCCACAGAATTTTCCTGGTCCCCGGAAGAAGACGTTTCATGCCTGTTTTGTCTGCAGTGTGACAGCAGGAGGATGCTGCACTGTGTTGCTGCTGTCACGATGACAGAGAGACAATGGAGTCAACGCATGCAAAACATTGGGAAGAGAGGGCTAAAAGTGAGAAAAACAACAAAGTCACCCCTGAAAAAACATGACTGAAAGGAAGATGAATTGTATGAGCAGTGAGGGCACGGAAAAAGAAAAGAGGGAACACCTGGAGACGGAAGATAGGAAAAGCTTTTGTAAAACTGGCTTTTCACTCCGTTTGGGGTAACGGGGAATTTGTGTGCCCTGCACTGACTGTGCAGAAACCATTTCCCAGCTTTCACCCAAGGCCTGGCAGTTTTTTTCCTCCACCTCCATCCCCCTGGTGCTCGGGAACCCTCTTTCCCATGGCCAGACAAACCAGAGGAAGCCTTCTCCCAGCCAAGCACTCCACAGTTCCTCCTCTCCATTCGGGACCTGCAACATCCCAAGCCCTCCGGGGGTCCTGAGCCCCACCAGCCCTGCTCACTGACACAGCTCTGAGCAGCTCCGCTTTGCATTCCCACCTGGCTGCACATTCCACGCTCCCCTCCCCTCCCTTTGCTGTTCCAGAGCCTCTCCCAGGTTGGATTGCACCACAGCTTCCCGTGATGGGTGTTGGGAGAAGGGCTGAAAAGCTGCTGGATCTTCAGCACTTCCCAAAATCCCACCCCAAACTGTTGGTGGGAGCTGGTGCAGCTCCACGCCGAGCAGCACGGAGGGAATGAGCTCTGCCCGGAGGGGCATGGATTTGTTTGCTCATCCCAATTCCACCTGAGGATGGTGGGGCCTGTCGCTGCCATTCCCAGCTCTCGGGGGACCAAAAGCACACAACAAACCACAATCCCACTCTTTTGGAATGAGAGCCAGAGCTTTGAACACTTTCCGAAGGAGACTTACAAAATATCCGTGGTTTGTGAGATGAATTCCCTTCTGCTTATTATTCAGCTCAGCTATGGTTAAACCAATTTGGGCTACACAACATAAGAGTTATTAAAAAAGATCTGTGCCTGTCAACTTTTCATTACATTACTGCTCGACATTCACCTTGTACAAAATAAAAAAAAAAAAAAAGGAGAGGGGGGGAAAGAAACCGGAGGAGACTTTAAAATTAAACTATGTTAAAGTGTAAACCAGGCACAGAAGGGGAAGAAATTAAAACACTATCACTGGAACACAGCTTGCACCTCTCCCCCTCTCAGCCCCAGCCAGCCCCCGGAGCCCAAGGGCATCCGACAGCGATGCAAGGAACCAAGAATTCCGCTGGATTTTGTCGTTTGTGTTTGCCTCTCACACAGATCTCGCTGCTGAGGCACTTTCTGCCCTCCTGGAGGGGTCACATCCTCAGGGGGAGGGTTTGCTGCCGACCGCTGCTCTCCGCACCCCCGCACCGACCTGAGGCCCCGGGACCCCTTCCCTGCCCCGGGAGGCTCTTCCCTCCTCTTCCCATCCCAGGCAGCAGAGGAGGAGGGAAGTGCTGCCCTTCTGTGCCCCAGAGGGGTCGTTTTGCTTCCGAAGCGAGCGAGAACAACAGCCAAATCGCTGTGCTTTATGTCTCACCTGATGTTCATTGTCTCACAGAGCATCGCACTAAAGCTGCCCCTCTCCAGCTGCTGGGCAGGGCTGGGCCATCCCACTCTGCATTCCTGCTGGAATTGTCCATCCACCTGCACGGACATCTGTCCACAGCTTCCTCCCGAGGGGCAGCTCCATCTCTGCTCTCTGTGACAGGGACAGCACCCAGGAATGGCTGGAGCTGGGCCAGGGTAGGGTTTGGGATGGAGATCAGGGAAAGGTTCTTCCTCCAGAGGTGCTGGGCACTGCCCAGGCTCCCCAGGGAATGGGCACGGCCCCGAGGCTGCCAGAGCTCCAGGAATGTTTGGACAGCGCTGCCAGGGATGGACAGGGTGGGATTGTTGGGGGGTCTGGGCAGGGCCAGGAGCTGGATTGATGATCCTGTGATCCCTTCCAGCCCAGGACATTCCGTGGGTGTGAGATTAGTCAGGCAAGGCCAATGCAGGGTTCGGGGACGGGAGGAACAGGAGTTCACAGAGGTGCCCCTCATGCACCCACACTTAAGAGAAGAAAGACTTTAAATGCATCCACACCTCCTCCCAAGCCTGCTCAGCCCCTCCTCTCCAGGGAGCTCATCCTTGCAGTCCCGGGAGCAGCAGGAGTGCCAACAACCCCATCTTTCCACTCAGGAAGTGAAGCAGGAGATTTGAGTGATTCTCCAAGAGGGAAGGACAAAGCCAGCCCAGCACAGAGCCCTTTTCCTTCCCTTCCCTTCCCTTCCCTTCCCTTCCCTTCCCTTTCCTTTCCTTTCCTT
>VZTX01016935.1:0-45446 GCA_013400915.1 Pardalotus punctatus
AACAGCAGGGCTGGCTCACCCGCGGCAGCAAGAGGTGTTAGAAACTGCGCAGCTGTGGCAGGAGCCGCGGTGTGTCCTGGCAGGCGGGGGCTGCGGGCCACAGGGGAGCAGAAAGAAACCCCGGGCAGTGGCAGGGAAACCGCAGGGCCCGGGNCGGGTCAGTGGCAGGAAAACCTCAGGGCTAGGGAGTGGCAGCGGGACTCTTCCATAGGGGAGAGCCCCCAGGTTTGCCCTGAGACACCTGAGTGGATGGTAAAGGTCTTCCCCAGTCAGATTTGGTGTTAATAAGGTCCCAGTTTAAAATAGCTGCTCTTGCAAAAGAAAGCTCACCCAGTAAGGAAGAAAATGCAGAGCTGGTCTCTGGCGGCCACAGAGAGCCCTCTCCTAGCTGCGGAAACTCAGCTGCCTCCTCTGATGCTCCCAGAGCAAGTGAAGTTACCAGCGGCCAGGTGTTCTCCTTACCCCATCCCAGACACATCTTTTGTCTCCCTTAAGTATCAATAGTTAAGGTGTCTTAGCAACAGATGGGACAAAAATTCCTGAAGGGAAAGAAAACAGAAGGAACAAATCCTACCCTCCAACAAGTCCTCAGCTGAATGGGCGCAAGCTGGGCAGCTGCCCTGGCTAACAGCCTCCCACCCTGCAGGGCCTGGACCACCTCACAGTGACCCTGGCAAAGCCCTGGGGATCACCCTTGGTGCTGCATCTCCTTGCTTGCAGTTGCTCAGAAAAGTCCTAACGGACAAGTCAGGCCGGGATCTGGTGAGATCCCCAAGGACTTTTTGCCTTTTCCTATTTATCCTTTTAGATGTAGTGCACTGGAGACTGCAGGGATCAACTGACCTGCCGGTTCAAGGAGCTGCTTAATTATTACCAGGTCCAAAGGAACATAAGGGATGTGTGTGTCACTCTCAAGAGAGCAACATAAAGACAGCAGCTGCCTGAAAACACATTTTCCTTTCCTATTTAGAGGATTCTTTAAAGATGTGGCTTTTTACACTCTACTAATTAAAAACAGGAATTCAGGTTTGCATTGATCCTTCAGTAAAAGAGCTCATATATTCACCTCCATGGAAGCAGGAAAAGGTAGGAGCATAAATCCCCAGTGATTTTGTGAGATTTGTGCTCCTTGTCCTCATCTCATAGTAATTCCTATTTCTTCTGTAAGTGTTTTTTACTAGTTCTCAGAGAAGGTCACTGCTGCACATCCCTTCAAAGACAGCACAGCCAGATAGGAACTGACATCACTGTGTGACCGGAACCAGTTTATTGCCTCCTAGGCCAATGCTCATCTAGTTAGACCCCAAGTAACGGATGGATGGTGATTAGAGCAGTTGTTCTAGGCACACCACAGAGGGCTCCAATCCCATTTATTGTGCTTTTCAATGTCACATCTGTCCAGAAACCAAGTTATTTCTATTGCAACTGAGAAGGGAGTAGTCAATAGATAACTCAAGTTAACTATTGAGAGACAGAATATGTGAATTCTAAAACCTAGAAAAAAGAGGATTCCCTTTATCTTGTCAAGATAAGAGGGACAAGAATCTGTTTGAAGCCAGCACAGAAACCACTGAATCATCCCACTAAGGACTGAGCATGCTCCAGAGAGAAAGGTGAAAAATACATTGTGATGAAGACTACTAGATCTTCATCACAAAAAGACCCCCAAAGACCACCAGGACACATGCTAATGATATTAATGACTTCCAAGAATTGATTTGTATAACCACTCCTATCCTGGGGAATGTGATGAATATTCATGAATTTTACCCATAATATTGTGTTGTTGGAAGTGCTGGTGTGTGTGTTTGGAGGAGCGAATCCCCCACACCCAGCACGCTGAATAAAGCAAATACCCATTTCTCTGACTTGGTCTCTGAAGTGTTTCTGGGCCTGCTTGGGGCGAATCACGTCCTTGAAGTACAGAACAACTCATTCAGATTGGATCAGATCCATACAACTTTGTGATGTGCATCACCTGAGTGCCTCTGTGGAACATTCCTACCCTCACAGCTCAGTATGGGTCTAACAGTGGCAGCAGTTTCTGGCACAGGTTCCTGCTCCCTCCGAGGGCTCACAGGCCTTAGCTCTGGACCCAAAGGATGAGGGATTTTGTTTTTAAACTCTCAAGTACATGCACATGGCAGGAGAGAGTCAACCTATTTCAGGAAGGTGTTTGTGGCAGGCAGGTTAAAATTAGACCATTTGTTCCTAAAAAGACTGTGTAGAATGACAAGAACTTGGCAAGTGGCTCTCCAGTCAGGAATGTGACACAGGAAGCGCCTACGTGGCGTTTGGCAATGATGTCACCTGGCTGCCCGAGGGTGCTGCATGGCAGGGTCCTGGGAAGCTCAGGGATGGAGCACTGGAACTTGTTCAAGCCACTCTGTATCTCTGGGTGCTGAGTGCAGAGCAAGGCGCGAGGCAGAGGTGTCGACAGCACCCACCGCCCGGCGCTCCCGGATAAGGGAATCTGGAGCCAGCACAGAGAGCCGGCATTCTTGCACTATTTGTGAGGGGCTCTTCAGCAAAGATTCAGCCTCCTCTTCCTGTCATGCCCCCCTCCTCTTGCTGCTCCAGGAATTCCTGTCCTCTGAGCTTTCTGCCTGCCTTCCACACATGGCTCAGCAACACTTGTTCTTCACAGCCTCAGGGTGGCGGGATCATTAGGGAACAAATTGATGGGCACTGGGCCTAGAAAAGTTCAGCCTGGAGGGATGAGACATTTCCTCAGTGAAGGTACTTGCTTTGAAGCTAAGCTAAGGAGTACTAAGATCAAGCTCTCAGACCTGCACAAGCAGAGATCTGTTCTGAGGTTTAAAATACAGTGGCGTAATGATTAGGGATGTGTGAAAAATAGTTCTGGAAACACAACTCTGAACACACAGTGTTCCAGTGGGGAAGTTTTAAATTAAAGTTTTAAATGCAGACTCTCTTCCAGTAGAAGCTTTCTGGTCATGAGGCAATTACTGAGTACCTGCAAAAACTCTCATTCCTTCTTGCCTCCGTGACTGCAAAGATGCACAGACAACAGCCTGGCTTCATGCCACGGGAGTGCATAACACACGTTTTGTGCAGGGGAGACATACAAACAATTGCTTAGTCTGCAGGCCAGACCATCAAAGTGATGCACATTTCCACTTCTCAAAGCAATACTTAAATCCCTGGTCAATCCTGTCCCCCACACAATTACAGAATAAAAGACCTAAAGCAGCTAAGTCTTAGTTTAAGTTGTCCTGCTCTCAATACTTGATACATGGAAACAAGGCTAGAGATGAACAGAATGAAATGCGCTCTAGCAATTTAGAGAACAGACTACCTACAAAACCAACAGCTAGAGAACATGAGACCTATCTGCAGGTCAGGTCTATTTGAACTTTAATGAATGTTTCCTGTCCAGTGGGCATAATGAGTCTAAATGACCCAGCCCATGAACCCAAAAGTTCATCTTGGCTCTGACTTCAGTGATCAGCCCATGGCTGGTGGAACCTTGGACCAAAACAAGCCCTCAGCTTTGTAATCCACTGAGTAAGACCTCACAGATAATTTAGCTTATAAACCTCCCTGACTCCCTTTTTTAAAATTACTTTTTAAACTGACTAATCTTCTGTTTTACATCAGTTAAAAATAGTTGAAACTATTCTGTTTAGAAACCAATATTTATAATTATTTATTTTTGTAAAACACCATTAAATTTTCTAGAAAATGTAGTTTGCTGTTTTTCTCCTATTACTACCTTTCTTCCCTTCCACCACCCAAAAAAGCCATAGCCATTAATAGACATGTTTTTTCTCACTGGTAGTTTTGATATATCAGTTTTGATATATAGTTTGTGGTTGGAAGTTGGGACACAAATTAATTTTAAGCCTCTCAGAGTTAAATAAAGGTCAGATTTGCAGCAGTCTAGATATTCAGGCCCATATTCGCTTTACTCCATACTGTGTGAGAGCAGCTCTGACTTATTAGCACATCATCCAGAAGATTTGCACCCTAATTCACCTCCGCCCCTCACAAACCCTCTCTCTGCACTAAAATATCATCACTTGCTAAAGTGTGAAAGATTTCCTTGTCCTATTAGACTTGTCAGGTTCATCTGACCTATCTAGGCTAAAGAATGTTCATTCTTCCCATGGCCAAGATTTTAGGCTGCCTTGGTCATTTCCTGATCTGCTCTGGCCTGAGATATGATGTTGTGGCCCACAACGGTCTTCACACTTCAACACTATGCAAAAAATGTGGTTATCCTCAGGGGGCTGACAGGGTAAAATAAATCCTCTTGGTCAAACAACACAGAAGTTATGTGAAGAATCTCCAATTGAAAAAGGATACTAAAAACATTTTCCCTGAGGTTCTATGGCCTCTGTCTGCTGTGCAACCCATACTAATGTGCTGGTGTTAACTAAACACAGTGAAGGGATTTAAAGCACAGGCAACTGTTCATAAAGTAGTTTTTTCAAAGATGAGTTTTGAGTGCTCAAATGAAGGCCCTTTGGAGGGTTCCCCCTTGTTTCAGAAGGCACTGAAGCACTATTTCCTATAAAAAGCAGATTGTGTGGCTATATTCTTACCCTACTTTTCCATTACTGTTTATTCTTGCATTCCCATCCAACTTTAAAAGCAGAGCAGACAGAGCCCAGTCTTGGAGTGAAAAGGTACGCTGAACAAATTGCTCCCATGATCAGGAATTTCAGAGAGATACAGATTAAATTTACACTTGGATATTCTATTCACTGCAGAGGGGCACAGCAATGTTAGCTGGGCTGTTTAAGTTCTGGCTTAAGGGTGGTATCTGGGGCCCCCTTTTAACAGGCCATGGAGGAAAGTGGGTCCAACGTTTCCTACAGCCTATCAGGCACACACAGACACACTGCACAACCTTTCCATGTTCCAGGCTACTGAAGCCTGACTGCTCCACTGAGTACAAATGGTGTAAAAATGCTGCTTGCTGACATTAAGCTGACTGTGCTCACTGGGAGCTTATGTAAGCCAGTGGTTTTATTTGTGCAAACAGCTAAATCCTTCCCTGCATCTATAGAGCTGTAACATTTTTATAAGAGTAGAGAGTTTAGTCCCATATAGGTTGAAAATCTTGCAAGGTTTGGACTGAAACATGTTGAGAGAGGGAGAGAGTACTGCAGCTGTACCTGTGCAGCTGATCAACAGCAACCAGTTTCTTGGCTTCTCAATCTGGTTGACAGTCACACTCACTTAAGTAGAAACCTTAATTCTCCAATCACTTGGTGAACAGAGAACCTCGGTGAAAAATTCTGTTCATTTCCCCATCCATATAAGTCCATTGGAAGTGTGGGAATGACACATCTTACCATTACAAAGAAGCACTTCCGTGAGCTGAAAGCTGACACCATACATGTAGGTGGAAGACTGTGAACCTATCCTCATCCTGAGGGATCAGTTTAAGCTCTGGGTTTTGCAGTCATTAAACTATCTTGATAACAGGAATGATTTTTTTGCCCATTGGCACAGCCCCAAAGCCTTCAGTTTTCTAGTGGCATTCAGTTGCTTAACACTGTTGTCTTTTGTCCCTGTAAATTAATTAAATTAAGTTCTGTAATTCCAGAAAACTCTGCCAACCCATAGACACTAAACAATTTACTCCAAATTAACTTTTAGAGAATGAGACACTGTAAGTAACTTCGGAGAAATTATTGCTTTCCTCAGCACTCACAGGCAGATTTAACTGCCTGCCTCCAATTACTGTTGTTTCAGGGAATGCATTTGGTGTTTGCACCCACATGGGGAAGCAGCCATGGCACTGCTCATCCCCCAGCTCACACCTGGCATACACTATTCCACTGATTCCTCTTTTATCCAGACAGTGAATCCCAAGGGAAAGTGGTTGAGTCCAAAGTTCTGGGTGACAATCCTAGGTGACAAATCTCTTCCACCTGACAGTATTCTCTCTAACCAGCTCAATGTCACCACAAGGGCATATGGAGCTGTGCAGCCCCCCGGGGACAGCAGCACAGGGCCTGATCCTCCCATGCTGAGGCTTTGCGGGAAAAAGCAACTGGTGACTGGTGGAAACGGCAGGACCACGGGGTGCCTGGTGCGACACGGGAGGTGTGGATATGGTGCTGCCTGTGGAGTTTATCTCGAGCATGAACACAGGCTCCAGCCCTGTAGCCGGAGCACCTTATCACAGCTTTAGAAGTGTTAGTTTTTGAAAGGCTGCTTGCCCATCACGCTGTGCTAAGAAGCAACTGCTAAAATATCCTGCCCCTCTGGCTGACGGCCGTGCCACCCTGCACCACAAAAGGCTGCAGCTATTTCCAGAAACTTGGCAAACACAGTGAGTGTTTTCTGGGAAAACAAAGACAGGTTGTCAAATCAAGAACAGTTGGTGATGAGAGCCACCACAGCCACACTGAGTCCCCGAGAGTGGTTTCTCTAAGCTCTGGATGAAGCTGCATCCTTCCCACTGCAGCTCACCCACCCAATGCAAGAAGAAGCTCTCTCTTCACATGCAGCCTAATGTACATCCACTGCAGAATTCCAGGATGGCCTCCCTGGCACAACCAACTGCTTTCAATTCTGACATGAAGGATTTGCTTTCTAATCACAATAAGCAACTGTGGGTACATGCAAGTGTGCAGTTGTGCCTGAACTGTTGAGAAGCATTGATGAAAAGGACCATAAATGTTAGCAGGAAGAAGAATAATACATGCACAAATCCCAAACAAAATCAGGGTAGTTTACCTCCCTGTTCTCAAAACACAGGGACCGACCTACACCACTCTCTAGTCAGGCAAAGTTCACAAACCTGAGATGTGTCAAAAGTAATGGACAGTTGGGATCCTACTCTGGGAATACCAAATTGGGGTTATGTATAGTGCCACTCTCACAGGCTGAATAAAGTCTACCAAGGTTTTGTGGAGGACAGGCTTTACGTAATGATCACATTTTTAGTTAGTTAGGTTATTTTAGGTTCATCATCAGTCTGTTAGGAGAGAGAGAAGGGAAGTAAACAACCACTGCAACTTCTGGGACAGGTGCCATTTCATTCCTGTAGCTGTTTAGCCATTTCTAGACATGGCTTCTCCTCCTGCATGCTCCACTCTGACAAATGGCATGCAGCAATAAATAGCACAATGGGATAGTGTGACCCCTTGCCCCTTGATTTGGCTGCTTGGCAAGAAAACCTTGATCAATGGGCACTGGTGACACTGTTCCCAGCTATGCCAGGATGAGCTGAGCTGCAAAGAAAATCCTGGCAAGTGTTATCCCAGACAAAATACTTGAGAAATGTCCTCCCTACACCCACCTCTTCTTACACAAACTAACATTCTGCAAAATCCATTATGAAAATCCAGATTAACACATCCAGTGCTGAACTAAACTCAGCCATCCATGTGACATTCAAACTTTTAAATATCAGCACCATTCATATATCACACACATACCATGGGCCTTCCCAAGGCAGGACCACTCACACACACTTCTATGGCTAAACCCTGAAAAAGAGCCACTCAGCCACTCAGCTTTTGTGCCTGTACCATGTTTTTTATTATTAAGTGATCCTTTTATCAAAACCTCTCAGTGCTGGTCTGTTTTCTCTGTTTTAAGCAGAAGTTGCACTCGAACTTGAGGCACATTCTCCACTCGCCAGGAGAGGTCACCACACACCTCAATAACAAAGCGGAGAGCCCAGATGGGGTCTCACAGGAGGAACCTTCTAGTTGGGCTGGGGAAATGTCCCAGCTCAAAACAACTGGGGATATGTCATGTCCATGCTGCCCACAAAGGGTTCTCTTTCTGCCTCCTGTCAGAGGTTAGGAACTGCAGACTGATACCACAACTTTCCTGCGTGCAGCTGCTCCCACTGAAAGTCCAGCCTTTCTACCGTAAGGCAATAACATGTAGACAAATTAGACCTCAGTCCAAACTCTAAAGTGTCTCATACAACACAGAGAATGAAAACCTTGGATTCTGAGCAGTTTAATGCAAGATCAGTCTATGAATTTCTGAGACCCAACTTAAAGATCATAGGGAAGCAAGAATGGCTGCCCCAGGACTAAAAAGACCTACATGGCTTAGAACCATGCACAGCTAATCCATGTTTCAGCTGGAGTGTATCTATTTGCCCATGTAGACATTCCCACTTTTCCAAAACAAGATGAACAGATGCTGTTCATTTTGCTAGAGATGAAGCTTAACCAAAAAGGAGTTTCAGGTAAGGATTTATGGAACATGAGTGCTTCTTTAAGCATCTGCCTCTCACCTAGCAGTGACCAGAACTCTTGTGCCATTGCTCTGAACTCCTCAGCTTGTTTCCTCTTTGTCTGAGGATCCATTTTAGGATCCATGTTAAGCTCTCCCCTCCCTTGCTGCAGGTTCCCTGTTGGGCTTCATTGGCATCAGAGGAATGTGGTAACTGTGCCTAACAAACCTAATATTAAAATTTTGCCATCAAAACCTAATACTCCAGAGCCACCTACAAATTACTACTAAATGCCAGCCTGCTGCCCTTGTCCTCAGGTGGCCTTGGCCCCTTCTTGTGCCAAAGGGCTAGAGAGGAAAACATCCCCTCTTCATCCATTCAAAAAGATCACTGAGCATTAATTAGTGAGCACAGAACACAACAAAGGCAAATACATCCTTGGGACCCCAGAGCAGAGTAGTGCCAGTACTGACTCTGTCCCTTTTCTGGCCTTTACTGTCCCACAGAAGATGCTGTGGGAGAGGAAGAGGAGACAGAACAGTGTGCAGTGGCCTTATGGGATGACCAGCCCACAAGGAAAGCTCTTTCTGAGTAATCTGATAGTGAAGGCTTGGTTTATTCCCCATGGATGGGCTATCTCAGACACCAGGAGATCCCAGTTCCTGCCAGTCCCAGCCATCCCTAAGGCAGGTTCCAAACTCCCCTCTGGATTATGCTGGAGCAGATGAAACCAATGTGCCAGCTGTACCCCAGGTGAATGAGCTCAGTCCCCTCTCAGAAGGGAGAAGTGCTGCTGCAGATCCCCCGTGTCCCCTCCTGCAGCTGGGCCCGGCTGTCAGCCCATCACCAAAGGCTAAGGCAGGGAAGTGCCAGAAGAGCAGAGCTCCTGCAGCTGGCCACTGACCAGCCAGGCCTGGGCTCATGGTGATGCCGTGCACTAAGCCCACACAGCTCAGCTCCAGCCCACTTGGGGAGGGCAGGGGAGGGGAACACCAGGCAAATGCTTGGAGACCACAGCTAAATGTTAATGTCTCAGTGAGGGGCCCCTGGTGCCAGCTTCCCTCACGGACTCAGCGATCCCACTGTGATGAAAGCGCTGCAGACACGTCACTGCCATTTCAGCCAGCCAGGGAATATTGGCCTGAGCAGCTGGGAAGGAGAGGGAGGCTAAAGGGGTCACTGAGCTAGGAAGGAGGAAGATGAGTTACTGCAGCAGTGCTCTAACAATACCTACCTAAGCCATGTGCTATCAACTTCAGAGCTCCACTTCTTCATGGGATGAGGCAGGTATATCCCCAGAGGAATAGGTTGCCCTAATCCTACTCTTTAATCAGATTTCTGCTGATACAGGAGAAATGCCTCAGGAAGATGGGAAACAATTTACTGTTGGAGATGAGCAACACACATCGACCTGCTGCCTTCTTGATACTTCCTTCCACCCTATATGAAGGGTTTGCCATACAAAGGAATGCTTCAGAAAGGGGCACAAAACCATTTCCTACCTCCAAAATATTTTCCACCATCCTCAGGAGTTCCTCCCTTCTTATAGGCTGATGTTTGTGCTGAAGTCTCCATCTTAGCTGCACCACCTCAATGATAAATCTCCGTGAATATTCAGACACTGAGTTTTGATGCTAGTCTGGGCCCTGAGAAGATCCAGAATGTAAAGCAGAGATATTTGCTGGATGGCTTTCTGTTTCTAACTACTTCTTGCCACTGCACCCAATCTGATCTGAACCCAGCTGTGGGCTACCTGGACTGAAGCTGCCCTTGCTGTCTGGGTTATGCAGCACTCTCTGAAACACACTCACATGGAATGTCATTGTTTGGGGAGATGGAACGTCCTTTTGTTGTGCTTAGGGACAGCATCCAGCTGCAATGCATTAGGATGAGAGGCATTGACACAAATTGCAACAGGGAAAATTCCAAGCAGATACTAGTAAATTGTTGTCTCTTGAAGGTTTTCGAAATTCAACTTGACAAGGCATTGAGAAATTTCATCTAAGTTGGCTCTGCTTTAGCACAAGATTGCACCACAGACCTCTAGAAGTCCTGTCTAACCTTAATTATTCTTTTACCAACATAGTCATAGATAAGGATTGTGCTAGTGTATGAATGTCCAACAGTAACCAGAGATACAATTCAGTAGTACCCAAAACAACTTCAGAGATCTTGAGGTCCAGAAGATTTATTATTCACATTATGCACCTGTGACAAGCCAATCAAACCAACAAAACAATCTTGGGCTTTTGCAGAGGAGAAGAGATGAACTTGAAACTGCTTTGACCTTCTCTTGCTGTGTTGTTACACTGTGAAGTACACACCTCAAACCTCTAGGATGATGATTTCATTTACTAATAAGACTCATATCAGATGTGGTTTTCATCAACATCAACAACACAAAGCTCCCAACAATATAATAAAATCAGACTTCCCTTTCAGTCATAGAGATATGTTTATAAGCTGTCTCCTTACAACACCCATTTCTAGAGACAATTAAAAATTGTGTCTTAAACTGATTTGCACATGAAAAAAAACCACTGAAAACATTAAATCTGCTGGCACATCACAGAATTATTTTTCCCAAGCTTCCACAACCGACAAGTTGATACTGAAAACTGGTTTCCAAGCCTTCAGTAACTCAAATATCAGATGAAAAATACCAGATGGTCCTTAATCTCCATCTCCTCCATGTAGATCCAGCTTGATGGCCTTTAACTCTGTGCATCACATGTGTGCAAAAATGCCGTGAAAGGGCAAGATGTATTACTGCATATTCAGGAGCATTTCAATTTTTCAGTGAAGCCAAATTTCAAGCCTGTTCTTCCTTTCAGACTGATTTCAGATTTAATATAAATTGTGCACAATAGACTGAGAAGGAGTATGTAAAGGAAATATTTTAAACTGGATCCAGGGAAAGAGGAATTTCTTCCTCAAGCCTTCCAGAAGCTGTCTGTCCATATCAACCTGGTTTTGGCCACACTGTCACTCAGGCATGTAACTATTGCAGCTTGTCATATTTTTAATACTTGGTTTTCCCTTCTTCTCCAAATCACACTCTTTCATCTCTTAAGTCAATAACATCATATTAACAAGTTATATTATTATGTTATAATATGATATTATTATATAATAACTCTCAGTTCTCACACAGCATGTTTTCTTAGCCCCCCATGCCTCTGCTTTGGTGCTTCACAGTGACAAAGGAGCCAGGTGAATGTGTAGTGGATACCATTCACTTCCTGTCTCACTTTATAATTCTCTCACAATTATTTTCTCTGTGTGAAAAGGAACAGTTTAGCAGTCAGCCCAAGGAACACTGAGCTGTGCTCACTGATGTACATCAGTGGCACCAAGACAACAGAATGATGCTGCATTGCCCAAGTGGAAAATGCTCCTTTAATTCACCATCAGAAAAGAGAACTATTTCCTCCCTCCTCCTCCTCCTGGGTGGATGAAAAGAGATCAAAACTCAAACCAATCCTTGCACTAGCAGGAACTCAAAAGGTAGAATTGGGAGGGGTTGGAGGAAGATATAAATGCTGATAGCTGTGGACACAAAGCAACATTGAACTGGAGAGACTTAAGGGAGGGGGAACCAGAGACACCACAACAAGAACATGAATCTGAAACTTCTTTTTTCCCCTGGATTCCTTCTGCTGCTTATTGTCAGTCAAAACCAGGCAGGGGCCAGATCCATTTCCAGCTTACAGGTAAGTGGCTGCTCAATAGAGCTGAAAGAAACTGATGTTTCTTTAGGAGTCAGACACATCAGATGAGCTCTGTTTCTTCCAACCCCAACTTAAACCAACCCCATGACAGCAGGAATGCTGAGGTGGGCAGACACAGAGTTATTAAATGGGGGAAGTTAAAGTCATTGATTACTGGATTTAAACTTCTAATCACATTAGGCAACTGAAAGGAAAATGTTTGGGGTTTCTTTCCTGTGGGTTCAGTTAGGGAAGTGTACATTTAGGGTCATCCTCTGACTGAGTGAAGCAATAGGTTTTTGCAGTAAAAGAAATTATCCTGGAAGGACTGTGATCTAAAGCCCTAGAACAGTCACCTGCATGCTCCTCCCTGAAGCCCCTGGTTTTAGCTGAAAAAGGAATTAAGGGTTTGTACCTGCAGGATCTCCTCCTCAGCTCAGTTGTGCAGTAATGCAGCTCCTACTTGTGACTACCAGGTGTAGAATATAAGAAAAAGAGAAAGTGTGTATGTTTGCCTGAGTGTATTTTTTTTGCAGGAATTTCAAGCCATTAGGAAAACATATTTCAGTTACTGCACTGGGGAGCTGGTATTACCACATATGAAGTAACCTCCCAGTGTGTAAAGAAATATATAATATAATCCTTCAGCAACAATTTCAGCATGTCTCCTGTCACTGCATTAATTCTCTTAGACATCAACTTTTTTTTCTTGTTCCTTATTCACACCTTATCAGGTCTTTTTCAAATTTTTCACAATTTATCTCACATCCCCAGGTCCAGGAAATACTTAACTGGCAGTCTGTCAGCTCAGAAATACATCCTCAAACTTAGCACTGAGTATGTCTTATATGGAAATAATGAGTTTACTAAACTGCTCCTTCTCCTCTTTCCCTTTCCACCTTCTACTCTCCCCTTTTTCCAGAGTCTGTCCAAATTGTTAGATGAGGATCTGGAGCATCCCCTGGCCTCAGAAGAGAGGGACCATGAGCAAGATGACCTGATCCCAGCAGGTGTCTTCGATCAGCAAGACTCTGAACTCCAGTGGATCCAAAACACCAGGGACCAGCCCGAGGGCATGTCCATGGGTGACGGTGCAATCCAGAGATTCTTCAGCGACCTCCTGCATTTATCCCTTAGATACAGAGGCAGAAGCAAAAAGGGCACCTCCAGGGGCTGTTTTGGTGTCAGGTTGGACAGAATTGGGTCACTGAGTGGACTGGGATGCTGACTCTTTACTATGGTAAGAGAAAGCCAGAAGATGCTGGTCTGTGTATTCATGAATAACTTTCAGAAAAATGCAAACAAGCAGAGTTAATTCACCCTCAAGGAAATGGTGCCTAAAGTAACTTTAACCCTCCTATCACAAACACAGTTTACTATTTTACCTTCCTCAGAATTCACTGTCATCAGATATAGTCTTAAAACTGGTGAATGCTACACCTCTGCTTTACCTGCTTTCTCTCCTTCCTCTGAGTGAGTTGTAAGCATTTCATCCTGTCTTAGAATGTCATAGAGGTTTTTCACCAGCTCCCTGGGGATACTTGTTTCAATCCAAACAAACTCGAAGCAGAAGAGTGGAGCTAAATCTGGCACTAGAACAGTAAGAGATCAGTTAATTTCCATGTGTGAAATCCTGTACTCTTTCTATTACTTATTCCTCTTCTTTATTGACAGGATTGACTTTGGGGTTTCAAAGTTCAGTGAGATATTCAGTTCTTTATCATATCCACCTAGTAGATGATGTACTGAGCAAATTGCACCCAGCTCTCCCCTGAATTACTTGGCCAACAGAACACACATTTGCTGTACTGCCTGTTTGTATCAGAGTAGTTATTTGTGAACATCTATCTGAAAATTAGTCACAAAGAACCACATTTGTACTGTTTGTGTACTGAATGTATAAACAAACAGGTCTCATTATGTCACAGGTAATAAAATGTTTTCCATAATGTAATGAATTTGCTTCAAGCCTTTGCTGTGTGATTTGTTCATGTTTCATTTCTGAAACAGAGCTCCAGTTTGCAGTTAGACACTGGAATTTAGGAACATTTCAGAGGGCTGCAGTCTGGTAAACAGAAACCAGGACACAAAGCCCCAGGTCTTTGACCCACAATTTAAATGAAGGGCAGCTCTCTTAGCAGACAGCTCTCTTAGCAGACATCACTAGAAAGCAGTGACTCTGCATTTAGATCTGCCACTGACAGAGGAAAACAAATGTTTCTAAATAGTATACCTCATCTTACTAAAACAAAACAAAAACCAAACCAAACAAACAAAACCACAAAACAACAAAAAACACAACAAAAAACCCTAAAATAAACAAACAAAAAACCCCAAAACCAAACAAAGCAAACCAACAAAAAGCCAACAAAAAACAAACAAAAAACCCAAAACCAAACAAAAAAACCAACCCCCCCAAAAAAAAACAAACAAAAAAAAAATAAAAAAAAATTTAAAACCTACCAAAAAACAAACAAAAAAACCCCAACCCCAAACCAATACTACCCTTCTTTGAAGGAAATTCAAAGGCAGCCTACTTTTCCATAGGCAGATCCAGGTATTTCAAAGCACTGAAAAGAAAATTGAAAAACATATCCTGAATGTTTCTTTGTTTAACATTTTTGGTTAGGTCTTATGTTGTTTCCTAGTTAATCTGTTTAAGTTACCTTTAATAAGTAAGCAGCAGCAACTATGAAAACACCCTAAACTTGTTGCCATTTACAGACAGCCCTGAGTACAAGCTCTCCAACGATGGATTAGTCCACATAACAAATTTATTACACTCTATATTGCCTTTCCTAAGAAAAAATCAGCAAGAAAATTAAGATTTTCACCAGTCAAATAAAGAATTAAAGCCCAGAATGGAAACTGCTTTATTCTTTCACCTTCCAGCATAATTCCATACCAATAGCTAGTCTATACATGGCTTAAAACCAACTATTTACTTAGGCTAAGAAGCAGCAGACTTGCTTACTTGGGGGAGCTTAACAGAAAGCATCCAGCTTTCTTAGAGTCCCTCTTCAGGTGTGCTACCCTGGCGCTGTCCCAGGTTCAGTCCATGTGGTGGAAAGGTTAATCCATACCGCCCACGGACATCAGGCTGTCAAACAATGAAGAACCAGTGTCTTGTGACAGCTGGTGCTAGTGGGAAGGTTACAGCCTCCTTTCTAATGATCCTGAGTCTAAGTCTTGTTCCCAGCTCTCAGTAACTCGAGAGCTGGGATGTTCACACAGGCATAAAGGCTTCTTAATGTTGAAATTTCACTGAAAACCCAGTGAAGGATAAGTGCTACTGAGGTTTATTGGCAGAAAAAGAACCAGAGGTCAGAGGAGGTTGAAGTCTGAGCTGTGAGCACTTGTGAACAGAGTCCTACAGAAGATGAAAAAGAAATTGATAAGAGTTACAATTACAGAGGTTGAGCTGGTAATGTGCCATCCCATCACCTGGCATTTTGTGGGAACATTTTAAAAAGGCACTTTTCTGAAAGCAAGAACAATTTATTTCACATAAAAGGTTCTATAATTAGATCCCCAGGAGTGAAGCCAGCTGTGTTTGTACTTTAGGTAATTTGCTGAGTTCTATTAGTATTTAAATAATCAAAGCTAAGCTTTGAAGTGAGGATGCCAGTCAGATAGATGAAGCTCATCTCTAGCTGTGCCATTTCCTTCTTTGCTAAGCAGCAGTGCATGAATTTACAGACCAGGGTTACAGAAGTTGCTGAGGAGAAAAGCCTCCAATAAAACTACTCCTACACAGAAAGAAACATACAGATATCTTTCTCAAATGTGTGTGCTTTTGGGATACCTGATTTTAAGTGATGTTAGGCAGCAATCGAGATTGGGTCTCATCCAAGACTCATTTCTGGCTAGCTTATTAATAGAGGGCCAGTTCTATTTATTCCCCTTGATCATCACACAGATCCTGTTCAGTCTCACTGCTTTATCCCTTTCCACTCCTGTCTTTAGTACACACAAAATTGAGGATAATGCACATCCTCACCCAGATCTGCTTTCATTCTCTATCAACAATAACACTCTCACCTGATGTGATCGTCCTTCATTCAGGTACTGCACTTTCAAAACACACATCTCCTTTCTCTGCCAGGTTCTTCTTTGCTGTGTTGTTTTAAACAAACTCACTTGCCAGCTGTTAAAACAACTAAGTGCAAAAATCGCTGTCCCACACTGGTTGATATTGCTGGTTTGCTTCCATTCTAAGCAAATGAAGAGGGCAGAAGGCAGAGGCTTAGTGAAATTGCTTTAATATTAC
Organism: Pardalotus punctatus; assembly: GCA_013400915.1. Lineage (NCBI taxonomy): Eukaryota > Metazoa > Chordata > Aves > Passeriformes > Pardalotidae > Pardalotus > Pardalotus punctatus. The sequence continues at coordinate 16,160 of VZTX01016935.1, forward strand.
CAGGTGGTGAGTGAAAGGACCCTGCCTGCTGTTCTGCTGGTTACAGGGGGAAGGGTTACAAAGGGAAGGGTTTGGTGACAATGCCATCACCAGTTGAACTTCCAAGGAAGGAAAATCTCCTAAACCCAAGTCTCAGGACATGGTCTACTCACATAGGACAAAAATTTGTATACAGAGAAGAAAAAGCTGTTGTCCCAAGAGCTGCTGCAGACAGATGAACATTTTCAATTCCTCACACTTGTCTCCCCTGTGGAGAAATGATCCATCCCTCAGCCCCTTGGAGGGGAAATCAACCCAGCTCTCAGCTCCTGTGTGTCTGAGGCAGAGCAAACATGCTGAAAGTGCAAGGTTCTTTCACTGCATCAACTCCTAGCTAACAGTGATGGGGCATGGAGGGAGGGGAAATCACTGGAAAAATGGGTGCTGCCAGGAGGGGAGATGACTAAGGGCAGTTCTCTCCCTCTGGAGCAGTTGCTGCACCCAAGACCCCCAGCTCCTGAAGGGGCCAGTTGCAACCAGTTCTCTTATCGAAGCCAGAGGGCAGAGTGCGGCACTTCGGCTCCCGCAAGGATCTGGCAGGAGGGAGCTGAGTTCCCCCCGGGCAGAGTGGGGATACAAGGAGAGGCATCCGTGGGCAAAGAAGCAATATGGTATCGAGATGATGATAGGGATAGGGATAGGGATAGGATAAGATAGGATGGAATAGGATGGGATAGGCTGCAGCTCCCGGCTCTCTGTTGCGGGGCCTCGCTGCTGCTGCTGCTCGCCATGCCGTGGGCAGGAGAGCAGGCAGCCTGCGAGGAGCTGAACGCGGAGCTGCGGTCCTTGCAGGTACCGGGGCCGGGGCTCCCGGGGCCGTCACCCTCGCCCGTCCCGCGGGGGTGAAGTGGCAGGAGTGGGGCTCCCTGTCCCTCCTCTCCTTCCCTCTTCAGGACCTGCTGGAGTCGCTGCGGCAACTCCGGGAAGAGGAAGGGGAGCCGAGCCTGGGAGACGAGCTGGTGGCCGGGGCTCAGGACGGCGGCTCCGAGTGGGAGCTCCCGCGGGCGGAGAGCGGCCGGGCAGGGACCCCGGACCTCCGCAGCGGGCGGAGGGACAGAGCCAGTGGAGGAGAGCCTCCTCTCCTCCCTCAGACGGAGGCCCTTCTCCTGCTGCTTTGGGACAAGGATGGAGAGGGTCGGCGCGCAGACCGGGCTGAGACGCGACCAGCACACAGCCCGTAGGTGCCGGGGCGGAGTGGGGCCGACCGGGGCATCCGCCGGGAGCTGCCGCTGTCCCCGGCTGAAAGCCTTGGAGCGGCTTCCCCCGCAGCTCTCTGCGCTTCTTTCACAGGTTTCTGGAGCAGAGGGAGAAGCTGAAGCCGGGACCGGCTCCCAAGAGCTTCCTGAGTCCGCAGCCCGGCGTTCAGCAGCCACACCACCAGGCTGCCCTCGGACCTGCCACGGCAGCGGGGTACGGTGCAGTAAACTTTGTACAAAGCCTACATTGCCTTTTTTGAGTGGTTTTTTTCCAGTCGCGGTTTAGCAAATAGTCAGAGGATACAGAAATCTTCTCCAGTGTTCTCCCCTGCCCTAAGGGCTCGGTCCTGACCCTGGCTAGAATATCACACCCGTTCTGGACAAGCCTTTTGCTGGAAGGTCGCGGCAGCAGGAAGAACGGTGGTTGCATCCTTCCAAGACTATGTCAGTGACCCTCCACGCTGCCCTGAAGTGGCATTGCCAGGCACCGCTGCCAGCTCTGGGGCCGTGGCATTGCGCCGGGATGCCTTTCCCGATGCCTTCACTGCTGCTACCCGGGAATCCTCCCCGGAGATGGGTACCGGGCTCGGGGTTAATTACAGGTACACGCGCCCCTGTGCCATGGGCTAAGCCGCTGGTATCAGTGCCAGGCTTGGCACGGCAGACCTGCATGGGGGGACCTCTAAGGACAGAGGGGCTCCATCGCTTTAAAAATACATCTGGCAGTGGTTGCTGCTGCGGGCGAAAGCCCACGAGGGCTTCAGCACCCGGGACAGACGCCAATCGCCCCGCACGCCGAGCACCGGCCACGCCGGGCTCCCCCGCCTGCCCGGGGCTCCCTGGAGCCTGCACTAAGCCTGGAGAGTCCAGCAAAAGAAGGGGCAGCCGCAACACAGAGATACTATATCCTGATCACCAGGAGAAACAATCCGTGTCTAGGATGAAAATTAATTTCCCCCTTGGAAAAAGTGAGGCACCACTTAATTGCAGTATGGCCACTCCAGACATTTTTACATTTCTGTTTTGATTCTTGTCTGATGGCCTCATCTCTTAATTTCCTCTTCAATCTAACTAAAGTGCAGGGAAAGAGAGTCTGGGTGGGGTGTGGCACAGTTTTGTCAAAGGTTTTGTCTCTGGGAGATGAAAGGAATCCAAATCCAGCCTCTTCCTCAGAACAGGAGGCTCTGTACAACCAGCTCACACTCTTCAGCACAGAATGGCACTAGGAGAATGGACATCACCGGAGGGATGTGCAGCAGGTCAGGGCAGCACTTAGGGCAGGTCTGTGCATCAGCAGATGGAACCCACATGTCACCAGCCCCCAGGTTTACAGTCCTTAGCCTTATAGGGCTGAAAAACAAGGACATAGAATCATCTTGCTGGGGAAGGGGCAATGTCACCTCAGCTGAGCTCCGTCCATCCTCCCCATCACAGGATCCTCACACGGGCTGCCAGCAGCGCCCTTGGTGCTCTCCCTCTCTGATCTGAGCAACCAGAGCTGTTCTAATGGAGCCTCATGTCCCCACATCTCCTATCCCATGGCCTGGGATGCTGGGGAAATGCACCAGATTCCCAACCCTAAAACCAGTCACAGTAAGCTTTTTAGAAGAACCTGCTGCCCTATTAAGGCAGGCGGTTTATTAGGGAAATGGCCAGCTGAGCATGGGCAATGCCTGGATCTTGACTCTCCACTGCTGGACTATAAACCTTAAAGTTCATATTAATTTACCAGGGTGATGACACGGAGATCAAACAAACACACAAACAAACAAACGAGTTTTATAGCTTTAACAATGATGAGCTGAGTTCTGACATTTCACACTCCATTTGCTTTGGCAAAACTGCAAGATAGATAATTTACAGGCAGAATTTGGCTGGGAAAATACAACAGCTACTTTGACAAGCAGCCATTTTATCCCATCTCTACACTTCACTACATAGTACATTAAATAGAGCACAAAATCTCCCTGCCTTAGAGGTGTATTGTCAAGGCTGAAGTCATGCTGCTGCATCTTATTTATCTGCCATGGAACACAGAAGATGAAAAGGAACAAACCAGTAAAGTAAGGAGTATCTCAAGGTCTGACTTCATCACTAATATCCTGGAAAAGTAGATCATTTCACAGGGACAGCAAAATATTTCACACCTGAGATTAATATTGTGTCCCTCAATTTCTTGCTGTTGGGTTTGTGCCCCAATGGCTTCTGTACAAAAAAAAACCAGACACAAAGCAAAACTCAGAGCAAGCTACAGAATGTTTTTGTACAGAAAGAAAGCTAGAGAATACTTAGTGTGTGGGCAGTGTGTGAAAGGAAAGAAACAAAAAATACAACAATAACACATTCTAATTATCTTAAACTGGACACTCAAAGTTAATGAATCATTCTGGTTTATCTTCTCCCATTTTTGCAGTTTACAAAACAAAGTTACATCTTGGCACAAACAAACATACACACACCAAGAGCAGCAGGAAGAGAATACTTGTAATTAATGAATTATACAGACACTGCAGTATAGACCATTAATTTAAAAAAGAAGCTATCAGTTCTTTTTTAAAAGCATAAAATAATAAAGTGTTGAAGCACACAATAACACAAAAAACTAGTATTGCCTCCATGTTCTGAAAAAATAAAGCATTGAGGGAAAATAGAGAGAACGCTTGTAATAAAGCGCTTCATCAGAGCACACAGAGTTGGGGCTGACTTTGGGCTGTATTAGGAAAAAGTAGCATTTGAACATGACTCACAACCTTGAGAATGTCCTTTCTAGTGTAATTTTGGTAGGTGATCATGTGAACAGTATGTGCACATGTTTGCATGTAAACACCATGTTAAGACATTTAAGACATGGGAAATACTTTATCATTCTATTATATTTCTGAAAGTGTACTCAGGTGACTCTTTCAAGATCTACATTCATATGAAGAGTCAACAAATTGTTACTAGACAGACATTCAACTTACTCATACATTTGTTGTTGTTTCCATTTAGAATAACAAGAAATGTTAGGAAAATGCAAGAAAAACCATTGCTTCATGATTTAGAATTCTCTTGCATTTCTGTAAAAAGAATAATTTTTAGTTGTACTGATTTACCAAATACTCATCTGAAAGCCTGTTGTTTCCCCTCTAAAAGACAATTTCCTTATGGAAATGTTCTAACTGAGCAAAGTTTAGAGCAGTATCAGGATTGTTTCCCATCTCTATAAATCTGACCATAGGGGTCTCTTGAAAGAAAATTGTTAAGAATTTCCAACTGGACTATGTAATCACAGTGCCTGGTATCAAGAGGAGAGGGAGTGACATGAAATCACTGACTTGTGACATACATTCCTCAGCAACAGCAGCTGCTGCCTAATGACAGCTAATAAAGGGAATCTTCCCTTGACAGAACTGCATGACTGAAGTGGGTCTGGAATGTGCCCAAGATAAACCCACTGATAACCTAGGAAGCAGGGATCACCCAAACAGTATAAAAGACAAGCTTCAGAACACAGACAACAGGACAAGGAAGAGAGAGACTTGAAGTTACAACTCAGAAGAAACAGCCTGAACTTCCCTATTCCGAACGAAGTCGGTGCCATGGACACTAAAGGCTCATTTTTCTATGGCTTCCTCTTGCTGCTGCTCATCCAGCTCCAGTCCAGCAGAGCCAACCCTATCCACAGCCTCAGCCCTGCCAAAGAACTGGCCAGCATGGAGGTGAGGACTCTCAGTTTGCAAGCTTAAACTTTTGGGGGGCTTAGCAGAATGTGAGGTGGTGCCTTGCCTTCCTTTTGCATGATCGGACTGCAACAACCACATCAGCCATCACATAGCAGGGGACAAAGCCTCAGCTCTTCAGAGGGGTTCAGAAAAGCTCTGTAGGGCAATATCTTCCTATGCTGGGTTCACCTGAGCTCCTGGGCAGTAGTGGGAATCAAAATTGTGATGTTGTAGGATGTCTGCTTTGGGGTTTTGGTTCTTTTTCTTTTAAAGATACATCTTCCTGGTAGCAAAGTTCCAGAGAAGGAAAAAATCATCAGAGTAGCTCCATAAGAACAAATAGAAAACTTTGAAGTGGGGTCCTGTCTATCCTACTAACTGGCTGGAACAGTGATGCAAGGCAGCCATACAGCTCTAGCTTTGTGAATTTGAGAGATCTGGTTGGGTATGGATGAGAGATGAGGAGGTAAAGTGAAGCACCCAAAGACAAACTTATAGAAATATTACTAGGGGAATACTATAATAATTTAGTGTGGCTCATCCAGAAAAGCTTCCAGAGCTATAAAATTACCAGCTAAGAATTTTAACAAGTAATAGAGAAAATCCATTGTTACAGCACAGTACAAGCTTAAGACTCTGATGGAATCTGGAAGCTCAAAGCTTTCCTTGGGCTAGTACTAATGACCAGCTTCTCAAAGCTCTTCTCAGGCCCTAAGAACAAACTCCCTGAGATGATAAGGACAGTGTCAGCTGAAGCTAAAACTGCCTCTGGGCTGTTTCCAGCAGCAGGAAGAGTAGCTTCCAAATGCACTCACTCTCAGGCAAGTCATAAGGCTCACTCCTCTCTGTTCAGCTTCTAGAGATGGGCAATTACATTCCTCTAATTGGTTGAGCTGCCCTTGAGGAGGTTATCTGACCCCAGTTACACAAAGCTTTACAAATCAGAGAATGGTACTGAGGAAGAAATCACACAGCAGGCATGAATTTACCATACAGGTATTTTCAGTTACTTTAAGGAGCAGCAATCCTGTAATCGCTGGGGCAGAGATTAGTGAAAACACGAAGAGCTTCTCCAAGTGATATCCACTGAAATAGCCAGGGGCGACAAAGAAGCAACATCTGAGAACATGGGAGTGGGCTATGTGGCTAGAGGTTCTCTCAGACTGTGTACCACCGGTGGGCCAAGTGGTATCTCCCTGTGCAACCCACATCTTGGTTTTTCTTCTCTGCCAAGATGTGTTCTAACCTTGCCAGCAAGATACACTGGGTGGCAAGCAGCTTCATTCAGTTCACTAGCTGAAGCTGTATCTTGCCATAGATGGAATTACTGTGAACAGGGATACAGTGCAGAGGACAGAGCCCAATGACCACCAGCAAGCCTGGGATCCCACCTGACAATCTCCCTAGGGCCGGCTATGGCACCATTGATGAATGCAGAACAGAATGACTGGAAGTTAGCAAACGACCACAAAACAAGGAGTTTCATTCATTTAATCCTTCTCTTACAGGCTCTGCTGGAGAGACTGGAGGATAAGTTTGCAATGATCGAAGCCCTGGAGTCCAATCCTGACCTGCAAGAACCCAAAACCCAGGAGGAGATCCTGCCAGAGCTCATTGATGACAGTGATGACCAGAAGGCTGAACCCAGGCTTGCACCCAACACCCCTCTGTCCTACAGGAACCCCTTCCTCAAGAGACTGAGGGGGCTGCAGATGCCCAGGATGATAAGAGATTCTGGCTGTTTTGGGAGGAGGATTGACCGGATCGGCTCCCTGAGTGGGATGGGTTGCAATGGTGAGTCCTGTCTAAGCCATTTCCCTGGATAGCAGAGACTGTGTCCATGCCATGGGACAGGGGAGGAGCAGCTTCTCATTTAATGAGAAGACACAGTTTGAGAATGGAATTAATTTGAGCCTAGTATTTAAGCCAGTATTGGTTTTTCACAAGCACTGCTGACAATGGTGACACATACCAAGACAGAAAGAGATTCTAGTAACATTTATTTCATTTTTGGTTTGCAGGCTCACGGAGAAATTAGGATCAACCTCCCTATTCCCTGCTCTGAAGAATGCTTTACAGTACCCTTCCTCCCAAGATGAAAGTCAGATGCTTTCTAAGCTCCTCAACAGAAAGTTATTCCTATTTTTATTTATTTATTTATTTATTTATTTAATTTTTTTTTAAAGAACATTTCTTATGCTAGCACCAAAATACCATCTTTAAATAAAACTAACACATTAGACATCTATGCTGGACCTCTTTCCTGTCTGTTGCATTCAATTCTCTTGTATTTTCCTAAAGTCTAAATCCTAAATTTTATTGATATTCTCACACCCCCAAGCCTGGATCTTACTTACATGAGACAGAGAGAGCATGAACTTCATAAAAATGAAAATGAGTTTTTCACTAGAGGTTTCTCCTCTGCACTAAGAAATTATAACAGATTAGCAGGAAGAAAAAACTTGCTTAACATTGAAAGACCATCATGAGTCCTCCTATAGACAGGGTTTCAGTAATAAGAGAGTCCTTTTGCTGGTTTAGATTATTCAGTCATGGGAACTGCCACAAATGCCTCATGTAAGTAAATTTACATTACAAGAAATAAGAAAAATCAAAACACTCCACAAGTTTCAAGAGAACTAGAGGGAGGAAAGGGAATTCATTGTATGTACCTTTTAGCAGTGACCAAATAAAGGTTACGAGCATCAACAGAAGATACATCATTAACTGTGTCTTGTCTCACTCTTCATGTGGCTAAGATGCTGATTCCTAACATTTCTTAAAGGATTCTCAAAGGGCTTGAATCCTATCATGACATTCCTCATGAGAAGGCAGGTGGGAGCACTCAACTACAAAGCAGCTTGTACAGAACATTTGTCTGGGATATAGAGCTGTCTGGGAATGGCCCCTCATAGAGCTCTTCTAACATAGCTAATGGGAACACTGGAAGTCTGATTAAGATTTATTTAACCTTAGTTGCTAGATTTCACACCTAGGAGCTAAATTTGACCCAAAACATATTCTAGCACCCCACCAAAGAGGGTAATATTGCAAAAACCACACTAATCCAGCATCCCAAGGAACAAAGAGCTTGGATCCTCACGTGACCCCCGGCAATGGCATCAAGCCCAGCTCAACACAACTGTCCTGTGAGTGCACATACTGCTAGGAACTGTGTTATTTTGAGCACCTCATGACTCTTATTCTCAGAATCTCAGTCCATTCCCAGTCTCATTCCCAAGTACCTGACTACCCTGGGAAGCTTGTTCAGGGCCAAAGAAGGAAGCATCACAACAGACTCAGCTGGAACAGTCCAATTCTGACTTTGCTTATGCAAATGCACATGGGGACAGAAACACTACCTGGTGAGGACAAGGTACCAGAAGGTACGTGTTCCAGAGCTGCTGACAATAGTTCTCAGGGACCACAGCTCCAGGGAAAGGGTAAATTCAAGTGCACACACCTCCTGCACACGGCCAGTCACAGCTAAGGCTGCTGCAACACTTTAATAGGGCTCACGCCACACATCACATTTCTGACACGCCACCCTCCCAGTCACTCCCTCCACTGCTGACATGGCCTCCAAGAGGGATCTGTGTGCTCCTCCCCACACTGGGCCTTGTGATTCTCTCCTAGGGAAGAAGGGCAGAAGTCTAATTTGAGGAAATAATTTTGCTCCACTCCATCAGGAAACCACAGACAGTGTGATACAAATCACATGTCAGAGCCTCTCCTTCCAGCAGCACCAGCTACAGATAAAATACTTTGTGGAATATTGTCCACACAGGTTTCCCTGACAGGAGAATAAATTCCCAGGTTAAAATTCCCAGCAGCATCCATGAGACATCTCTGCAATGAAAGCTACAGTGACTTTGCATTTACTCACAGGCAATTTCACAGATCAAAGCGGTGTGAACTCACCCTTTGGGGAGCCCTTGTAGGGACAATGGGGTTTTGTCTTCTAAAATGGCTTTCCAAACACACCTGTTTCCCGCTGCAACACGATGGGAACATGTAGGTGGATCCCTTCACACCACCAATGGACAACATCCTGACTTCCCTTGTGCTACTATAAATGAAAGTAAAAATAATCCACGTACACAATAGCTCTTGCTGGAGCTGAATTTTACTCAGTCAAGCAAAACTTGCACAGACACCGTAAATTGTCCCTCCCTGTCAGCCCCTCAAGGCACAAAACACTAATTAGTTCAGTGGAATGCGCTAAAAATGGCAAGAAGAGTTGATGCTGCCTGACCTAAAGCCAGGTGGGTCCAGTATTAACAGCAAGCCAGTTCCTGGTGGAACAAGTCTGTATTGGCTTGCAGACAGCATGTTAATAGACCCTGCGGTCTGGGAGAACCTAATTGAGGGTAAGCAATTGAGGAAAAAACATCTCTGACCGGATTTTTACTGCTACTCCCATAAACACACTGAGCTGTAAAGCTCCCTCAGGGAAATCTCACAGCCAGGTCAGAATAGTGGTGCACTCAGGAGCAGGCACTGGGAAAAGCTGAATGGGAGAAAGTTGACACTGATCAGCTCTACAGGCAAAAAACATCACCCCCAAGGAAAGGAAAACTGCCGCTGTTGCTGTGAGAGCTGGATCAGAGAAAGCAGGGAACAATCTTGGGAACAGCCATCTTGCAAATGAAGAAATATCCCGGTGGGACCAGAGAAGGACCAGGCTAACACCCTCCACACAGCTGTAATGATATTTGCCAGCTCCTGCCCTGCCAGACTTCATTCCCACTTCCTCGCAGCACTTGGCAGTACCCATGACTGGCAGTGCGTAATTCAGCAGCTTGCTTTCCTTTGGACTCTGAAACACAGTAATTCCACTAGCATGCTCCATGCACTGTTAGGCAGGAGTCTTGCTCAGAATAGGGATCTGCTTGGTGTGGGGTATATCTGCAAATTAGATTTGATGGTTTCCTTGCCCCTCAGACACTGCGTTATCCCTATCCAGCTTCCCACTAGATGAAATTCTTCCACCGAAATCCAAGTTGGCAGGCAAGAATGCCAAGAGGAGCTGTTAGTACTGCTTGGTTCCTCTAAGAAGTCATATGTGAAGTACAGGGCACACACTGTCTGCTGCTGCAGGGGGATGTGGAGCTGTGCCAGTTCACATCCCAATCTGGGCACAGCCAGCTTGCTTGATTTACTTCCCCTGAATCTTGGCCCCCAAAGGCCTTTGCTGATTGACATTTACTTGATAAGTGTGTCCCACACTTTTATGTGGGAAGGAAGGAAGATTTTTAAGACCTTCGCCCTCTATTACCATCTCCTGACTGTTCTCTTGGAAAACCAGCACAATCCTGTACAGAAAAAGCAGAGCGGGGAGGAGGGGAAATTTATGAAAACAGAAGGTGGTGGGAAGGCAGCTAGAGTCATGCGTGCTATGCTGGGAATTGGGAGTAAAGAAAAGAAAGATAAAACTAGTGTGTTAATTAGGCCGTCCCAGAGATACTCTCTAGTATAGGCATCTCCAGTATACTCATCTAGTATAGGAGCTGCTGGGGGAGTCAATAAAAGTCTCAAGGTTGTCATGTCTTATCTGTTAGTCATGAGTTTTCAACACAGTATTGTTTTCAACTGAAACTGGTACATATGGGCTCCTGTCTCAAAATAAAAATGCTTAAAGGATCAGTAAGACGTGTTAAACCATACATAACCCATACAGCAATTCATGCCTTTATTTCTGCAGTTTAGAAACAACCTGGAGAAGGGGACATCCAACATCACTTTTAAACCATGACTTCAATGCCCACACCTCACCAACTGACTCCCCAGACAGCAGTGGAGCTCACTCCCTTTTCATCCCAGCCCCCAGTAAGCCTTTTCATGCACTGCGGTTGAACAAGCAGTGGATGCAGAGGAGACGGAGAGTATCCCACCGCTGCTGAAAAGTCCTTCAGCACCCTGGACAAGAAGAGAAGCTTCACTCTCTCCTTACATCCCCGCACAGCCAAAGCTCCAGGCAGCCATCCTCTGTTCTTTCCAGCGCATGCTGCATGATCCACACCTGCGAATGCACACACTACTGAAGAGGTATCTTGTATCCTGCTAGCAAAGCAAAAATAAAAAATAATAATCTCACTGAACACCACAAAATTCTTCTGCTAGTGCTAGAGCCCCAGTGTGTTGTTAAAGGGACAATGACACGTGGTGGGATTGACCAAGTCTATACACCTCTCCCATTCCCTCCTATGTTGCTGCATTTATGACCAAAGGCAGCACAGAGCTGAAGCAGAGTTCCCCCCGTCCTTTCTCCAGATGACTCCTTCCTACCCTTGCTAGGGTATCCTTCCTATTCCTTGCTTAGTTAAGACTACCACGGCACTTCTTAAGCTCCCCAAACCACATTTTCTGCCATTCCCTCCCAAGAGATGGTTTTACCCATCTCAGGCTTTCCTTGGCATTACATACCCACCAAGGAAGAGCCAGAGGGCAGGAGCCAGACAAGCTGTTGGCTATCTCTGTGTTAAGACTACCTCAGAGAGCTACTATGTGCATCATGTACAAAACAGGCCCCGGATCCACAGATACATGGAAAGGCAGTGAGCTTTTTGGGTCAGATATTTCTACAGTGCTCAAGGACTGTACTTACATTTTTGGCCTGTAAGCATGTGATAGAAGATCAAAAACTGTCACAAACTCTTTTCTGTAAAGCAGACAGCAGGACAAAGCAGGAAAGATAGCCACAAGCTAAATAAACATTAAAGACTAGATTAAGATCTTTCATACCGTGGAGAAGCCAACTGTAAAACAAGAGGTGCCACATTGTACTCTAAACCTCTTTCATTAACTTACTGGGAGGAAGGCGAGTTTTCAGGTGAGAAAAGCAGCACAGTGTGCACAATTTAGCTCATTGTCAAACTTGGCAATTCCCTCCTTTGAAACAGTTGTTGTGAGAGAACGTGGTACTACAGTGGTCATAACCTAAAGGATCACAGCCATTCCTCTCTGCCTACCCTAAGAGCACCTTCTGCACAAACTGTTAGATCCAGACAGCTCATTAATAGCAACTACTCAACTAACTCAAATCATGCTCTTGGATGTTGCCATGTTCTACTAGTTTTATTATCATAAAGGGCAAAAATAAAACAATACTAGAAACATCAAAAGGCCTTAAAAGGCTGAAGGAGACACACAAACATTTTACTCTCAGACATGTTACCGTTACATGAATACTTCCCAAGTGCCATAGTTCAAATAAAAATATATTCATACAAATATAAAAAAAATACCATTTATATACATACCATGGAATTAGCTTACATAATTTCATAACAAAAAACAGTGCAAAAAAACCCAAATGGAAAGGTAAGTTGCTACCATTGGAATGGCTCACAGTAATTAATAATTCAAAACTGCACAATTAACACTGCACAGGAAACCACAAGGCAAGGGAGAAGGGCCCAGACTAACCCCCTAACCCCCACCAGAACTAATCCAATTCTGGGTTATTTTTCCATTAGTGTTGCTCTGGTAAAATGTTACAGGCACCTATGTTAGAGTTAAGTTTCTTGGTAAATCACTAAGCAACTAGAGCCACGGTAGAAGAAGTATGTTTTAAGAAAGGAATTAAGTAACTAAATGTGAGAACAAAACTGATTCAACACAAGCCCCTTGGCATCAGCCCCCAGCAGAAGGGAAATCTCCAAACATCAGGTGAACTTGTAATTCCCTATCTGCAGGCTACAGAACAGTAACTCCATGCTGAGATTTCCCTTCAAAGCAGCTGACAGGGTCACCCAACATCCTCACTGAAAACTACTGAAAGAATGAAAGGGTGTGTTTTCCAGCTGAAACATTTGAATAAGATGCCCAGGTAGAGCAGACAGTGCTGACAACAGGTTGAAGGCAAGGTGCCTTCTAATGGGGAAGCATCTGGTGGTCAGAAAAACCTTGACAAGATTCTCCAGCCTGACTTGTCTGGATTGCCCAACTCCAGCCTCAGCAGCAATGACAAAGACATCCTGCAGCAAAATATCCTGCTGTTTGTGAACAGAAATAAAATAGGACCAGCTCAAGGCAAACAACCTAAGGAGCCCTATTCATGTGCAGGAAGAGAAGGAACCTTCCCTTCCACACACACTCACTCAACATGAGCAAGAGTTTTGAAAAACATTTGTCATGGAGAGACACAGGACATTCTTGACAGGTGCTCTAACTGCCAATTCCACATTTGAGTGATATGAAATCCCACAAAAACAGGATTCCTGTGATTTGTAACTGCCCAGGAACACAAATCCTTTGAATGAAAGGGAGGCTAACATAAGCATATTTGAAACCTGGAGTCCAGCTTCAGGTAGCGCAAATGGGTGCTGGAAGTTTCCTGGGATATCTCAATGTAAAACCAGAGCTCAGGGAACACAGGCATTTTAGACATCACCTGCAGAGACTACCCAGAGAGAACAAACATCCTTACAGGGAAAAAACTTGCAAATCAATAGTAGCTAATGGCAACTCCTATGATCTAAGGAAATACAGAAAAACAACAAAGTCTAGCTTCCTTCTGTCCCAACTCCCACCTAGCCAGCAGCTTGTAGCAGACAACAGGTTAACTGGAGGGCTCAGAGGCTGTGTAGAAGCTTTTCTTGAATACTTTCCCCATGTAACTTGGCTCAGTCTTTTGGCTGAGAGAACGCTCTGTGCTTTATCAAGACAATCAGCTCTGCAGTCCCTGAGGCAGAGCACTGGCTTCCCACTGAGGGTTATCTGCACATAGAACTCAGGAAGGCAGGTGCCTGCTGGAACAATACAGGTGCTGGCCAGGATGATACCTGCTAAAGCACTGAACTGGCTGGGACTGGCTCCTAAGCACTGATTTTAGCCTTACAGGTTGTTGCAGTTGCAAACATTATTCCAAGCATTTTTAGAGCACAGAGAGCCCCACCTATCAGCCGCAGCAGATCCTGCCTTAGTCACCAGCACCAAGTATCCCTCCTTATGGCAGCCTGAAACTACAGCAGCTCCTCTCATGACACAGAGATAATTCAACCAAGCCCAGAGACCATGAGTTCTATTTGCCTCCAGAAAGCAACACTTCTCCATGCTCTCATGATGTGGGGTTCCTCAGTCTCTAACTACAGCTGGAAAGGTGCCCCAGGCTCTCACTGTTTGACCAGTGAAAGGACAAAGTGCCTACAAATGCCAAAACAAGCAGGAATGTCAATGACAAAGTAGAGTGGCACCAAGTGCCTTAGAAGTCTCCTACAGGGAGGTAATAGCAACAGCTAACAGGAAAGATCTCCCTTCTCTGAGATGCTTTGCAAACGTATTAAATATTTATAAACCCAAACAGTAACTGAAATGTAACCATTTTGAACTCCCAATCTGCTGATCTGCTGTCAAAAACATCACAATGGGAACATTTCCTCGTGAAAGGAGAGAAATTAAGAACAAGTGAAGCCAGAGTGAAAAAACATGGGCAAAGGGGAGCACTTGCAAAGAGAGGTAAATTTCCAAAACGCTGGATTTTTTAATACTGCTTTTGTGAAAAACCATCCTCCAGAGCAGCTATTTGATATCTGCAAACTCCAGGATCTCCCCTCAGCCTTGACAGCAACCCCCTTCCACACAAATAAGGCAACAGTTGCAGGAACAAGAGAGGAAGGAGAAAAGGGAATCATACAGGAGGAAGGGAAAGATGCTGCAGTTCTTTGCACAGGACACAGTGGAGTGAGACGGTTCTTTTTTCCAACTCTTAAGAAAACCCCAAAACAAAATGGCAGAACACGCCGAGTCAGGGCAACATCTGATGGAAGGAGATAACTGGGGGACAGGGAAAGAAAACACCTGGATCAAGAGTGGTCAAACCAAGTGCCTGAGGCCAACCAACAGCCCTGGGCTCAGGCAGCTGCTCTAATCCTCTGGCTAGCAAGATGTTTTCCAGCTCCCTGGGCTAGATATGCATGTGAGAAGCCAAACGGCAAGTCTTGGGCCTTGTGGGGTCCAAGCAGAATGCAAGCGCGTGTGCAGCCTTGGAGGATGGAGGAAGCCACACTGACAGTGGGGCAGGGGCATCAAATGGTCTGATAGTGTTGTCTCAGCCTTGCCTGCAGGAATTCGTGGGTCAGGTTGTGACGAGTGATTATCCCAACAACCTTAAACAGGAAGAAAAGAGGAAGAAAAGATACAAGTCAGTATCAGAGATGTGCCACTAAGAGACATCCATAATAGAGCAGTCATTCTTTCAACTCCCTGGAACGAGGAAACCTGAAAGCAGTTCTTGACCAATGGTGATTTAGAGTGGATTCAAGTTCAAATTCCACAGAAACATCCCTCCCTCACCCAACACTTATGCTCCAGGGAAAAAACGCTGATTTAACTACACCCAAACAGCTTAACCATTGCTGTGGTGTCTGGAACCAGCAGGACCCCATGCCTAGGAAGGGAAATCCTGTCCATGGCAGATGGCATAAGGATGTACCTAAATCCTTTGGGAAGTGAAAACTGCAATTGGAAATAACAAAGCTGTCTTTTATGGCTTCATTTAAGACATTTCTGGTATTCCACATGGCGTGACTTCAGATAGCTCCTATCAGATATATTCAAGGAAGCTCTAAAGGCCAAAACAGAGGTATGGTCAAAACTAGCTAAGAGGTGACTGCACACTGGCAGGTGACAAAAGGGACCTCCCCAGCCTGCTGGGGAAGCAGTCAAACCACACATTTCAGCTGATGAAACACCTCACTGATTTTACACACTGGAAGAGTTTAGAACTAGGCTGTTCTCTAGCACTGCAAGAGCATCTTGTACTAAAATGGAATATGCCAGCATCTTGTTTGCAGCTCACAGCTTCTGCAGAGTAATCATGGGGAACCCTGAGGCAGAAAAAGCAGTGCTGCCTCACACAGACCAGGTCAGGCTTAAGGAAAACAGTTTCTCATTATAGGAGGTTGCTGACATCTACTGACTGTTCCTGAGCATTGTAGATGGCAAAGAGACAAGGACAGGGAGTCAAGCACAAACCATTCAAACACTCTTATTTGCTCCTCCTGTGAGTAGGAACAGAATACAAGTTCCCTTCCTACAGAAAAACCTCTTGTCCCAACATACAGGAAATTTTGCTCTTGGCCTTGAATAAAGCTTTGAAAAGAAAGTCAAATTAGTGGCCTCCGATGAGTTCAAGGCCTCTTAACAGATACAAGAATGGGACAGCTTCTACAGCCTGCACAACTGAGCCAGGAGAGATGCATGTTCTGCCCTTTGCATGTAAAGGGGAAGCAGGCTGGAACACAAAAGATGGCAAAGTCACAGTAATCAACAAGTCTTCAGGGCCCTAAGAAAAATCACATTCTGATCTCCTTAAAGCATTTCTGTTTGGTATTAAAAGATATATTAATTGTCCCACAGATCAAAAATGTTGCACAAACACTGGCTTCCTTACTCAGCTACGACAAGATAAGGACTCACCTCTCCAACTGCATTCACAACCGGTAAATGCCTGAGTCCCATTGTCCTGAACAGGTTGAAGACTTGTGACACATGAGTATTTGGAGAGACAGTAAAGGGTGATGGGTTCATGTAAGGGGTGACATCCTGAGAAAGAAAAACAATCATGTTATTTACAAGAGGCATTTTCACTGTCTCTGGGAATCACCAACAAGCAATTCCCACAAGTCCTCCACGGTACTGATGTCTGGACAGGGTATTTGACTGTGATCAACTTCTATTTCTGCACAAATATGACATTATTTTAGTTTGGTTTGTTGGGAAGTTAAACTGGATAGGCAACACCTTATTCTAGAAGTAAAGCACCAATGGATGCTGTTACCTCTTAGTAGTTAGGTAGCATACCTAGCAGGTATGAGGCTTGATTTCCACATGCAGAGAAGGCTGAGTGCATGAGGAGCACAGCATGTTGGTCACTGCATCAAAGCGTATATTAAACATGCTCTCAAATGTTTTTTTAAAAGGCTTTGGACATTCATAAATATATATCAGAAGACACTGTCACACTGCAGTGCGTATCTTACCACTATCATACGAGGGTTCAGTAATGTGAGGTCCAGATCATGGATATCTGGGTAGCGGGGGTAATCCTCTGACATCTCTGCGTGGGACAGACGGGGCTGACTTGCACTCTGCAATTAAAACAAACCCCACTGAATCAATGTCACCATTCCAGACAACACGGGGGCTGCAAGCAGCACAGCAAACCATGCCCCCCTAATTGCTCCCTCAGATCTTCTCCTCCTGCCACATCCACCTTCTGCAGAGGCGCTGTTAGTACCAATCAGTGCATACTTAAACCTATGCAGGCCTTTAGCTGACAGAGAATTGACCTGCACCCCCAACCTCTGACAAATCTGCACTCAACACTGGAGGGCAGCAGGAAATCAGCCCTGTGGGAGCTAGGTCTCAGATACTCTCACTGATCTCAGTGACACAGCTGACACTGGTAAGACCTCAACACACAGCACTAAAATACACAGTATATACTGCTGGGTGCTCTATTTGCATTTAATATCTGCCCTCTGTTCTCCAGCTCTGACAGGATGACATCTTTACGCAATAAACGCGTCTGTTGGTTTACTTTTTAAACAGTGGCTGACTTCTTTTTCTGGGGATACTTAAACAGAAATACAACTTCCTTTACTTTGAGAGCTGCAAGGGAGAATTCACATTACTTGTCTGCAACTTTTAAAACACACATGCATTCCTTAAAGTGTAAAAACAGGTAAATTCTTTTTGGAAGCCCATGAGTATTGTCCCAACATCCTCAGTGAGAGGGCAGGGATATCTCTGCTGCAATTCCTGACCAGGAAGACTCACCGACTGGCTCTCGGAGTAGCAAACCCCCCTGTCAAGAAGGGTGACCAGCTGTGAGCGCAATATCAAGCCATGGAAGGTCAAGGGTCGGAAGCGTTCCTCCATGGTCCACTCCTCACTGGGAGACTGGTCGGGATACAGGTTGGGGTAAGGAGTGTATCTGTGATGGATTTAACACCATGTGGTTACAAGCTTCACATACCCCAACTCCCAAAAGAACAGCTATTTCAGCTCTTTGCAAACTTCTCCTAAACATTTCAGGGACTCTTGCTAGGGACAAGCAAGTCTTCATTCCACAAAACAAAACAGAGAGGGGTCAAGAGCCATTATGTGGTCAGAGCAGCAGAATGGGACAGTCTCCTAACTCAATTTCAAATCACTTGCTACTAAAGCAATTTTCAGTGCCAAATTATTCAGATTCTAATAAAAGCTGAAGCATCTGGCAAACTGTCAGGGTCAAGATACCATCCATGAAAGTCACAATCACTAACTTAGCACATGATTCACTAGATTGGGCTTCTGCTTGGAAACAGCAGCAACACAAGCCTGGTGACTCAGCCCAGTTGCCAGAAAGGTGGGATCAGTATCATGGCACCAAGTATTCAGCTGGGATAAGTGAACTTTCCAGAGCTCTCACATTTTTGTACACAAGAGGACATTGATTTCTACAGAGAAGAGATCTTCCCAGGTACTCCATCCTCACCAGGCAATACTTTTGTATAGGTGTTTGAAGGAAATTTCAGAGGCTGGACATAATCAACCCACTTGCCTGGAACTTGGTCACAGGTATGAGCTGCAGCACTGACTCCTGAGATCTGACATGTCACTTCTTAAAACATGGATAACAGCACTGTTTCTGCTGACATACAGAATGACAGACTGTATAAAGAATTCTTTACAACACATCTCAACATATGGAAAAACCCTGTTCCGGTACGTTTGTGCCCACCGGGATCTCACCTTCTCTCCAGCATCTGTTGCAGCAGATCCTCCTTTTCGGGAGGCTCCTCTGTTGCTATGTGCTCATCACACATGTTACGCAGCTCACTCGAAGGGTAGGATTTCATGGACTGGCTACGCTTGCGCTGCTCTCCAGCTCGGGTGAGGATGCTGGATTTCTGGGTACAACAAAGAGTTTTCAGATACTCACTAAGCAAATCAACAGTTATCCAAGAATGACTATGAACTACTTGATCATAGCTTTGTGCCATCACGTAACATGTTCATTAGTCACTGCTGCTGCAGGACTTGTAAGTATAGCCAAGAGGACTGCAATTCAGTGACAAATCCAAACTTTTCCATGTCTGCCATAAACAGGTTACTTTGTCCTCTTAACCTTTTCTTGAAGGAATGCAGCCCACTCTTTTGCCTCTACCATCATCCAGAGAATGGAATGGAGTTCTGAATTTTATATTGCAGTAGGTACTTATCTCTGACCTGGATTCTGCCCAAGTGCCTAGATAACTAAAGCAAGACCATTTTGTATGCAAAACAAAGCTCTCTACTCTTCAACCTATCAAACAAGCAACTCTTTACCTTGAATTTGATGTTGTTACTTATCAGTTGATTTCCCTTCATGAACTCCCTCTCATTGCCCCGATTCTCTGTCACCACAGGGAAGGCATGATGGACAGTTGTGCGCAGGATGCTAACGAGGGACTGAATCCGGGTGTGTGGGTACACGTATGTCAGGTTGGGTTCCATGATGTCACTGGCTCGTAGTCTGAAGAAACAGAAATTCAAGACTGCTGCATGCATTATGTCAGTGACACAAGGATGGTGATGAACAAACACGGACACAAACAGTCCCTGAACACAATCCTGAAGGAGTCTGCTGCAGTTAAGTTCTGCCAGCTCCTTGTATGTGTCTGCTCACCTTCACTGTGATATCAACAGTGGTGGTACAATTGATTTTTAATTTTTTTTTATAACAGAACATTGTATCAATGATGCACGAGAGGACAGATAGAATGTTCTAACTTATATTATAGAAAGTTTTTAAACACTACTGGGAAGAGACAACAGGTGGGAAGAAGATGACATTCCACAAGAAGGAAAGTCTAATGGAATGTTTTCACAGAGTTCTTGCTGAACCTCCCAAATCCACCCTGTAGATTCCCAACCATCCCCTCCTCCTCAGAAAGGGCTTCAGCATCTCTTTCCTGCCTCTGGCCTGGTACACAACTCCTTTCACAGCAGCCCTCACAGTTGCTCCTCAGAGCAACCAGGTTCATTGGAGATGAAGCATCATCCTCCTGCATTAAAGCATTTCTGAGCAAGAACCCCACCACAAACTCTAACCCACAGCTGGCCAAGAGAAGCAGCCTTACTTATCCATTTCCACCCCTGTTTCCCACTCCAGAAGAGGCACTCCTCGCAAGTTCACATGGATGTCATAGATGCCTTTGTTGAAAAAGTCTCCTGTCCACTTGGCTACCTGCATAGCAAACAGAAGGTCTACTGAGTTGTTGCTCCAAGCACAAGACTCCTTGGCTTATGACAGCCCTGGAGTAACAAAGATTCAGGGCCTGCACCATGTTCAAGCAGTACGTAGAAAGCCAGAGCTAAGGCCCTGCACTCACCATGAGAGTGATCATTATGGGGAGCCCATAGGTGATCTCGTTAGTGGACTCGATGAGGATGACGGTCAAGCTGATGGTCATGCGGACCACTCCTCCCAGGAATGCTGCAGCCCCAATCAGTGCAAAGGTTCCTGAGTAGATGTGATCCAGGCCAATATAACTAGGGCAAAGCACAGAGCTCTCACATTAGAAAAGCCTGCCTGAGAGCTCAGGGTGCACCTGCAGAACCATCCCTCACACGCACACTTGATGCACCTTTTGAGAAGGTTGGCGACCAGGCGTCCGAAGGCAGCCCCACAAAGCAGTGATGGCACAAACAGACCACTGGGCACAGAGATCCCATATGTCCAGCAGGAAAGTAAGAAATAGAGAAGGAAGAACAGGGACAGGGTGACTGGGCTGAAAGTACCTGCAACACAAGAAGAATCATGACTAAAGGGGCACAGGTCTGTCCAAGAGTCTTGCACCATCCACCCCTCAGGTCACAGCAAGCTCATTTCACAACAGCTCCCAAGTCTCCCAGTCCAAACACACATGCAGACAATGAGTAACTGAAAAGAGAGGAAAAGCAGGCCTTTCTTCCCATCAAGGGGACTTTCACCTGTTGTACTAGCAGTCCTCCAGAACCATGAAGGCCTGAAGATGTTCCTAGCCTTGTGGTGTTTATGACAAGACTGTTCAAGGTAAGATGAAGCTCTGAAGCTTAAGCATGGGATGAGGCCGTCTCCTAACTACTCACCATCCTGGTGGAAGAGCTGCAGGATAGCTGACTCCTGAGGGTTGAAGAAGAGTGTGGCCATGTCATTGTATGTTTCATTTGGGCAGAAAAAAGTTTTGATGCTTGAATTTACATCCTCTGATAGATCCTAATGCAGGACACAAAAGACACAAAGGGTTAAAATTCACTGTCTCCTACACTAGCCTTTGGGCAGAATGGGAATAACACTTTTGTTACTGTTAGCCACACTTTGGGTAGTTCAGACCAAACACTAATAGCAGAGATGGGGCCTATGACATCAATGGGCTCCTTGACTCAGAGCCTGAGTTGCTTTGTACAAAGCACAATATAGCTTTCATTATTACCCTAAACTCCTGCAACCCTCCACAGGCTCTCACTGCAGTTCTGTTATGTACTGCAGACTGTCAAAAGCTCATTACATGCCTGTGCTTCTCTGCAGAGTGAACAATATGACAGGGAATATAATCTTCATGTAAGAATCCCTCACCTGCAGGCTCAGGGTGTCATTGCCACTGTGCCTATTGGAAGACATTTGCCGGCATTCCCCCAGAACCATGGAGGCTACAAAGACCACGACGGTGGTGGTCAATGACACAAGCAGGCTCTCCAAGACTCTGAAAGACACAACAGAAACCATACATTGAAGCCACACTCAGCACTGCAACCCTGCCCCAGCTCTGCACATGGCTTCAATAAAGCTGCAAGGAGCAGCAGTCACCACAGCTTAGCATCAGAACAAGCAACACTGCAAATCAAGTTGAATTATGACTTGGTTCCTAGAGATTGCCTTAACTCCCCTTTTTAATTGCTTGGCCCAAAAATAAGCTATTTCTGCCCAGAGAATGCAGCAGTCACACAAGAAAAGCCCCAGGGTTCAGTAATAAGGCTGTTCCTATGGAAACAATGTTCTGCACATCCTTACAGGGTAAAACGGTAGATAGGACTGGGCAAGGTGATGCACAGTCTCTCAATTCTTTTCTAACTTCTGAAATACACTTCTTTTTCTTTTTAACCTGGGCTTTGTCTTTAGGAGCTGTGTAGAGCAAACAAACATGTACTTTCAGAATAACACAGCAGTTCCCTCTCTAAATAGCACAGATATTGTGGATTTAATTAATCAACATAATATTTTTTTAAAAAGTGAGATCAGCTTTCCTTCTGCATCTGTTTGGACAAGGACACAAAAAAATCCTGCATGGACATAAAGCTCTGGTTTGTTTAACCTTTATGATAAAGGGCTCCCTTCACTGCCCTTATAAGAGGGATTGCAATTCTCTGTACTAGCAGAGTCATTAAAAAACTACAGGAACTGTAACATCTGGCTTCTGGTGTTCACTTTTAAGTTCCATGAGGCTTCATTTTGTGATTTCTAAAATAACCAGTCTGGGATTTCTTCCAGCCTTACTCACTGGATCTTCTATACTGATGCTTCTGCTTTAGGACACTAAACACTGATCAGAGATCCCTGTACAAACTCAAGAGAGCACATATACCTGACCAGCTTTGGCTTGGGATGCACATTGCGCATGCGGTACTTGGCGAGTCTCTTGTTCAGGCAGTTAAAGGTGGCTCCAAGAAGGCCTCCTACAATCCCCATCAGAATGAAGAAGCCCAAGTCCACAGCTGTCCAGAGGTGGCATTTCTTATCAGACTCGGAGCACTATGCACAGAAAAGCGTAAAACAAAAGCATTACAGTAGTTGCTGCAATTTCCTACCAACACTTCTGTCTCCGCAGCTGGAGATTTTGAATAGCTAAGACCAAGGCGGAACAATTCTGTCTGAGGATATCAATGTACTGCAGCTAAGCATCAAGTACCTTCCACTGCAATACAAGCAGGGGTCAAAAGAAACCCCCAAACTAACAAACAAACACAGGACTAACAAGAGAGTGGAGAGTGAGGAAATAACAATAAATATTACCTTAAACTCCCCGAAGTTCAGCAGCCCAGGGAGCTGGAAAGCCCCCCAGCTTCCAAACTGAATCCCAGAGCGGAAAAAATTCAGGGTGAAGGTGGCAGCCATGGAAGAGAAAAGCTGTGAAAGTAGGACCAAAAAAAAAAAAAATTAGGAAGCAAAGGTTCCCAAAATTAAGATTTGCACAGTCAGCTCTTCCTTAAGACTTATGCCTGGGGAAGGGAACTGACTGTGGAAGGGATCAGAGAGCCCAGGCACAAGAGCCCTCTCTCCCAGGTACACGACACCTGCGGCCTAGAACCGTCCCACAGTTCCACACAGTGCCAGACTCATCTCTGCCCTTGATCTGTAGTAGCTCTGGAGCACTGATAGAGCAGGCAACCTCCCTCCTGCCAGGAGAGCTCAGGAAGAGACAGGATAATCTGAACACCCTCATGGACAAGCCCTCCCAAGGGGAGCCCTCTTCTTAAGGAAGAGACACACAGAAAGAGTCAAGACTCATCACTCACCACTTTCCATGTAAGTCCCTGGTTCCAGAAAGATGAACCTTCTTCCAAACTAAAAAGAGTGCCTCCAATTGGGGCTCCAAAGGCAGCTGCAACCCCTGCAGCTGCTCCAGCAGATACAAAATCCCTCTTATCTCTGAAATGAAGAGAAAAAACAATCTCAGTTTAGCAAATTAGAGCTCTGGAGATGCTTAGGTTCCTCAAAGTAAGAGATCATCCCCATTTATGAATATATCCCAGGGATTCAGGAGTGAGAGCTGGGAGAAGAGCTGGCCATGGCAGACACGACCATTTGTCCATTAAGCTGCAGCACTGTGCTTTCTGTAGGGCACAAACACAGAGCAAAATTCTGGTACTACACAACTACCCAGTGTGTGAGGAACCATCCCAAACCATGGACTCCAGCATCACTTGAAGGAATTACAGAGAGGAAAGGGCAAGAATTTGTTCACATTCAGGTGAACCAGCCTTCTCTGCAGTCTATCCTAATCATAAGTGGTGAGCAACTGGGCTTGTTCCCAACAATGAAACCATTCAACCATCCATATTAAAGGTTTTCAGTGGGTAGAGTTCTGCTGAGCAGCACAAGAGAACATCTACGAACATGGAGACCAGAGCAGTTTGGAAGAGTGACATTCTGGTGTTGTCTTGCTGCAGGATGAAACTGCAGGACTCTAGAAAGAAGCTGATAAAACAACTCACTGGTTCAGCCCAGCCCGCCACCCTTCTCCCAAGGAAGTCTGCTCACTCATCCTCCTCTCCCCTCCTCCACATCCTGGGTACAGTACCTGTCACTGCGGAAATAGGGAAAGTTAAATTGGATCTTCCTCAAAGAGATGCTCTGGAACTACAAACAAAGTAAAGATTTAGAAACACAGGAGATGGAAACTTACTCTTACAAAGCAGTGGCGTGACCAGGACAGTGACTCAGGCCAGCACTAACCTGTGGCAAGCCCGCACCCACAACAGCACCACTGTGAATCATTGGACCCTCCTTCCCGACAAAAAGACCTGGAAAAACAGGGCTCATGAGGCAACACACTTTTCCCACTGCCACCCTCCCTTGCTGACAATGCCAGAAGAGATCAGTTCACCACTCCCATGCCATGGCACAGCTCCCTGTGCCAAGCCTGCAGCTCCTCACAGGGAGGTGCTGACCCCTTGCTCCCAAAATGACCCCAAATGTTTGTGAAGACTTGCACAGACTTTGCACTCCAAGTGGGTGGAATCATTGAGAAACAGCTGTTAAAAGGACTCTGAACTCTTCAGGTTATTTTGCCCTGCTGCCTTCAGGCTGCTCCTCACAATGTGTCCTGAAAAATTCTCAGGTCTCTCTCTTCGATTTTGCCACGAAGAGTCACATCTGACTAGCCCATTCAGAAAACCACCTGCTTCCCTGATAGTCCTGATCATTCTGTTTATTCTTCACTCTATAAATGCATTCAGGGCTCATGACTCTGCTTCAAACCACCAAAATGATTTAACTGGAAAGGCAGGGCCTTCTGTGCCCTAAGTAAGCAGAGACAGCACTTTTTCCTCCTTCAGTGACTCCTTTCCCCAACAAGATCAACACACCATAGCCCTCCTTACCTCCTGCCACACTGAAGAGAACTCCCATAGCTTTGCACACCACTGTCCGCAGTCGCACAACCCCTGGAACCTTCACCCCATTGAGGTAGCACTTTATTTCAGGAATTCCTGATCCAGCTGCTACAGGCTGTGAAAAAGAAACACTGACACTGTGGTGCACTGATTTCATACCTGACCAAAACAACATCTCATCAGACAGCAAGGGATCAAGAAACCTTGCTTAGCTAAATCAAATAGCATTGTGAAGCTAGTTTGATGGTTTGGGTCAGAAAGTGCTTCTGGCAAGGATATTTCATATCAAGCACCTGTGTGAGAGGAAAGCAAGGTTGTGTAAGGAGCAGCAATGGACAAAGCCTTACTTGAATCAGGACCAGAAGACTGGCAAGAAAAACAAAGGTGAGGTTGAACCCCAGCAGCTCCAGCAAGGACAGTGCAAGGCAGCCTTTCTCAGTGCACTCCTCCACTGCTGCAGGGATGGTCAAGGAAAACAAAATTCCCCATACCAACACACAATCACTTGGTAATATCCGGGCCTCCCACTGGCATCAGGAGCCAAGCTTGTTCTTCCTAATCCAGCCAGAGCACCTAATGCAACCCGTCAAGAAGCCAGGCTTCCCTTTCAAAGCTCAACACTGAGTTATGAGGAAGGGAAACCACTCATTCTTTCAATCTCTGCTTATGTACCCAATACAGGAAATGTTTCTTGGTTTCAAGGGCTGACTTACATAAGCAAGTTGAAGACTTACTTAATCATGAACAACATGACCAACAGAAGTGTGAGAGTCAGCTGTTATGAGCAAAACATGGGAACAGAAAGGAAAAGGTCACTTGAGTTGAACAAGGCCCGAGGTAAAAGATACAGCTTTGTACCAGCCGAAACTTGAGCTGGGTAAAGAGCCGCACAAAGAAATCCACAAAGAGGCCCACCTGGGAAAAAAAAGACAAAATTGCCATCAGCAATTACTACATCCAAATAATAAAGACCACCCTCTAGTTAGTCCTATGAGAAATATGTACACATGGGAGAACAGGAGATGACAACGCCAAAAGAAGCATCATTCAGCGTAAAGTAGTTCTGGAAACTCAGATTTTTTTCCCTGTCTCTCACTGGGACAGATCCATCCTAGAATTATTCCTGAATCCAGATGCATTTCTGGATCTGATTAGTACCCATTAAAGTACTAAGGCAGCACTTTTAACACCCTCAAAATATTTAAGGGTACAGAACAAAGCTAGTGTTTAACTGAGGCATAGAGTCAGCTGAACTAATTTTCACAGTTCAGCCATAAACTGGCATCCTTTTTTTTAAGTGCTTGCTTTGGACAAGTTTTCCCATATGCAGAATTAAAGGATTTACCAGAATACTTCACAAAGAAAACACAGCAAGTTCTGGAATTTAAAAAAAGCTTCCTGAAAAATAATCAACAACATGCTATAATTCCCAAAAGAGAACTCCAGCTACTAAGCTCTCATCATCATGAAAGAGAATGTTTCCTCTTCTTTACTCCTTAGCCATTGACTTCTAAATTATTCCTTCTTTACTCTCTTAAATTTTCCTCATTCCCCAAACAGCATGAATCTTACCAGTCCTGTGCAGACTCCAATAGCAAAAACCAGCACCCACTTCACTGCTTCATATCTCTGAGCCTTCTGTTTGGGAAGAGGGAAAAAAAATTAAAAAAAAATAAATCAAAGCAACACAGAAACAGGGATGGGGAAAAGGTGGATTTAGGCTCCACAGCTCAATTACAGCCCAAAGGATAAAGCAACAGAAGACAGTGACAACAGCAAACTGAAAACAGGAAACTGAAAGACTGAACATCTCACTCACTTTAAACCTGAGGATCACAAGAGATGTAGGGAACCATAATCTCCACAAGTTTTTGGGGTTTTTTGTTTTGTTTTTTGGGGGGTTTTTTGTGATAAAGAAACCAGGAGAACACATAGAATTTCTGCCATAAAGAAGAAAAAATCCATAAAACTTCCTGCAGTGGAGTGTATTTAGAATCACAGAATAATTTGGGTTCAAAGGGACCTTAGAGTTCATCTCATTCCACCCCCCTGCCATGGACAGGAACACTTTCTGCTTCCAGGCTGGTCAAAGCCATATCCAAAAAGACTTTTAACACCTCCAATCTATAGTTTCTCTGGACAATTTCCACAGTTGTAGCTTAAGAAAAAAAAGAACAGGGTGCTACCTTGTTGTCCATGCCCTCCAAAACTTCCAAGTATGGGTCATTGATACAGCGATCATAATCCAAGCTCTGAAATGTTAAAAGGTCAATTTAGGACAAACAGCTCCAACAGGTTGTGCAAAAAAAATTATGCCTAGAAGACCTTGTTAAAGACTACGAAAGTCATTACTACCCCCACAGTAGATTTTACAAACAACATCAAGACAAAAAACTCCTGGAAACAATTTAAATATTTCCATCAGAGTCAGACCCTGAAAATCATGAAGTAAAATAACAGAACAATTTCACTGCCCAAGCTGAGAGAGACAATGAAACAAACAGAAGCACAACTGATTAATACAACTTTAAATTAGAGATGTCACACTGTACAGTTTTAGACTTCTTTAAGAGACTCCACTGAGGCTCCACACTTTGACAGTGCAAGGAATAACACTGGATCTTTATATTCACCCTCTCACTACAACAGGAACTCTAGCTAGGAATTCGTCTCCAGATGAACAGCATCAATTCTTCAGTTTATCACAGTAGGCAGTTAACAGCAACAGTTTCCCAGTCACACTCACAAAACTCCACTAGTTCTATCCACATCCTCAC
Organism: Pardalotus punctatus; assembly: GCA_013400915.1. NCBI lineage: Eukaryota > Metazoa > Chordata > Aves > Passeriformes > Pardalotidae > Pardalotus > Pardalotus punctatus. The sequence continues at coordinate 44,000 of VZTX01016935.1, forward strand.
CATTTCAAGCCAAGCAGTAACAGGCTGGGCTGGCGATACCCATACTGAGCAACTGCTCTAAATAGTTTAGGGCCACCACACAGAGAGGCAAAAAGCAAAAATCTCCTATAAGCAGCAGAATCTGATACATGGGAAGACCTGCTGTGAGCCAGCATGACAACAGACAGCAGAAAGGCAACTGTGACCAAGTAGCTACAGATGCTTTCTACTGTCACCAGGAAACAAGGCCACCAGAGCCTGTAAATCTCACACTGAAGAAGTAGAAAAATGCACCAGACTCTGAAAATTAATTTTCTCAATGAGAGTCTGACTTGACAGCAGGCATTCAAGCTACTCACAGGGCTTTATCCCAGAAACATACAAAGATGAGGAGCAGGTCTTTGCAAGCACAGCAACTCTTGATATTTCTGCTGACGCCAATGCAACCTAATGATCCAAGTATCTGCCCCATTACAAATTCAAACAGATCAAAATCTGTCTGCAGTTCTTTTCACATTAATATCAGAAGCTGCTATTAGTTAATTCCCCACCTCATAGTCTTTGCGTGGAAGGATCTCATCCTCCTCTTCATGAGTTTCTCCTAGGATCGTCTGCAACACAAACAAAAGCAGGAAAGGAAAATCATGAGGGGAATGAATGCATGTACAGCTGTTCATGAACACTGGTAGCAAAGCCAAAATTACAGAAGCCCTATACCATTGTTGCTTACAAACTGAGAGTGTAGATTACCAAACCACCACTTACTTTGGGGTAACACCAGACGTTCTTACATAAGGTCTTATCCTTGTCTCAGCCAGAATATACCACATCACTTCTATACAGGAGCTCCCGACAGCACTCTTAACCCACATCCCCTTTCCTTCACAGCAACAAGTTACGGGGGAGCACAGCACAACAATTTTGAAGGGAGCACTCTGCAGTGCTGGAGTTAGGAAGAGCACCTGCCAGCATCACTCCCCCGTACAGCTGGGAGGGGCACCGGCTTCAGGGGCTGGGGCACAAGGCCCAGACAAAGAATGCGGGCCGGGGTAGGGACAGCGCGGGGCTTCGGCACTGGCGGTGAAGTGCCAGGCCCGGCGGTCAAACGAGCGGGAACGGGCTGTGGCGCCGGGCCGAGCGTCAGCTGACAGGCTGGGGCAGGAGCCGCCGGCTGAGGCACCGGCCCTGAGGTGCCGACATGAAGCACTGAGGCACCGGGCCCAGCGCTACAGTAGCGCTCACCGCCCGCCCTCAGGCGTTCCCCAGACCGGGTGGGGCCGAGCCGAGACCTGGGGAGGGGGGTGCTCCGCCAGCACGCACGAGTCGGCGGGGGGAAGTCAGGGGGCGGCCGGGAGAGCGCGGGGCTGCCCTACCAGCTCCTCGGGGGTGCGGCTCTCCCGCTCGCCGCAGCAGCAGCAACACAGCCGGGCCCCGCACCCACACCGCGCCATCTTCCGCCGCCGGCCCC
>VZTX01016935.1:45635-57083 GCA_013400915.1 Pardalotus punctatus
CGGGCGGGCGGCCCGGGCAGAGCCCGGCATCGGCCGCAGGTGAGCGGGGCCCGGGAACGGGGGTCCGATCGCTGCCCCTGCACCGGGTATTCCCCATGGCGGGTCTGTCTGCCCGCTGCTGCGGGCTGGGCCGTGCTCCCGGCGGGGTCAGCTGAGGTGAAGGGGCGATCGAGCTGCCTGGCCCCGACCCTCCCCCCGGCGCCAGGAACCGCAGGTGCTGCTGTTCCCCTTCTCCCCTGGCGGCCCACAGGGGTGCCGGGCTCCCTCCGGCCCTTCCCCCCTGGCTGTCCCGTGGGCGAGCCGCTGCCCCATCGGCTGTTCCGGCGGTAGATGCAGCCCGGCCCCTGGGTTGCCCACCCGGCTGTCAGCCTGATGCCGCGGCCCTGGAGCAGCCCTGCAGTGTGTGCACCCTGTGTGAAGCGTGCATCTGGTGCAGCCGAGATTAGTCTTGAGGGTAAAACTGAGCTTAGGGGGATGCAGACTCCACGCTGTGTGTGTTGGTGTCTGCTCAGGGCTGGAAGGAGTTTGAACACCACCAGCATCATCAAAACACAGCAGGTACATCCATGCTGAGCATCAGCAATGTGCTGAGCCATGGATCTTTGAGCTCTGCAGTGTGACAAAGACAGGAGCAGGAGTGTTGACAGGTGTTAAAATTTGTGTTACTTTGCTGCTGTTCTTGTTGTTTACGCTTATCTTTTTTCTCTTTGCAATAACTAGAATTATCTGGCAGCAAATTTGTGATGTATGTGATGGTAGGGAAATTGTTCCAAATGCTGCCTGTAGACAAAAATCTAAGTGGGCCTTTCTCCTGTCTTCATGATTTGATATTGCCAATAAGATAATAATCTTTCCTCAACAGCAAGTCTCATTTTATAGAGGCATAAAGACATGAACCCTTTTTCCACGTGATGGGTGTTAAATCTCAAGCTGGAAAACAAAGCGCCTTTGATTTGCCTACTGTGCTGTGCCATGCTTGCTAGGAAGGAGATACTGGGAGTTTACAGCACGTGGTTATGAGCTGCTAGCTTGATCACCAACGCATGCTTGGGGATAGTTCTCCCAGGTTAGTGCACGTGGATGTCAGGTAGAGTCCTCTGAGCTTGGTCAGGGCTGTGGCTGTGTGCCCAGTTGGTTTTGCGTCACTTGTTAGTAGGTCTGTGTTGCTGATTTTTACCACAGGCGCTGTGTTGGTACACAAAAGATCTAAGGCTCCCGGTTCCTCTTGGCAGCAGAAAGCCTGCACTTCTTTCTCACATTTCCTGCCAGCTGGAGAGGTTCCTCAGGTGATAAAAGTAGACTTTCTCCCAAAGGGTTTTGCTTGATTGGCAACTGGAGTGTAAACAGAAGATGAGTTTAAAGTCTTCTTGGCTGAACTAAACCCACAGAGCTTATGATAAGGACTGAGAGTGTGTGCTGGCTCATGCAACTGCTTCCTCCACAACAGGTTCCAAAGTTACGTAATGCTTAGACAACATGCTGCTTCCCAGTGACAATGTTAAGTTTTGGCAGGTACTAAAGCAAATAATGTTGATCCAAATTTTGCAGTAGCTCTTCTGTAACTGCCTGTAATCCCTACCTCGTTTTAAAGGCACAGGATGGGACATTTTGCAGAGCTAAGTGAAGCTGGGTATCCTAAACCTACTTATACCACTGACTTGCGGTGCTGTTTTGCTTTCTGTGAAGCCAAGCAAGCACAGTTGATCTTGTTGCAAGGCAGTGAGAAGAGGATGGTCTCTGCTGGCCTTGTTTTCAAGCAGCCACAATTGGTGAGGAAGGGAACAGTGTATCTGGGAGAGTGTGTGCAGTGGGACTGGGACAGGGGACAGTTGTCTGTGGAGATGGTGTGTCTTGTGGAAAAGGCTAATGGTTGGAAGTGCAGCTGTGATGCCAGCAAAGAAAGCAAAGGACAGTTTGTGGGAGTGGCCTGGTCAGAGGGGATTCTGTACTTTGTTTCTGACATAGCAATAGTTTCTGCATTGAGTACCTGCCCCATGAGCCCTGGCTTTCCTACCTGCACTGTAAAGTAGTGCTGCCATTTGGGAACAAACAGAATGGAAATTCTGGAGATGGATGTAGTCCAAGAAGCAGCTGCAGTAGACAAAAAAAAATTATCTGCTGGCATGCCCAGCCAAAGGCCACAAGATGACAGAGGCCATCATCTAATTCACATGGGCATCCTGGCTTGCTGAGTTGTAGTGAGGGCAAAAGTGATGTTGACCTGATTCTTCTGAGAGCCAAATTTAACCCAGCAGGCACAGAAGAGCTGCATCAAAGTGGCATGAAGCCAAGTGCTGTGTTATTTCTGTCAGCACTATCTAAACATACGCTTTTTATTGTGTTTTCACCACATCCCCTACTGCAGCTTACAGTGAAAGCTGGCAAAAGGGACTGTTTGATGGTGATGAATGCTGGGTCGTGGCATAATCATCTGCTGCCCACCCCAGCAGTACCTGCTCCTTTCAGAGACTTCTGTCCTGCCCTGTACTGACCATACTCCTTCTGCTCCCCTCTCCAGAGCTCTCACCATGGTCAATGAGACCCAGCATACCTGTAGTGCCAGTTCCAGCTCCAGGTCTGATGGAAGCAGCAGCGGAAGTGAGAGCTCCAAGGAAAACTCACGCTGCTCCACCCCTGTCCTTGATGCTGACCGACACGAGCGGCTGCGGGAGAAGATGCGCCGCCGGCAGGATGCTGGAGACAAGTGGTTCTCCCTGGAGTTCTTCCCTCCACGCACAGCCAATGCTGCTGTCAATCTCATCTCCAGGTGCACACTGCAGGGTGGGAGAGGGGAGAGGGGAAGTATCTGTGGTGGAGGGCTGGGAAATAGCTAATGAGGCAGGCTCTGCCCCATGCTCTGTCTCCCCTTCCAGGTGACGAAGCAGGTAATGGGGCTGTGCTTTCCTGCTGAGGAGGGTAATGGACACCAGGTAACTTGTCTTCCTTGGAGGCCCTGAAGAGTTAAGTGTCATGGTGGGATTACTGAGGGGCCAGGCTGTTTCCCCTCTCCCATGCCCCAGGAAGATGGAGTAACCCCAATGTCATGTTCTGGGTCTGAAGCACAATGCTAAGACAGAAAAGTACCTATTAGAAGCAGAAAATATTCCTTGATGGGCTGTGTGCCAAAATCTCTGACACAGATTCCCACTTCCTTTCAATATTCATCCAGCCACTATGGTTTGTGCCTCAGTATTACAATTTTAGCCTCTGACATAGCTGTGTCCTCATCTACATGCTAAGTGAAAGCTGATAGGTCCCAGTAGAGCTAGGAGTTATTCTGGAGCCCCAGGAGCCATCATGTACTTACCTGGAGGAGAAGAAGGTATTTCATAATTATTTTTGTAATTGCTGTATGCCAATGCCATACATTAAACAGAAGGGCCTGTTCCAGCTTGGAGCTGGAGAGAGACAAGTTAGGGAAGCCCTTGTCTCCTCTCTTAGGCACACTTAGGAACACAGCAGAGTTCTGGTCCATCTTTTTGTATTTGTGGCCTCTACAGTTTAAGCTGGCAACAGGGGGCTACAGCAGTCTCCCATCTCAAAAGGAATGGGACTTGCATTGCCGTATGTCAGAATCTGTATCAGTCTAATAGGGCATGCAGGGAGAAAGTTTGTTGTACAGAGAGCACCTCTGTTGCCTCCTCTTCAGAGAGATTGTAAGCTCTTTCCCATAGAGCCTTAAAGGATGGCTTTCCTTACTTACATCAGCCACTTGCTAAAGTCTTAGTGCAAGACTTTTGTAATCTATCCTGTTGCTGTTATCCAAGCTCTCTCTGCCTGTTGCTGGCATTCCAGCAGTGAGCAAGATATTCCAGGCATAGGGAGGGGATTTGGCTATCTGGTATAGGCTAACACAGCTCTAAACCCCCCAGGTTTGACCGCATGGGAGCAGGTGGTCCCCTCTTCATTGATGTGACGTGGCACCCTGCAGGGGACCCAGGATCTGACAAGGAAACCTCTTCCATGATTATTGCCAACACTGCAGTCAACTACTGTGGCCTGGAAACCATCCTGCACATGACATGCTGCAACCAGACCAAGGATGAAATCACGGGGCATCTGCAGAAGGCCAAGCGGCTCGGGTTGAAGAACATCATGGCACTGCGTGGAGGTGAATCCTTCTGTCCTGTGATGTGTAGTGCTGAGGCTGTGCTGCTGTTGTGTTCAACTCCAGGGTAAAAATAGAGAAGTAAGATCTGGGGGCTCCTTCTGCAGGAATTAAATGCTAAGACTATGTTTCACCTGAGCCCTTTGTTAGCAGTCCCTCCAGCTCAAGGGCAGACAAAATCCAGTCCATAGTTAAAACTTCAGATTTGGGAGTTCATCTCTGTCCTTTAATTTTTGTCCTGTATGTAATTTTTGTCATGTAATTTTTGTCATATTTTGATAGCAGGAGGTTTATATAGAATTAGCAGATCTTCAGCAAACAGATGGAGAGAGTTGTGGATTTGTTCTCTTTTCAGATCCTGCTGGTGAGGAATGGGAGGAAGAAATAGATGGTTTCAATTATGCTGTTGACCTGGTTAAGCATATTCGCAATGAATTTGATGATTACTTTGACATCTGTGTGGCAGGTAAATGCCTTCTATTGCAGTATGTGGAGCAGGGTCTGAGACGGGGAAATCAGCTCAGGAGCCTCTCCCTGGACCTGGGCTGTGACAGTACAATCAGATTGGATCCTTCCTAATTTCTGCGTGTTGTCCTTACCACCAGCGTTTCATTTTTTCTCCCCAAAGGCTACCCCAAGGGTCATCCTGAAGCAGAGAGCTATGAGGCAGACCTGAGGCACCTGAAGGAAAAAGTCTTTGCTGGAGCAGACTTCATCATTACACAGCTTTTCTTCCGACCGGAAACCTTTTTCAAGTTTATGAAGGATTGTCAAGCTATTGGCATCACCTGCCCCATTATTCCTGGCATCTTCCCTATACAGGTGAAATCCAGTAATTTGGATTTGGGGAGGGAATAAGGATCTAGGATATTAGGTGTTTGTGGGTTAGGGCCTGAGAGAGGTCTGTAAATATCGTCCACAAAATTTCAGGGAAGTGAGAGTGCTAAATGTGATAAATCTGTAGGTGGTTTTCCAAATTAAACTCTTAGGCAGGTAATAAGCTGAAAAGGTTTCTTGTGTGCATATGGTAAAAAGGGATATAAAGGACAATGGCCTGCCAGTCCTGAGGTCACTGTCACCATGCTGAGCTCAGGCAAGGATGTGGGGAAAAATTACCTAAAGTGACATGACCTGGGCTGTGTTACCATCCTAGAGATGGGGCCTGGGAGTAGCCTCCAGGAGCCCCAGTTCTAAATCTCCTGCCACAAAATCAAGTACCTGTGTTATGGCGATGAAAGGGTCTTTGAAAAATAACAGTCTGCATCCTCATCCAGGGTTACCACTCCCTACGCCAGCTGGTGAAGCTCTCCAAGCTGGAAGTGCCTCAGGAAATCAAAGATGTGATTGAACCCATCAAGGACAATGACGCAGCTATCCGGAACTATGGAGTGGAGCTGGCGGTGTCCATGTGCCGGGAGCTGCTGGACAGTGGAATGGTGCATGGGCTCCACTTTTACACTCTCAATCGGGAAGTGGCTACGACTGAAGTTCTGAAGCGCCTGGGCATATGGAAGGAGGACCCCAGGTGAGCAGAATGTGCTGGCTTCTGTTAGTTCCACTCATCCATCCATCCATCCATCCATCCATCCATCCATCCATCCAATCTGCTGAAGGTACAAACAATGGATGGGTCAATACCTCTACTCTCCTTTTTTCCTTTTTTTTTTTTTATCACCTTTTTTGCATTTAGTAGTTTAACCTTCCTGCAGATCTCCAACAAAAGCTGAGAGGAATAGAGGGGAGAGCCAAAGGAGGAATTTATTTTAGTCAAGTAGCTTTAAAATAGCCATTCTGCAACTTTAAAAACACAGAGCTTAGAGCTGCCACTTGGAAGAAGTGGGTTTTTGATACCCATCACAACCCCTTACAGGCTAGGGGTATACTCCCACTGTGGATTTCTAGGGTTCTCTGCTGAAATGGGGAATGTGGACTTCTGTCTGAGTCCACAGGCTTCAGCACAGACAAGAGGAAGCAAAGGAATAGACAGCTGTTTTTTATTTTCCCTTCAAGTAGCTTTCTGTAGAGCTTTGCCCTTGCCTTTTCCGATTTCAGGTGTCAGTCCTGTACCTTAACATTAAATAGACCCTGACTGAGCATTCTGTGAGGGAACTGAGTAGGAAATTCTTTCCATAAAGAAAGAAGAGTTTTCTGTCCTTTTCTTGACAAACAGAACTCTTCTTAGCCCCTGTTATTTCTCCCCAGGGTCAAATTCTTCCATGGGAAAGGGTTCCAGCCTTTAGTGGAAAGTCAGCAGAGGAACTGTGTTAACATCTGCTTCTCCCATACAGGCGGCCTCTGCCGTGGGCAGTCAGTGCTCACCCCAAGAGAAGAGTGGAAGATGTCCGGCCAATCTTCTGGGCCTCCAGGCCAAAGAGTTACATCTATCGAACTCAAGAGTGGGATGACTTCCCCAATGGGCGATGGTAAGCTGTCTGCAGTGAGACAGAGCTGTGGTAGGAGAGCCTGGTGTCCTGGGGACACTTCAGGTGGCTTTGTAACAACATGGTCCCCTGTTGCTTGGATTTGAGTGAGGTAAGGTGAATGGCAGCAAGATGTTGAGACTTTTGGTGTTTAGGTGGGTTTTGTTGTGTATTTCTCTTGCTGGTTGGCTGTCTTCCTGCATCACCAAATCAGCTCATCTTCCTTGGTGACCTCAATTCTGTGCCTTCTCCTCTTACAGGGGTAACTCCTCCTCTCCAGCTTTTGGGGAACTGAAGGACTATTACCTCTTCTACCTGAAGAGTAAGTCTCCCCGGGAGGAGCTTCTGAAGATGTGGGGAGAAGAACTGACTGGTGAGGAAAGTGTCTTTGAGGTGTTCACGTGTTACATCACTGGAGAACCCAATAGGAATGGGTACAAGGTGAGTGAGGGCCCAGGAAGGGATGGTCAGTGTGGCACAAATAAGTGCACATTTCATCTTGCTCCTGGTACCACATTGTCCTTCTAAAGAGGAATTGGCACTTCTCTATCCAATAGGACTTGCTGGCACAGTGGCTGAAGGGGGGTCCAACGGCCAGAGCTTAGGGCTAAACATAAAAGAAAAGCTGCTACAGTATGACAGGACCAGTATCGATTGACTTCAGCAGTCATTCTTACAGCTGAGCATATCCTAACCCTTGAACCAAACCTGGGAATTCTCTCCTGAAGGTGTTTTTTAGACCATTAAGGCACTCTGGAGTTCCTTCAGCACCCAGATGATAATCAAAGGGTTGTTGCATTCATTGTGAGCCATCCTTTCTCCTCATGGTAGGTTACGTGTATGCCTTGGAATGATGACCCTCTTGCTACTGAAACCAACCTTCTGAAGGACCAGCTGGAGAAAGTCAACAGACGAGGAATCCTGACCATCAACTCCCAGCCAAACATCAATGGCAAATCATCCACAGACCCCATTGTAGGCTGGGGGCCCAGTGGAGGTTATGTTTTCCAAAAGGTACTGTATTACTCTGGGCTAAGCAGCGAAGAGTTATGACCTGGTTTGGTCTCTGTTAGGTTGTGAGGTCCCAGGCTTTCATCTACATAATCCTTCCGCCTGCTCCTTATCTTCATCCCTTCTTGGTGAGATGAGGCAAAACTCCTTTGGTGTCTTAAGAGCCACACTGCCATCTCTATGGCTGACTTCACAGTGGTTTTCCCCCAACTCAAACCATCTATTGAACATCTGTAGATTTTTATGATTTTACTCTCAGCAAGTAATTATTGGTAACTTATTTCTAGAGCAGGGCTGTGAGGTTTTATATATACATAAGTGCCTGCCCCCTGCATCTGATTCAGTGATTCGCAAAGCACCCAGATTTTTCATAAAATGGGAATCAGTGAGACAGTATCTCTACCACCCAGCTTCTCATGGTGATAAAGGGGCATTTAAAACTTTCCTTCTGTAAGGCAGAGTCCTCCACAGTTGCTCTCAGCCCATGCACTGTGCTGTGCTGTTCAGCCAATTGTCATGTTTTTTCCCTGGCCTGCAGGCAGTTGTGCGGGCCATGCCTGCTTCCTACTATCAGGCATTTTAGGCCCTAGAGCCTTGCCACTAATGGCTGTGATAGGAATATCCCATCAAGGTAAATGCCAGGCAGGTGGCTCATACTGGAAAACAAAGCAGCCTTGTTCAAAAGGGATCCAAACCGGTAAAGCCAGAGACCAGCAGATGGCAAATGCAGTAATGTTTTCAAAGGAAAAAATTCCCCTGAGGTGAGGGAAATCTATCATCTCACACAATAGCCAGGAAATGGGGGGAGGGGAAGCAGTTGTTGGGAGCAGCCAAGCACAGAGCAAGTACAGAATTTGGTTGTATAAGCACAGGGGGAGAATTGTGAACAAAAGATGAGGACTGGGAATGGTGCTTGGGAGATCCCAGCTGAGACCCCTGAGCTCTGCTCTCACCAGACTGGGCTGCCTTGGCAAGACATTGCTGTAAAATAAAGGTTAAACTCAGGCTTCTTCCAAGCACTTTGGCACAGACTGCTTCCTCATGCAGCAGTTGTTGCACTGGATTTCATTCCAGCTTGTCTGCTTGCGTGGATGCAAAATAGCTTTTTTGAGTGCATTATTCCTGGGCTGTTCCTCTGCTCTCCCCAGTTGTTTTTTTTCCCTAGCTTGCTTATTAATTTGCTCTGCCCTTTGCTTAAGCCTCCTCTGTATTATGTATTTCTAGGGATGAACATAAAAGGCAGCCCAGATTCTACAAATGTCCTTGTTTACCTGTGTTTGTCTCAGCTCTGCTGTGATTTAAGGCTCTGATTCTCTTCCCCGTTCTCCATCCCTCCCTGCAGGCATACTTAGAGTTCTTCACCTCCAGTGAGATTGTCACTGCACTGCTCAAAGTGCTGAAGAAGTACGAATTGCGAGTAAACTACCACATTGTCAATGTCAAGGTAGGCTGTTGTTCACAGGACACTTTCCTTTCACCACTTTGGGAGAGAGGCAAATACCAAATATTCAGATATGAGGGCTGATGAAGGGAAGGAAAGGTAAAACAAGTCAGCTGTGGTGTGCAGCAGCTGTCTGGTCCCTTAACAAGGAGAGGGTAAACGCTTTTTCCAATTCACTCAGTCCCTCCTCCAGCAGTTGTTTCAGAAAGGTTTTCCTTCCTTTGACAGGGCCAGAATATCACGAATGCTCCAGATCTGCAACCCAATGCTGTCACCTGGGGCATCTTCCCAGGAAGGGAGATCATCCAGCCTACTGTAGTGGATCCTGTAAGCTTCCTCTACTGGAAGGTGAGTCCTATCTTCTGCTGGGTACATTGCTGTGATGCCCTGGAAGTTCAGAGTGTCTGGTTTGGTTTTAGTCTCTGACACTCCTCACAGTTGAGGGCTGTTGCTGTATTGGCTTGCAGAGGTACAGGTCTTGCTCCTTCTGCTCCCTCAGCTCCAGCAAGAGCTGTTCCCAGAGGGCCACTACTGTCACTGTACCAGGCCTCAGAGTGCTGGACACTCTTCCTCCCCTCTTACACACAGGGGCAGCATTGAGCCATCCATTGTACTGCAAATGCGTCTCCTTTCAGCTCTGGGCAGTGCTGGTGACTGGAAAGCCTAAGGCTCCTTGCTCAACTCTTGCCATTTTTACTGAGAAGCAAGCCACAGTCTGGCCAGTCATGTGTAACACTGGGTTATCCTAAATTAAGTAACATGAAGATGTTACACAACTGCCAACCTTTTTTTGTTCCTGTGACAGGATGAGGCCTTTGCACTGTGGATTGAGCAATGGGCCAAGCTCTATGAAGAGGAGTCGCCCTCTCGCATGATCATCCAGTACATCCATGACAACTATTACTTGGTCAACCTGGTGGACAACGACTTCCCACTTGAAAACTGCCTCTGGCAAGTTGTGGACGATACTTTTGAGCTGTTGAACTCTCCAACTCAGCAGTGAAAATTCTTCGAATCTCTTACTTCCTCCTCCCATCCACTGACTTTGGGGAAAGCAGCAGCTCCTGTGCTGATGATGGACAACACACTCCTAAATTCAGTGACCAGGCTGGTGCTCTGATCTACCCACACTATATGCTCTTCTGCCTCCAACAAAGGCTCCCTGAGCTATTCCCACTGAACAATAGCCAGAACTACCTGAACCTCTGAGCTGAGGCTCCAGACTAAGCCTGAAGGCCAGGTCTGCAGGATGAAGAGCTACTAATCATGGTTAGGCTGATTACAGTAACAGGAGAACACAAGATTCTGGTAACTTTCCCATGCCAGAAATGCTGGTATGGGGACAGAAACACTCCTGTCAACTGTACCTGTGCAAGGGGATTATTTCAGCAGTTACCAACCTGGAAAAGGTCAAATTGCTTTTATATTGCACTCCTAAAATGTATTTCTTCATAGTTCATCATCAGGCTCTTTTGCACTCACTCCAGAAGAAGGTTCAAATTTTCTTCCTAACTTTTCTCCTTGTATTTCCTGTTTTCTTTTTAAGAGGACTATGTGAATTTCCATTCTGGATAACACTAAGTAAGAACCACACTGTTTCTTAGATTATGTACAATAAACTACACACATACAGATGTAGCTTGTGCTAGGCCATGCTTTAGCAGAGACTCATGTTGTTTGCTAATTAATCAGCCTGGCACAAGGGAAAACTTTAAGAAAATCAACTGTTTCTGGGGCAGTCCTGCCTTCACTTTCAGTGCATGCCTGGAGTCTGGCCAAAGCTCCATGGTAGAGCAGAGAAAGTTTAAATCCTAGAATTTGCCAAAAGTAATCAGCTACATTATTTGGCTCAGTTCTGCAAAGTCACAGGAGTTGTGGTGTCCAATGCCTGTAGGGAAAGATAGGTTATCTTTCCTGATCTAAACTTATCTCCTGACCTATTGACACTTAACAGCCTTAGCCCCTATGGCATTGGAATAAGGGGCTGGGGTAGCTACTGAGGCTGCTTTGTGTACTTAACAATCCTGCAAAGCTGCCACAGGCTAGGAAAACAAGAACTCGGGGCAGTTCCCAGTGGGATTTCAAGATCCCCACCCTGCTGTGAGCATCTCTTTCAAACAAGCAAGGAAGAAAAGCCTTTTCCAGATTCTTCAGACCCTCTTGTTACAGCTGTCTGAAACTGGGCTCATATATCCAAGGTAATTACAGGGCATCAATCACAGAGGCAAGTAATGGGAAGGCTGGGGATCAGACACGCCTGTCTCGCCTCAGCAAAGCTTTTGGTGCTCAGCTGTTCCCAGCAGGTTTCTTCATCCCTTGCCCATTCAGCACAAAAAGGAACCAGCACGAAGCAGTCAGGAGGTTGGCCACCCACTGAAAGGCTTAATGAAGAGCTGATGGACCTAGACAGGGGGAGGAGGTGGGAGCCATGTGGAAATCTGCCCCCTCGCCCCCCCCGCACCCCCCCC
>VZTX01016935.1:57142-87401 GCA_013400915.1 Pardalotus punctatus
AGGATACAAGTTCTTTGAAGAGGACCATTCACTAGGTACCGTCTTTTCCTGGTTGTTCTTTGGCTGTGATCCTTCTGGCCTGCAGCACTGCTTTTATCATATGAGCAGAGCGTTCTCTTTCTTGAAGACACAGGACTAGCTCATTGTTGTGATAGGAGCCAAATCCTCCATGTGTCCTGAAATGAGCAGCAGCTGCAGGCAGGCCCCCTGCATTTAGCAGGATCCTTTGTCCTTGTGCCGGAATGCTGTGAGCTGCCACCACCTTCCAAAGGCCTGAAAGAGGAAAGTAGACAAATCAAACACTTGGGTTACCCTTGAGGGGCTGCAGCCACTCTCACAGTACCTGTAAACATAGCTTTCCCTCTAGCAATGGCTTGGCCAGCTGTCTCACCCTTCACTCGAAACCATTCCCTGTCTCTCCTGGAGCCAGTAACTGGCATGCAGAGTACAAATCAATGCAAGAGAAAGAAGACCAATGCTCCCTCTGCCCTCTAATTTCAGTACCTGCTCCAATCTCCTTGAAGGAGGACTTAATCCTGCATGGATCTTTGAGGGGCAGGGAGAGGAGCAAACTGGATATGAGCTCTAAGGCTTTGCTGGCTCACTCAGTCATTTGCCTGCACCTGGGTGCAAGACAGCATAGTCCTCCTGCACCAATGTGGAGCCTGTTTCTTCCCCAAGTGGGCTCTCAAGAGGCAGGGGATTAGGGGATTAACATCATTAATAACAGCAAGAGAAGGGGGCACACGTCAGGGAAACTGACTCCTCACACAAAGCTTTGAAAAACACCCATAGATGAACCTGTGTAAAGCTGGAAGCTGTTTCCCTTTTTTTACTTGCAAGTCCCATTTCTTGATGTATTCAGCTTCTCCCTAAGCAAGTGTATTGTGCAGGGAGAGAGATACAGGGAACACCAGTTGTCTCTTTGGGGTGCTTTTTGTACCACTGAGGTCCACTGAATTGAAGCAGTCATAAACACTTACCTGAGACAGGAGGCTCCTGGCTTCCCCCTCCAAAAGATTCTGTACCACACAGCTTTGCAAATATCTTTGTCTCCACACCCTCCAGGCCTTTTCTATCAGCTGCTGTGAGTCCTGCCAGGAGAAGAGGTAGTGCACAGATTAATTTAGCTCTAGCAGGCAAATTACCTCACTTCCCTCCAGTCCCACCCCATTCCAGTTGCTTTCCCGGGTCCCTCTTAAATGACTTTGCATTGGTAACAAACAGAGCTGACCAATAACAGAGCTTTTGCTGAACTACTGTCTCCTGCAGACAGCGTAGCTAATTAAGTCCCAGTACCCTGGGGAGAGGACAGTGCCCCATTGTGCTCCAGCACAGCTCTTCAGTGACTACAGATATGCTCACACTATACAGGCATCATCTTGTTACCTGGGTAGGTCAGAGCACATCTCACACAGCTAATGCCTAGGAACCAGGCAGAACATGGGTGTGAGCAGAAGGGGAAGCCACATGATAGCTCTTGGTAAGCTGCGGACACCAGTGGGATGTATCAGGAACACAGATGAGGACAAAGATCATAATAATTGCTGTGAACTTTTCGCACAGGCTACAGTATACACAAATCATCCTTTTTCAGCTTCCCATCTGTAAGGGCAAAGCACAACTAAACCTGTGGATATGCCATTCTGTCAAGTTGGCATTTCAAGAAGAATGACAGAAAAACTAGCCCCAGCAGCAAACCAGGACTTCTGGTGCATACTGTTAAACCCCCAGGTCCCATCTCCCGAGATGTATGGTAAAGGCAGAGCAGGCTTGCCCAGTAACACCCATCATTGCCACCCCCATGGCACGGGACACTCACCAACACCTGAGCCAGTATCACCACTGTGCTGGCTTCCCTCCACTGATGCCATCCCCTTGCCAGACAGAGCAGTCGGCTGTCACGCTGGTACCGGCGCAGTGCCACTGTGTGATGCCACCACCTCAGATATTTCCTCCTGCAGGCAAAGGAGGCAGATAAGCTTTACCAGCTGTACAAGGGAGCCCTTCCCTGACAATATCAGCAAGAGGAAGACCCAGAGCCCTCCACTCCACTTACCCAAGCCACTTTGTATCCCACTCCTCCAAGTTCACCTCTGCTGTGTTCTCCTGGATCCTTGCAGGTGCATGAGAGGGTCCTACCACATCAGGTCTCTCCAGCAGCCTTTCAGCCCTGTTTTGGTTCCTGTAGATCACCAGCCAGCGCTGAATGGCACTGGGAAAAAGTCCAGTTGGTGCTGAATCTTCTTCTCTGCCTCTTCTGCTTTCTAGGAAATGAAAGAGGAATCACATAGGAGCTAACCTTGGAACTGGAGAGAGAGAGATCAGAGCTGCCATGAGCTCTTAGTCCTCTGACTCCTAAACACAGAAGCAACCCACTGAGTTTGACTGCCATGAGCTCCTACTCCACAGAGGAATCCCAGTCATTTAGCTGGTAAACATTACTTCCCTTCCCTTCTCAATCACGCTCCCCACATGGCCATGTGAAAGGAAGAGAGGAGGGAGAATTTTCTTACTCATGGACCAAGAGAGAGACATCTTCCTCCTTTTCCTAGCACCTATGAGGGTACAGCGCTGTCGTAAGCACTGGGAAAAGGCAGCTGCTCTGGTCAAGTAGTTGCAGGCCTGCAAACAGAAATAACACAGCCGCAGCCAAGAGTAAACACAATGCACACAGATAGCACTCATGCAAACCAGCCTTAGAGAGACAGTCAGAGTCATAGCCCTTCAGGTAGTTTAATGTGCCAGACCCCAGGCTGGAAACTGCACAGATGAGATCCCAGCAGGACTGACTCAGCCCTTCCAAATCAATCAACCTCTTTGTAGTTTGCTAGCTGTCAGTCTTTTGAAAAAAGCTGCAATTGTGACAGCTCACTCTGCTCTGCAGGGACAGTGATTATCCCATCTCATCTTTGAGCAAAGGAGTGCTCTCATCTCTCTGGTCAAAATGTCCCCTTTCCTCATTGCTGTGCTCCAGATGGTTGCTGCAATCAGTGCCAGATTATGGTGATGAAGTTGTGTGCACAGTCTGTGAAGAATTTCAAAGCAGGGACTAAGCAGTCACCACAAATCAAACCAGGTTTTTATACAAGCCTCAACACACTATCTCAGTGTCTCATAACTCACTTGAGTCTTCATGAGGGAACAGGCAGTTAATAGTAACTGTCTCATAGGGAACTTTATCTTCTCTTACTTGTTTGATAGTAGCCACAGATCCCAGGCGCAGGGCTTGCCGTCCTCTTGCAGCCACTCGCCAGCGGTGACAGGTTTTACCTGGAGAGGGCTCCTGCCACTTGTGGTTTCTTCCTCCTGGCACTCGTTCAGCTCTCAAGAGTTTGTCCCTCCACTTAGTAAAGCTCACAACCAGGAGATGGTGTTCTCTGACCCTTTTAAAATAAGAGAGGGCTTCACGCTGCCTCAGTCTACATGCAGTGACCTGGGCCCAAGTGGCAAGGCACCTGAAGAACAAACACAAGCACAAAAAAGCAGATGCCTGAAGTCACAATTCCATGTCAGACCAAATTACACCTTCTCACCTGTCCTGCAGTGTCCCACATAAATGGTCAAAACAAGCCAAAGAGCACTCAACAAGAAAAAAGCCTGTTCCTATTATTCCTTCTGCAATCAAGATTTATGTATTGCTTATTTTTCCAGTGCCTCATCTTTGGGAGGTGCAAGTTCAGACTCTTCAACGACAGTATCCTTGTGCTGAAAACCTGCTCTCATTTTCCTTCAGGTTCCCAGCACTGCTACCTCTTACCTACTCAAAGCCTAGGAGAATATCTGCTTCTCTCTGGCCATTTTAGCATTTCCTCCTCTTAAAAGGCCTCCGTAAACTGAATCCAATCTTATACTATGCTTTTCCCTTGCCTACAAAACAAATGCTTTTCCTAGGCTGCCTTGCCGCTACACATAGTGGATCCCTCCAAAAAAAAGAGAAGAAAAAAAAAAAAAAGAAAAAGAAAAAAGAGAAAGAAATTAAATTAGTCAGTCTTTCTCTGTGCTAGCAGCTGACCTGAAAGATGGTGCTTGATGAAGGCTTTTTCATTATGGGATGAGAATAAAACTGCTAAAATCTCCTTCAACATGGAATCCAGCAGATTCTTGAAGTCTGCTTGCAGCATTTATGACAGCAGCTTGTTCAAGATTCAGATTTTGTTTCTTGGCTGTCACAAACTAAAGCCCTGTGTATGTGGGATGTACAACTAGAATCTTTATGGAGACAATTTTATTCCAAAAAACCAACAACTTCAGGAGTTACTATTACGAGCACTGTAAATCTGCACCCACAATAAGCTCTCTGTATCTTGCAGGATGATGGATAGGAGGCCAGTCTTCCTCTGCAATCCTGAGAATCCAATCTGCTTTTAACTCCTGGCTTATCCTTTTGGTTCCTTGTTCCACTTGGACTTTCATTATGCAAATCACCCCACTGCACCATAGGGCAGAGATGTAAATATCCTCTGCCTGGCAGGCTGCTTGGAAAATCAAGAGAAGCTATTGCAGGTTATCCCAGCATGAAAAATGCCCCCCTCAGAAGAGACAGGGCTCAGCCTGTACCATATCCAGGTGAGAAATTAGAAGCACTCTCATCAAAGGAGACTCAGAAGGAAGATTAATGGTGGAGACACACTTGACAGGAAGGAGCAACATTAAGGACTTCTCCCAAACACAATTCCCACCAGGGAGTCACACAGAGATGGAGTCACAGAGGGAAATGCAATTTGGGTGGGGTAAGTGCAGAGTCTAAACATCACACCCACCAAACTTTCACTGAGTTTTTAGTTGTTCTTTCCTCTGCAGATCTTTGTGTCCTCTCAGTCTGAACATGCAATTCAAAAGAAAACCTGCTAGGTCCAAACCTGCACTTCTCATGCCTGAAATGAAGCCTTGGCATTGTTGGAGGTTGAGGGGTGTGGAATTTTTTCCCCTTTCCTGTTGCTGGGTTACAAATGGCTGGATACTTAAGGACTATTAACTCTTTTTGTAAGAGACAAAGAGCTAGCTGGGTGTGGGGAGGGGAGGGCAGAATATCATCGGATCATCGGAGAAGGCACCACCGACTACAGGGGAGGCAGCAGGGGGGAACTGCGGGCTCCTCGCTACAGCGGCAGAAAGGTTTTTCGGATCTGCGCTGTTTTCTTCTCGTTGGTGAAAATAATTCAGAGGGAAGGGGTTGCAAATTTGTGGGTTCTAAGGGAGGTTCCCACCTTCCTTGGCAGACACCTGTCTTCAAACCAAGACAGACATAAATAATCTTACTCATTCTTATCCTCCTGAATTAATTCACAGGAATACCTCAACAATCCTGGTTCACTACAGCTGGACACTTCACTGCAGGCACAGCCTCATAAAACATAAACCACAAACAAAACTGTTTTCAATAAGAAAGCCACTGAACACAATTAAGAGAGAAATTAAATTCTTGTACTTTCAGATCTGCAACATAACCTAAGACTCAAAAACAGAGTACAGCTTCACCTATACTGTAGTAACACCAAGCTGAGTTATCATGGTTCTCCCTTCATAAGCTTTACACTACTTTGCTGCAGGAACATATTGAACTCAATTTTTCACATTAAATTAAAATCAACACACTGTATCCAGAATCCTAAAAAACTCAGGTTTATAAACATCAGATCTCTGTAAGACCTCTGCCCACTATTCCTGTCAGAAAATACTGAAGTGAAAATGAGGATTTCAATTTTTAAACTACACAGATTTGTTTGCATCTCTCCATCACTTAGTGTACAAATACCATGCATAACTAAGTCTGAATACAAGTTTCGGAAAGAAAAGGATTTTTGAATAAGAAAAATGAGGTGGGGCGTGAGGCTATGGTTAAGAGACCCCTTAATATAGACACACCCTCAGAGAAGAGCTCCTACAGAAGCTTCATTTACACACGAGCTATCCATACTTTCAAACCCAAGCTCTGCTCTGAATACAGTGGATACTACTACATAAATTGCTCTTCACAGAGAACTTCCCTTGGAAATGCTTTGAGAGCAAGAAACAAACCTGTGCAGGAGAGAACATTCCCAGAATAAAAGAGCATATTTTTGCTTCCTTGTTTGGTAATACCACGTCTGCAGGACCACCCTCTTCTTCTCCTGGCAGCTGTGCCGAGCCCACCGCTGCTGCAGTTCTCCCAGAGCGCGCTTCCCTGGGAGAGAGCACACCTTCCTGAGCTCAGCCCAATGACTGTTTCTCCATTGCAGAGTCCAAACAAGAACAAAGAACACATCTGCTGCAAACACCAAATGGGACCAAACTTGCTAAGATTTCCTGTCCTCTGTTTAGCAGCTAAAGAAACTTTTCAATTCACCTTGTCATTTTTTGTCTGCAAGGCAGTCAGACCTTCTTTTATATTTTCCCTGCAAGGGATCACAGATTGCTTCCACTCTTATCTGCAAGGCAGATTTCCATTAAAAATTGGGAGTTTTTCTTCCCTGGCACAGACTAAGTACTTAGAGCATATGGAATTCCTTGAGGGATCAGGACTGTTAAGCACCCCCAACGGATACACCCTGTTCTTGCTGAAGCAAAACCAGACTGCTGGGTCTGAGGAGACGTGTTCAAGCTTGGAATGCTGCATGGAACTCAGTTTAACTCCCCCGCTGCTAAACTACACTGTGCTTGAACACTCTTTTGGTAGTGCAGGTAGAAGTGCCAAAGGAACATCTTCCCTAATACAAAGCACTACAAAACAGCAGAGCATGTGTCCTGCCAATAGCCAGAAGAATGCAGTGACACATGCACCTACTGCCTCCTGGAGTAATATACACCTTTCCAGAGGAGCAGTGCACAGAATTACAGCCAAAAGTGTGACCTTCTCCATCCCAACCATTCCCAGAGCATCCCTCTCCTACAGATACAAGTGCTATAGTGGGATGGAGTAACTCACTTTGCCAGTAGGAACACCAATGCAGCAGAACATCAGCAGTCAGCTGGTGAACATGACACCTGAATCTCCGGTCAGCTTCCACTTTCTGGGCCAGTCTCCTTTTCCACAGGCTGAAAGCCATCTGGCAACAATGAACTCCATGTTTTAGGGCTGCGGCTGCTTTTTGGTTCTTATTTTCCATGATCCAGTGGTGCCAGCTGAGAAAGGCTCTGAGAAGAACAAAGGTTGCTGCACTGACTGTAGGAACAACTCCCAGAGATACACACCCTTGTAACTGAAAATTTAACAACAAACACACACACTGGGAGTTTTGGAAACACATCTGATCTGTTAACATCCTTTCCCCATTAAATGTCAGGGGAAATAATGGACAGGACAAGTTGCTGGGAGTAAGGTGTTCTGTCCTGGCTGTGCCAAGCCTGTTGTGCTCTTCAGCTTTGGATCAGTAGAGAGCAATGCCAGTTCAGTGGATAGGAAGTTACCAGGACTTGTTATCAGCAGAGCTGGGCTTGCTCTAATTTGTGAGGCATCCCATCAAACCAGATACTGTGTTGCAACATAATAATTTTAAAGCTGGAAATGCCCCAAAATAATGAGCTGCAAAACTCCCACTGAAGACAAAAAAAGATAGCTAGAGAAAGAATTTTTTCCCTTTTTTTATTAAAGCAAGTGTAAAGCTTTCAAAACAGAGAGCTTTAGGAAACATCTGGAAAGCACAATCCCTACCGAGACAGCCGCATGCGCCTGCAGTACTGCTGGGCCTTTACATGATGTTGAGTTCGAGCTGACCAGACAATAAAGCACCTCTGCAGGCAGTATTTCTCTGCTTGCTGCCACCAACTCTTCACCTCCTTGTCAGAACTGCAGTCCTGCAATCCAGAAAGGCAAAAAAGGCCTTGAATTGCTGTTACATTACAGCTACTCCACACAGCTCAGCCATCTCTCCTTGCCACTGTCGCTTACGTGATTGCCCAGCTCTGTTGCTAACCCACACACTCTACATGAACACACAGACATGAAGGTCTAACACATTCCTTTTAAATCCTTGACACCTGCCCCATTTCCACTCAGCTGAAAAATGGTAGGGAAGAGTTACCCTGAAAAAAGCCTCCATCTCCCAAATCTTCTGTTTGAGAGAGAACAAAAAAGACAAAATAGCAGTGAGATCTTCCATATGCTGATATTGAAACCCAAAGGCTCTTTGCTAAATTTGGCTATGCAGAAAACACTTGTACATTTACATTTTACACAGCACTTTCTAGGCCTCACCTCTTCCCATGCAGAGTAACTGGTGAGAAGCTGGGTATTATTACCCAGACTCTGCAGCACCAAAGACTGGAACTGATTCCCCACAAACCGATTTCTTCTGCAAGACAAAAGTGTCGGGTGACAAGGGAAAGAAAGAAGAAGATAAAGTCCCCTGGAAGGATGGTGTTACATGAGGGATTATCCAGAAGGAAGGAATTGGGCCAGTCCAAACAAGGGGTCACTGCTACCAGCATCTCAAAAAAACAGCCTCCAACTTACCCAGATCCAGGGAAGGAGGTCTGCAAGCACAGCTCCTCACCCAGCTCAGCTGGCAGCTCTGTGCACTGGTGGAGCTGCAGGGAAGAACTGTGACACGACTTGTGTGTGTCATCCTCAGCAGTCAGAAGGGAGGAGAAGCCATGCTGGCTGCTGTCACTAAGACTGCATTCCTGCAGGTATGAAGGGAGGAACACGCTGTGAGGTGAGTGTCCTCACAGTGCGAGCACTCAGCTAACAGTTCTGACCATGCAGTTCACTCCTTTTTTCAGCAAGGATTCAGGCAAATCCAGAATGCACCCAAAGGAACTGCAGGCTAGTAAGGACACCTCTGGAGTGTGAACATGAAAGTCATGGGAAAGTTATTTCTAGACTAGTAATTTCCATACTGAATGGAGAAATACATGTATCTCTATACTGAGAAAAGGGGAAATGGGCATATGCACTGTCTCAGTGATGATGCTCTTTATGTCTCATCCCCTCCACCTTGCAGCCACAAACAGAAGCAAGTGTACAAGGGAACCTCACTAGCTCAGCACCTTCCCACATCTCTAAATGATGAACCAGAAAACACACAGAGAACATCGACTTTACATTTCAGACTACATTTCAGCTCCAGGACCCAGAGATTCAGTGCTCTTCAGCACTAAATTTTAAGCACAGTTTGCTGATGACAATATCATGTTGAAGCAGAAATTTTCCCCTGAAAAATCACATTAATTTAATACCTCAGAGAAGTCTGGGTGTACCAAGACCTTCCCACCTTTTCCAATGAGCTTTGAGAGGTCAGAGTAGCTGGTCCACTGCTGTCAAAGCCAGATGATGTTGAGAGGTCCTCAGAAAACAGCATGGCAAGAGGTTCATCATAGACAGCTCTATGTGAGTGCTTAGAACTTTGTTCAATTGTGTTCAGCATGAGATACTTTTGGTGCCATAATTTCAGAGTTTTTCTGAGTTTACGCTGCTCCAAAGTCTGAAAGAAAGAACTGAGACAGAAGATATTGAGACAGTAAAGTGACAGAAGAAGGACACCAGAGGGGGAGACTAGCACAGACATGATGGACAATAGATGGGGTAAAAGGGGTTCTTGCAAAAGGTTCAGAAAGTCAAGTGGACACTACTAATGGGGGCAGGGCTCCAGGGACTGGCTCTTCTGCACTCACTCAGCTTTGTGATGCTCACACAGCCTTGTTTTCCACAGCACATATACTCTCTGCAGCTTCAGTTTTTGGCAGAAGTCATCAAAAGAGTAGCCTGTTTTCTCCAGAAATTGTTTCTCTCCAGTCCACGATGTCTGACCTTCATGCTTCTTTGTCACAGTCTTGTCAGCCACTGAGCTTGTAATTGCTCCTTAACCAGTTACATAAAGGAACAAGAAATTGTTTGTCTCAAGACATTCCAATTCAGCCTAGCCCAACCCTGAAATTGCTTCTTTTCAGCAAGGCTTAAGAGTTTGTTTGGTTTATGAAGCACAGCAACAAATTTCCCTCTAGCTTCACTGACACACCCAGAACTAGTCTTTTGCCCACTCTGGTTTGTTCATATCTGGTATCCTCTGAGCCCCTCTGTTTTCAGTGTACAAGAAGAGGAAGAAGGAGCCTAAGCACCTCCAAAGCTTAGGTTCTGCACAGGGCCCAAGCTGCTCACCATAATACCGCCTCCATTGTAGGATGAAGAGGTTCATCACTGCCTGCTTATCACCTCCTCTGACCTGCAGCATCTCAAACCACTGCTGGAAGTGCTTCCTCAGTGATACTACTCTGAGATGGGCCAGGTTGCATCTGTCAAGTGCCTTCTGCTCAACAGTCTCCTTCCATGTACTGAAGCACCTGAGAATGCCAAAGGAAAATGTTGAAAAACACTTATACAAGCTTATATGTCTTCCTGAGACTGGGTTTAGTTCAGGAAAGACACAGAGCAGCTGTAATCTCCTGAACTTCTGTTTGTTTATTGCAGTAAAAAGCCACTGTCATGCTCAGAGCACAGCAGGACAGTGGCTGCTCTCAGGTTTGGTCTTTTAGGACATCAGAAGTCAGGACAAAAAGGTTTTGGCAGTACACAAGGGTCAAGTCCTAACATGTCTGGCCACAGCAGTTCCTTTTCATGTTTCTACCCCTACTTTCATCTTTATTAACTCCTAAAACAAAAGGATAGATGGCTTTAAGATGGAACAACTATTACTGTCTGGGTTGGTTCTGTTATTCCTTGGACTTTCACACTGAACACTTTTCACATGAAAAACAGACCTCATCAACTCACCGAGAGACCAAGTTTCTTTGGATTTGAGTTGTCAGCATTAGAATGTGTTTCATTTCCAAACTTTGCGAACGCCACATCCAGAAAATGTTTCGTAGCTTCTTCTTTTCCAGCAGAGCACGGGCTTCCAAAAGCCTGGCTTCCTCTTTGCTCAGCAGCTCCTTCTGCAGGCGCCACAGTCTGAAAGCTGCTGTGTCACAGGGCAAGAAGAGATTGACAGGAAGAGAAATAACAAAAGAACTTAAAAAAACTTAGTGTCACACAGCAAATATTCCCTGGCTTAACTCCAAGCTGCCAGAGAAAGGACACCTAAGGAAGGCAGCTCACATTGCTGAAGCAACACGTGCTGCAGCTGAATTCATACAATGAATGAGGCAAAAGTTGTATGACATGGTGAGTGGCCATCCTCCACCATCACAGATACTGGCCCAGCAGGATCAGGCTCTGAAAGAGCTCAAAGCAACAACTAGACACAAACCAAAACAACTAGTGAAACAGTGATTATCTCCAAGCTGTTCCAAGGTTATAGAATGTGTGCTTACCAGCCAGCCGTCTCATGTCTCTGATTGCTTCAGCTCTCCAGCAGAACTCATCTCCTCTCTGCCTATGACGAAACTGTGTCCACAGATCTCCCTCCATCCTGAAAGGGCCACAAGTACGCCTTAACATCCAGCTGTCCAAAGAGGCACTCACAGATCAGAATCCAGGGCTTTCCTCTCTCTTTTTGTTTTGACTTGTTCTTCTGCCTTCAGAATCAGAAGGCTCAACAAAAGGCATTTCTTTTGACACCTCTATTGTCAAACTACTGCTAGAGACTGTAGTATTGCCTCACAACACACACAGCAGACACACTGCTACTGCTAGAGACTGTATTTGTATTGTCTCACTCCAATCTCTTTTACATCTGTATCACATATGCAGGTGATAGCTGACACCAAGAATTAGTACAGGAGTATTTCTGCCAGACACTCAAATCAGACTGTGAATACAAGTACACAGAAGCTCAGAAACAGGATTGTTTAGTTCTTAACACTAAAATACTAATTCTTGCAGTGTTTATCCACAGCAATACATCCAAGGACATGGAAACAAGTCTGCCATCATTTCAGAAAAAAATTTCCGTGTTTGTAAACCTTCCCTTGTCCAAGATAACAGAAAGAGAATGCTCTCTGCTTACCTACAAGCCTGCTCCACTTGCTTTGAGTATCCTGCTGTAAGCTGATGCTGAGCTGAGGTTGTCATAGTTGCTAATCTTCCTACTCCAAAAACCCCCGCTGATGAACTTTGGGTATAGGAGTAAGGTTCAGGCTGCAGAGCTTCCTTCTTGCTCTGTTTTGCCACAGCTTTCTTCCACTGAAGAAGAAACTACATGATTAGAACAAACTGCAGCCAGAGTATTTATACCAGGGTCTACATCACTGAATTTCACACAGGGTACCCCTTCCTCCTCCCTTCCTCCTCTCCAAACAGAATTTGTGCCTTCTCTGACTGCATAGCAGAAAGTTCATGGCACCACTGCCCCTAGCCAGTGCTTACCCTCTGGAAGCTGGCAGCTAGCAGAGTTGAAGCATGTCTCTGCTGGGCCACCTCCAATTGTGTCTTCCTCTGGTGCACAGCCCACTGCAGAGCACCAAGGCCCTTCCAAAGCAGCTGGTGTCTGTAAAGCTGCCTGGCTGCCCTCTTCCAAAGGATGCGTCTCCTCCAGGCCTGGAAACACCTTGTTAGGATTTGTCTGTCACACAAATGCCAGAAACTTAAAAACAAAAGACAGAGGCGAGTTCCAGTTAACAGAAAGGAAAGTTAAACCAGCCAGGAGGTGGTAATGGTAATCAGAGTCAGCCATCAAGTTGTAAAGAGGTTATTTCAAATTATTC
The DNA here is from genome assembly GCA_013400915.1 of Pardalotus punctatus. Classification (NCBI taxonomy): domain Eukaryota; kingdom Metazoa; phylum Chordata; class Aves; order Passeriformes; family Pardalotidae; genus Pardalotus; species Pardalotus punctatus. The sequence goes on from VZTX01016935.1 coordinate 69,704, forward strand.
TCTCTAAAGAATGGAAAACCTGCAATCTCACACCAAACTAAGGAATCACTGTTGCTAAACTGGTAGCAACGTCATTCACATCTTATCCACAAATTTGAATCCCATCTCATGGATAAGTCTAGCTCTTGATCTTCACTAACTGTGCAGTGAGCACACTGGAATTTGCTGCACTGAAGAGTAGCACTGATGGTACCAACACTTCTTCATTGCTAGCAACAACCGAGGCTGGACAGAAGATAGAATTGAAAAGATACAGAAATTATTTTTTAGATCACGCTCCATTCTAAATGACAACCCTTTGAAAAGAAATGGATGCAGCCCCTCAGCCAACCATGGCAGATTAATGTAGGCTAAGTCCAAAACCCAAATGTTCCCAGGGACATGGCTCGTTAGCCACTTTCCAGAAGTCCTCCTCTGTTAACTACCAGCACACTCAAACACAGTCTTTTTACCTTTGTTCATTCACCTTCAATGACCAGAAGCTGTTCTCTGAAATCTGCAGAGAAAAGAGACAGTAACTCACAATTATTCACATTGCTCCATTCTGTTGAAGAATTTGTCTTTGTAGCACATATCATTTTGGATGGAGACCAGAGCAGGGCTGCCTCGAGGTTGTGTATTATGTCAGCTGCCTTGGACACTGCTCCCACACCATTGCTCTGTGAATATTCTTACATACTTCAGACATGAAAAAGCAGAAAAAGCATAAAAATCCTAAAATCTCAGGGCCCTGCAACAATGCACAGAGCAAAACAGATCAGAGAACGTAAACAGATGTTTACATTCCCAAAAACAACCAAGTTGACAAGCTGGAAAAAGCATGTGAGATGGAAAGATGCATACGCTGGGATGAAGCAGGACTGTAAGAAAGGAGATTCTGGCCATTCAGTGACAAGAAAAAACTACAGGGGAAGCATCCCCTTCACTTGTACCTCAAGTCTGCACCTCTAACAAGTAGCAGAAACAAGCACAAGTAGTATCTGTGAACAGGGATGCTTCGCAGTGAGCACACCCTCACCTCTCTGGGCACAGTTTTCTGTGTCTGTCTCCCTTCTTCACAGCACCGTGGTTCGTTGGCATTCCTCTCTACTGAACATTCTTCAGACTGCTCAAGATTGGCATCAGTTTCCAAATTCCTCCAGCTGCTTTGGTAGGAGTATTTGTTTCTCCTTCCTTCTCTGCTCATGTTCATACCATCTACATCAGAATATTCATCTAAGCCTTCTTCAGCCTGTGTACCCAAAGGGCTGGACTGGCTGCTGCCCACTGCAGCTGTTCTGGCTGCTCTTGATCTGGAGTCACACACCTCTTCTGACTCTTTGCTGCAGTTAACATAAGAGTTGTTGACATCTACAGATTTAACACTAAGCTGCTGGCCTGGTCTAAACTCTTTATCTCCAGGAGAAGTGACGCTCACACACACTTCCGTAGGAGTCCCATATGTGGCTATACCAATACTCATCTGAGCACCCCCCAAATCTGTCTCCAGTGACACCTGCAGACCCTCTGGACAGAAACTGGCTGGAAGGTCTTTCTTCCAAGACTCAACACATGGAGATGCCCCATTACATGTCTCTTCTCCTTTAACAACCTTTTCAGGAGAATGACTTTTTCTATGAACATAAAGACTACCAGTTTCCAGAGATGGCTTTACCAGGGACTGGCATCTGAAGAAAGGGGAGCAACTGAAGGAGGAAACTGCTTCTGTATCCACTAGCCTGCCAGAGCCCACTCCAGAAGCAAGGGTTTGTGGTTGCATGCCACCTGAAATTTTGGTTCTCCACGTGTTTGAGCCAATGCATCCATACCTGTGAGAGACAGATAAAGGCTGAGCAGGACTGAAGTCCCTTGTCACTGCACTAAGGCTCCAGTCTTTAGCAAATGGGACACCCCATTTCAATCTTGACTGAGCAGCACTGTATTTTACTGCAGCTAGCTGCTCTCCCATGGTCAGGATGCTGGGACGTGAATCACCAGGAGCAAAGCATGAATGGCCAGTGACTGGAAAAGACTTGGGCTCCAGAGGGAGGGAGCCCTGTATCCCCATCAAAGCACTTTCTTGCTTAAGCCTCTGGACTGAACAGTACAAGCTAGCACAATCCGTGAGGATTGCAAAAGATGCTAAAAGGACTCCAAATTAGATGGATCAAGGTTGCCCAGGGTCAGGGCTGAACTGTGACAAGCACTCACACTTTCACTTCAGCTCCTTGAAGAAGAACCCACCACTAATTCATGCCTAAGAGGGGAATCTGCAGCATGAGATGAAGAACATGCATTGACCAATAAGGGGTTCACAGGATCCATACATGAAGCAGCAGAAGGCTGATGCTGTTGGTTTTCCACCAGATAGTCACAATTCTTGCTCCTTCTTTCTGAATACTGATGGTGAGCAGTGTGTATGGAGCAGCTACCGGCTGCCTTTGCTTCCTGACGGTGTTGTTGAGGAAAGTCAATACTCTCACTCGTTCTCCCTTCTAAACCACAAGCCTCAAAGTGCAAATGCCTCTGGGGGAGATTCACAGCAGGGAGCACTGACAAAGCAAGATGGAGACTCCTATGAGCCACGCACTTAGAGCTGTGCTGCTGCAGCCTAGAACACAGATTATTCTGGTGCAGCAAGCAGAAACTGGAGAACTGGCTGGCAGTGTCCAGGAACGGCTGAGAAGGGCAGCAGAGATTAGTCTGTCTCAGACTGGGATCTCTTCCCATCTGACAGAGGTGTGGTACTAGCCCTGCGCTGCTGTCTCTGGGCTTACACTGAATGCTGCAGCCTCAGGCCAGGGATGAGAAATGTCTACTTGACTTCTAGTGCCCAAATACAGATCGAAATTCATGTTCTTCTGAATGTTTCTTTGCTCTGAAGAAAAAGAAGAAGAAATACAATCAAAGGACCATGCACATTTCCTATCTCATCTTGCCTAGCTTGCCAAAGCCTTTGGGTACACTTTCCTTGTGAATTTCTTGTCTCTCATCCACCAGCCTCAGTCCTGAAAGTGTTATGGACACTACTCTCTTCCTGTTTTTCAGCAGACAATCATGTCTGGCAGAACAGGAATGACTGAAAGGGAATGATTCAGTTCTCAACAAAAAACCTAGAAAACAAAGACTTCCAGCATTACGCACCTGCAGCCTCAGAAAGAATCTGTTGCTAGCAAGGCTGAATTATCCTGCTGCCAAGTCAAGGTAGTGTGTAGCAGCTTTTCCTGGATGCTTTACATTTCACCAGATCTACATGACACTGATGAACAACAGTTTTTTAAAAATCCATATTCACAGAAATCAGAGCAACATGGTTCCAGCTAGAGTACAATGCTTACCCCTCATTGCTGATGGGAAATCCAACTAAGACCTCCTCCACACTCATATTTTCTCCAGGGCTCGTAGGAAAGGTAGGGTCTCCATTTAAGGTTCTCTTTAACTGCTTTACAAGTGAAAATTTGTTCATGTATCATGCTACAGCCCTGCAAAGGTTCAAGGCTACACAGACTAATTTCTTCTTGTCCACACTAAAGGATGAAACCATGTTTACATATCCAGTGAAGCTACACTGTCCCCTAATCTGGAAGATTTACAGCATAGCTGGGAGACCTAATTTGCAGTCTAGCCACTAAATCTGATGGTTATACATATAACACTCATGCAGAGAACAGATTCTTAAGTTGCTGATAACAGATAAGTGCAATTTGAGAGGACTGTGCTTTCATTCCCTCAGATTTTAAAAGCAAGTTGTCAATCACTGTCATTCTAACCACCATTCTTTTCCACCCGTCTTTTAAAAAATGAAAATGGTATTATATAAAGACACACACATCTCTATCATCTTAAAACCCCCTAGTCAATCTGAGACAGCAACGGCCCATGAAATCAATGCCCACTGTTTTTTTCAAACACACTCTAATCCCAGAAAGCCTCCTGTCAATTGCACTCTGTTTCCAAACTGTGTTTATCTCATTCTCATATAAGAGAGCCTTTGAGGCTCAGTTGTCCGTGTTTGTAACAGCTCGTTTGTCCCTCTCACATGCAAACTTCTTTAGTAACCACCACAATCTGGGGAGCAAACACAGGTCCTAAAGCAGCAGGAGACAGTCAGGCAGTGTTGCAATTATCCCTGGGAACTGCTGTTACTGCCTTTCATGCATCACCGAGGGTGCCATGAACGGAAAGATCCCATTATTTTTTCCAGACAAGTCGAAGTTGGCAACTACAGAGTGAACAGACAAAGCACAGCTGCCTTCCTTAGGGTGCCTATCACTGCATGAAGTATAACCACAAAATGCAGCGGACTGGTGTTCCATGGAAGCACTCCTTGCATCCCAAAATTATCCAATCAACAAGCAATGTATCACAAAAGGGCGTTATAAAGGATTTAAATTGCAAAAGGACATAAACCCACCATGTTTATCAGTGTTGTCTTTCTCTGTGAACACTCAAAACCTGTCTCCGGACTACCGTATGCTCAAGAAACGGGACATAATCTATTTTCTTGATAAGAATCTATTTTCTTGATAACTTGTGGGGTTTTTTTAGCTCTCCATTTCAGTTCTTTGTGCTAGGTACCAGGTTCTCAAACACATCACCATGGTTATTTCAGGTGGTGTCCTTCACCTCACTCATTCCTAATTTCAGTCTCATTGAGATCTGGAAGAAAGAGCATCCTTTTCAATCATGTTTGTCTGCCTTCCAAAACTGCTTCAGGACTTTAACATAACCACTTTTAAGCAGGAGGGTTAACCTCGCTCCCAACAAGTTTTTATGAAGTGCGTTTTTAAAACTTCTTCTGAGGCCAAAAGAGCTACTTGAAACAAACTGCACATTTTATTAACTGCAAAATCCAAGACCAATGGATTTTACATTAGTTTTTATGATTCCAACTAAAACATTTAATGCATGCTTACTATATAAATAGTTTGCAATAACACACAAATGCATTAAAATCTGAAACAAATTCAATTAAGCAAGTAAAAATTAAGATTATCACATTACTTCTGTTGTTATAAGCAAAAGGAAGCAAATAGCACAGTTCATGAAAAGTAAATCAAGCTCTTTAAAGCAAATGCCATTTCAGCAATACCGTAACAATGCCAGACCCATAATAAACACATATATGCTGCACACACAGTGCTTATTTCCCCCTCCCTGCTGACCAAGGCTGATCCATTTCATATTTCAAGTAGGGGCCAGTGATTACTCCAAGATCACATTTCAGGTGCCTTAGAAAGCAGGCTTTTCCCAAACACTGCTCAGCATTACAAACCAACCAAACCATCACTGCTGTCGCATGATGCCTTTGAGATCAACAGGCACACACAGGTGGTCTTCCCTCCCCCGTGCTTCCATCCAAGTGTCCCGGGATGCGGCAGTGGGAGCGAAAAGCCCCTCGCCCAAGACCTCAGCAACTCCGATGCTCCACTTACCCACGCGGAGAGGCCCGGCTGCGCTGCTGGGCCCCGGGGACTGACCACAGCGTCTGAGCCGGCACCTCTGCTGGGCCCCGGGGGCTGACCACAGCGTCTGAGCCGGCACCTCTGCTGGGCCCCGGGGACTGACCACAGCGTCTGAGCCGGCACCTCTGCTGGGCCCCGGGGACTGACCACAGCGTCTGAGCCGGCACCTCCTCCGCGGCGACAACGATCAGCCTCGGCCCGCTCCAGCTGGGGCTCCGTAAGCAGCTTATCCCCGCGATTAGGTCGGTGACCGGGGCTGCAGATGGCCGGGGAAAGCCGCTCTGGGCCATGGCTAATTAAAGCCGGGGCCCAGCCAGGGAGAGGGGGGTTCATCCCAGGCGGGGGCCGTGCCTGTCCCAGGACAGGCGCAATGTCTGCCTCGGCCCCCGGGCCTGAACCGCCAGCGCTGAGGGAGGCACCTGCCCTGGGCGGGCTGGGCTGAATCCTGGGGAGCTGCCCGCTCACCACCAAGTCACCCGGCACAGCAGGACCCGAGGATTTAAAAAAACAAAGCAAAAGCAGCCGAATGGAGCATCCCACCTGTCTGGGTAAGATCTCACTGAGAGCCCACGAGAGCTCTGCCGTGATCCAGAACAGCAGCTTTGTGAATCCCCCCACACCCTCCTGAACCAGGTACAAACATTCTCTTCCTCCTCAGCCAGCAGGGAGGTCTGCTTTTAGCATTACCTCTGATTTACTGCCCCAAATAGGTATCCCTTGAGACACTGTAAACCGAGTGTTACTCCTGCCTTGCTCTGCTCCCTGGAGCTCCCAAAGGTACCAAATTTTCCACAGAAAAAGGCATGGCAGGTCAGCTAGATGGGTATTTCCAGTGTACAGCAACTGGGAAGGCCTCCCTAGGTATAACTGACTGTGTCAACACCCAAACCCCACAGCATTTAAAGCAGTGATTTTCCGTCTGTGGCCCATGGGTCTAGATAAAAAAAAAAACAACTGTGCATTTAAATGTGTTATTCGGGGATCTCTGTTGTCACTGTAGAGTTCTAAAGAGCTGAAAAAGCCCATTCACATAAAGGCTCTGCAACTCCACAAGTCCCAGCAATTTCTGCCTACAAGAACAGACTGATTTCTATTCTTGTGCTCTATTATATGTAAAGCCTGTAAAATGAATGTATAACATTCATTTTAAGATAGTAAAGCCAACTATCACACTTCTATGGCATTTACCATGTGTCTGGTCCAGGTACGCCAAGAGGTCACTGTAGTGCTTGTGCAGCAGAGTAGAGGAAGCATCTGCTTATGTCTGAAGTAATCAAAGTTGGGAGAAAACCGCTTGGTTTTAAAAACACAAATTACATGGTTCTGGAGGTTAGAGCAAAGTTTAACGGGGTCTTGGTTACTGAAGAATCAACACAGCATCAGGTCTTGTCAAGAGAAAAGCAGTTGTAAAATAACAGATGGAAACTTTGAAAATTAACTTGCTTCAGGAAAACACATATCTTCCTAGCACTAGAATTCTGCCAAAGCTGATGTACTCCTTTTCTTCTGTAAACAAATCCTGTTGAACTTTGTTTGTTTGCTTGCTTCTGGGGTTTTGTTTGTTTGGTTTTCTCTTTTTTTTAAGACTCTTACCTGAAAGCCACAGCAGGACATTTATTGTGCAAAACAACAGTCAATAGCTTGTCACACCCAATGGAACTCACCTCTACAGTGTAAATAAATCCATCTTTCCCCAATGCCCATTTTACTAGCCCACCTTCCCACCCACGCAATTATAAGCAGTATCTTCTACTTCTCAGAGTAAAGCTCAGACTAAAAGCCATCAGAGCCAGTAGACCTTCCCGCACAATGACCCTCCCATACTGCCTGGCTACAGTCCCAAGCACTCATGAAAAACTGCATTTTCAAATGAGGCATAAGTGACCATTATTTCTAACACAGAAAAACTGTGTTCATTTTATGGTTTTCTTAGAAAAATGTAACATTTCAAGTTCTGTTAAGACAGGCAGCTGAAGGCAAAAGGATATTTCAAGGCACAGAATATCTATAATTACATTCAACAGTCATTTTAAGTATCCTGAAGGACATTAAACTTGCATAAAAGCATCAGTTAATAAAACCCAATACCAGATACTGGGAGCACAAGAAGTTAAATAATGCCATCAAAAACAGCTCTTGGGAACTCCCAGATGTTTCCTGGAAATACATCTGCATAAAATCAGACTACACTGTATTGTTTTAGGGCAGTCCATAAGTCTTTTAAAGATTGCTTGTCCAGGAGTACTTTGAGTGGTTCTCTTACAACAAAGAGGAAGCACAGTGCAAGACTTGGAAGACTGCAGAAGGTGCATCCAGTCACATGTACAGAGGGGGGATTTAGGGGGAGGGAGAAAAAGAAGAGTACTGGGATTGCAGTGAGTCACAGTGCTTAACATGACACCTCCAAGATCTTCTGGACTTACTGCAGAACCCATCTGCCTAACCTTTAGGGAGGCAAAAGAAATATCAGATTTTCTCCTGTTTGCCCAGTAGCAGGTGCTGCTCCACAGGAAGAGTGGAAGGCTTAGCTGGGCATGTGTCTGATGAGGGCAGTGTCTGTCCTGGGCTGCAGGGTGCCTCAGTACGCTGGCTGGGCTGCCTTGCTCGAGGAAGGCCACTGTGGAGGTGCATCTGGCTGATCAATAGGCTCGTAGGTGCTGCGGTCCTGGCCTGCACTGGTGACACCTGAATGGAGATAGAAGAGAACAAGCTTGGGACAAAGGCAAAAGCACAAGAACTGAATGCTCTAGAAGAAACCAGCAGCTCAGGAGACACATTCTACCAGCTCCCAGCACCTGTGGTCTGTGATCCTCACTAAATAGGCAGGAGGTGAGAAAAGTCACCCTTCCAACATGCCTGTTCTTTCCTTGAGAACTGCTCTCTTAGTAGTCACATAGCTGTGTGGAAAGCAAGACCCACAATACTCCATAGCAGCACAACAGGTTCCTGTAATGGTGTATTTCAGCAAGATAAAGTGTATGAGAGCTCATGGAAAAATGGACAGAGCCAGAAGCTGCAGGAAGCGTGGCTAGCTGACAGCATAAATTTAAAGGCATGATACATTCATAAACCACTCTTCCCAACAATGCAGCTATGCCTCAAGTGTGGCACCAAATTTGAATCCAGCAGTGCTCCTAACTGCACAATGAACATTTTGTCTGTGCAAAATCATATTACTGTCCAGGGGATGACCAGGGAAAGAGGAGGCAGAGACAGAGAATGTGCATGGACAACTCTTTATCTATGGGCCGGGCATTTGCCATGGGGAGAAAGCAACCTGAATCACAGATAGGCACCAGACTATGAGGGGTTTGCTCTAAGCAGCAAGGATGCTGCCAAGCAACAAAGAGGGACTTCATGTAGAAGGAAAGCAAGATGGAAAAGGCCAGGAAAATTTCAGCACTGCTGGGTTCAAAAGAAAATGCCAGATAGCAGGAAAATGAGAAGGAATTTGTCAAGCACATTCAGCGGAAAACAACACACAGTTAGTACTGAAAATCTTGTAAAAAAGACAGTTCAGGAGAGGATATGAATGTACAAAGTGTCGGAATTCCTAGCTGTGCCTGAGAGGAGACTCTTGGTTTGGGCTAGTCTGGTTGAAAAGAAGTGCTCCCAAATTCCAAGTAAAGGGACAAACTCCTCAATGATAACTTCACTTTCTATGGGATACACATGTTGAATCCCAATGACAAGCGCAGTGGGCAGATAATAAAAACTGGCACAAGCAAGGCACTGCAGGTGACTCACATGCCTCCTGACCCAGGTAAGACCTATCCATCTGGATTTTCACAAGTATCTGGCAGAGACAATATCCACACTACATTAGCAGAGAGATGCAAATAGCACACAGTGCCCTAAGCCCTTCCATGGCTTCTCCACCTCTGCAGGTTTCCACCTCTTTTCACAGGAGTGTGATCTCTGCTAACACCAAAGCAGAAATAGAGATAGCTTCCAGATAATTTAATGCAGGTACACCATCTTTTGTCTTTCAGCCTTCTTAGGATGACAAACAGAACTGTGCCAGGCTGCAGGTTTTGCCAGCATGAACTCAAACAATAATCCCTGGCAAACAATCAATCCCTGGCAGCTGCCCAGGTACGAACCAGCACCAGGCATGCTTGGCAAAGCTGACTAAGACCCAGAACGTATATGCATAACCCATCCTCTCTGGTAAATCTTCCACATTATCAAGTACAATCACAGCAAAAATTAAGTGTCTCCAGGCAAACTCCTATGAGGTAAACATTAGCCCCATTTTCCAGATGAGGAAAAAAGTCCAAAGCACTCAAGATTAACAGGACATGTGAAGCCCACAGAAAGCATAGAATTAGAAATCCATCTTCTTTCCCTCTTGTTCATAATCCAGCCAGAGGAAATGCTGCCTCTACTCTTCCCCAGAAGGAAAAGAAAGGGTTGACAAAGAAAGGACACCCAAAAGTGTAAGCTGCAAGGGGAGAGAGGAAGAATATAAATTTAAGGCCCAAGACACACCAGAACCACAAAATGGGAGAACAAACATGAGCAAGGGAGAGCAACCACCCTGTCTGCCTGGAAAGGAGGGCAGAATCCAGTTGCACAGAGCTCAGGCTGAAGGGTCCAAAGTGCAAGGCAGTCCCCTTAACACCTAAGGAGGTGGCCCACACTGCCATGGAAGCAGAGAAAGCATCCTACCTATGTTAAAGCTGTACTCTCCTCCACGCTCCCGATACATTCGATACACCAAATAGCAAGACACAGGTTTCAGGAGGAGGCTGAAGATGGCCATGCCTATACTGAAACGCTTGGCATCACTGAGGAAGTCGTGTGAAGGGTAGAAGATAGAGATGTGAATGATGTCTGTGAGGACTGTGAGCAGCAGGCCAGTCAGGAACTGGAAACAAGGAGAGAGAATGGGACACAAACAGAACAAGGGTTTAACCGCTAGAAGTAATAGTCAGTAACAGCATCTGTTTCCTGCAAGATCTGTTACACAACCATCCTTCACCCCAGTATCACACAGCACTCTTGGTACTGCCCCAGGTAGACGGATACTCCTAGATGAATGATCTTGTATTTCATGCATTTCCTTCACATCTGTCAGATATCTTCTCATAATATATTCTAGAATTATTTATTTTTGTTTGCCAATCTATTCAATGTTCAGAAAAGGGTTTTACAAAGCCCTTCCAACTCAGGCATATGAAACACTTTGAGTCCTCATCTGGCATTACAAGTCACAACAGCAGGTAAAAAAAGCCAGAATGAAGTATGTCTCATCTCTGAGAAGAAAAATAATTGACAGTGAATGCTTCTCATCATGGTTTACAGAGCTCATAGATTTATATGCTCTCTTAAAAAGAAAAAAACAAACCCACCCAAACAGGGAATTAACTTGTTCACTGCTGTATTGGGAACAGCTGAAAATCATCACTGGCTCAAAGACTCTGCCCTCCACCCTCTTCCTGAGCAGCCTGGGGGAGACCAATACCCTTACACTCACCATCATTATGGCATCAAGGGAATCTCGCTGCATAATGGCCCAGATCCCCACTGCAAGGACACTGAAATTTCCCCACGCATACGAGGGTGGCAACATGTAATTCATGCATCCCCTGCCAAATGAGACAAAAAAAACCCAGCTCACATTCCAATAAGCCTGCAAGAGTTTGCATTCATCCCTGTTCCCATACAAACATCTCACTCTTAGATTTAGGGTCTTGCACGCAGGCACAAACAGGGAGTGCTGATTCCCAGGGAACTTCCCGTTCCTAGTTTGAAGGAATACCCTCTTCTCCCCCAGGCCAGACACTAATCACTCACCACACTGTGAGCAGCCAATGTACCAGAATGATAGCCTATGGGGAAAAAAAAAAAAGAAGACAGGTCAGCATGTTGGGAGAGCTCTGGGAGGATCAAAATGAAATGACACCATCTTGTCCCCAAGGGATGGGTGGAAGAGTCAACTGGACCCACGAACCAATGCAGAAAGATGGTGAGGCAATTGGGACAGTGAAGACAAAGCCATTTTCCTCCATATCTGTTGCTGAGTATTTCCTGTGGTGCCACACTGTAGTCATTCATTCTTCTTGTCAGCTCTGTGGACAGCTAATTCAGGGACCACTTAGCCTTTTCTAAATGTGTTATTGATTTTGGAACACCAGAGGAGTTTGCACAGAAAGCCAGGCAATCTGATTCACACTGTGCTAGTTTATATGTGACCAATCTGACATCTCATCACCAAAAAGGCCATGGATAGCCATGCCTGCAGCTCCCAGAATTTCACTCCAGTCATCAGCAAATCCTTTTTTGACCTACTTCCAGTCTGTTCAGAGCAGTGGCCCAACCTCACTTCAGTATTAACAGACCTGATGGCTTCTTCCAGGACTCTGTGTACCTGATCCTGCCAGAGCACACAGCTCTTTTCACTCCCAGTGAAGCCACCATGTCCAAATGCCAACAGTACCTTGAGTAGCAGTAAGATAATACCGTCACAAATTCTGTACTTTGCACATGTCCTTAATGATTCTGATCCTTGTGCTCAAGGGGACAAATCCAAGAAGAAAGGATTGTACTGTAATAAGTGATACAAGGATTCTCTTCAACACCACTTGCCATTTTTGTAACCAAGGAAACATACCCTACATGTTTATTCAGAGAGAAAATGACAACAACAATATATCACTTCAGGCTCTTCCTATATCTATAGCTTGCTGGTCAATCCAACAAAGGGAGATTACTCCTATTTGCTCTCTAAACATTTGTGAAAACAAGAAGGGGGAAGACAGGTTCTGTTAACAGCCTCACTAAAGAAAGGCTGAAGCCTGGACAGATCAGAGGATACATGGGATACAGGCACTCTTCTATTTTTTCCTAGCTGTGAGAAAGACTCCAAATGGGCATTTATGCTGGCCTTGGTATAAAAAAAACCAAACCCACACTACCAAAACCCCTCTGAAACATAATCCCCCTGTAAGAGCCTGATAATAAGAGAAAGGCTTCAAAAACTGCTTCCTCATTATGTCTGTTATCATAACAACTCTTGAACACCTGAAAACTATGTGTGGAATGGACTGTGAGTAGCCCGCCTTGAGGCCCATAAAAAGGAAGACAACATTGGTGCAAAACGTGGAGGGGAAAGCAAAGGGCAGAATCCTGACCCTTGCCATCCATCCATCCATCCATCCATCCATCCATCCATCCATCCATCCATCCATCCATCCATCCATCCATCCATCCATCCATCCATCCCCCCCCCCCCCTGCAACCACCATGACCTGCTGTGAGACACCCTGAGGCCTCTGGGAGCCAACACAGCCTGCTTGAGGGAAATCCCCCGGTCCTGATTGGACTGAAATCACGAGTGAGATGTGGAAACCCTTACCCCTGATCCTGCGTTCTGTGGTGAGAGCACCACGAGTTCCCCAAGCTCCGATGCAGCGACTGCGCCTGCATTTCAGAGGACAGGCTGCTGCATTCCAGCTAAACTGCTCCCAAGACTGGAGGAGACTTCACACAGAAACAAAAACAAAACCAAACCATCCAACAAAAAAAAACCAAAATAAAAACAAACCCAAACAAAACATCACAACTCAAAAACAAACAAACAAGCAAAAAAACCAAAACAAACAAAAACCCACCAAAAAACCCCAACCCTGCTCTTCGCTCCCCCAGCATTGTCTCAGCAACAACAAAGGTAGAAAGGTAGCAGTGTGGTGGTGACCTATCATATGCTTTTTAAAATAACCTTAGCTTTTAAAAACTTTTCTCTACTTTTCTCTTTCTCTTTGCCTCTCTTACTATTAAATAAAAATATATCTTTTTTTTGTNCTATTAAATAAAAATATATCTTTTTTTTTTTTTGGCATCAACATTTAATCTCGTTTGGTTATCTCGTTTTTTGGGAATATTTTGAACCTTCAAAATTCTTTCCATTTTATATGCAGAAACTTATTTTCTTTGCTCTTCTGTGTTTAAACTGGTTCGTAACGCCCCCCCAAAGGAAAAAAAAGAAAATTGGGAAATGAGTACATAGCAAAAGCCTAAGTCACTCAGTGGACACAAGAAAGCTGTATGCAGATAGGAGCATTAAGACACTAAAAAGAAAATTAAGATCTACTGACACCCTGCTACATTCCTTGACTTAAAACATCTCTCCATACTCTAACTTAAAACAAAACTAGTTGCTGGAGGATAAAGTGAAGTTGAGACATAAGTGAAGCACGGCCAGGAAAGCCACAATGGTGGCCCAGCTGCTGTGGCTAACACTGCTCTGCTGAGACAGCACAATGCAAATGTGTTACTTCCTTCTATTCCTTCACTGCAGTGGCCCATCACAGCTGCTGAGCACTCACTAGACTTTGGTGTAATTTCAAACACTGTTTGACAGATTTTTATTAATTAATTTTTTTAATTGTTCATGAAAGCTTACAAAATGCTTCACCACCCCCCTTCCCCTTCTCCCAAACTATACCACAGACGCAAGGGAGAAACTACTAATCAGTAAAATACAAGGTGTTCCTGGATAAGAATGGAGACATGCAAATAGTGTTTACTCAAGAGACTATCACAACATCAGGAAAATTCTTAATTAGGTAGTATTTAATTGCATCTTACATACTCACAAGACCCCTAAAGTCTCATCAGTTAACATAATTAGGGAGGGTGGGTTTTTTTTTAAAGCTGTCTAGATCAATACTGCAGTTATTAAATTATGAAGTATGTTTAGTCATCAGCATAAAGTCAGGTAAACTATTGCTGATACTATGAGGGACTACTGAAATAAAAACAAGATATTCCCTTCTTGGTTATTAATCCAATTTACCTGACAGTTCTTCAGCACACTATGGAATTGGCTGGTGGTGTTGGTATGCTTTAACATAGAAAACATAGTGTTAATGAAAAGCTACAGTTACTATGTGAGATTAGTTAATTTGCAGGCAGTCTCCTGGTAAAACAGCAGAAGAATTTAAGATTTTTCCATCTGTCCAAGGACTTAAGTCTGTATTTAAGACAGACATAGATTTCTTCTTTTGAGAAAATAGCTCCTAAGACTTGAACTAGTGGTGAGAGCAGAAAATAAGAAAGCTGAGTCCTTTGTCCCCATCTCTTCTGGGAAGAAGGATGACCATGTGATTAAATGATCCTGTTCAAAACTGGGGAGAGCTAAGGGGAATTCCTACCTCCTTTGCAAATCCCAGCATGTGATGAAACTAATTGCCAAGCATAAAAAGAACCTAGGTCTGCTAGGGTCACATTAGATGGGAAACTCTTTGGAATAGGAACTCCTTTAAACATGCTTCAGCACAGAACTTAGCACAAGGTTGTATTTTGAACAAGTTAAAAATTAAACAGTTCCAAATTACAATTATTTTCTTGTTGTATCTAGATTTCTATTTTACTTTATTTTAGAGTGAGGTCATCTACTCTATGAGTGACATTCACCTGAGAACACACAAAACCAAAATACAAATTTGAGTGGCCACCTGTGAGGATGCTCCTCATTATTATAACACAGTGATAAAAATGAGAGTGCTTAAGCAGTGGGACAGGCTGTCCAATGGGGCTATCATGGCTCTGCTCTTATTTTAAAACTCAGCTGCATTTTGAGTTGAGCTATTTGATCCAACTTTGCAGTTTGCCTTGCTTTGAGCAGGGGGTTGAACCACATGACATACAGACATGTCTATTATTCCCTGATTCTGTGATTTCACATTTAAAAATACCTAAGCACAAAATGCATGTTTCCTGGCACATGGATTGCAGGACATTGTCCAGGCTTGACTGAAGTTAAATATTGCATTTCGAGGCTCTGCGTGATTATTTCAATCACGTGTCAGGTGTCAAGCTGTCATGGCAAAAGTATTGGCTATGCTGCTTCCCACGTTTTGTTGAGCATGGCTGTTAGAACCGAGGCAGCAGATCCTGCTCCATGAGCATGTTCCCCATCCACTCCAGGGCAATACCTGCTACATTAATTTTATGGATCTGCAAGTAGCTTAAAGGGAGCCCCCAAGGCTAAGGATACTGCTACATTCTGGCACAAACACAGCTCAGTCATGCACCTTTCTTGGAGCTACTTTTATCACGAGGCTCATCTTTATAATCTCACAGAACCAGTAAGCAGATCATGCCAATGAATAGTAGCAGTGTGTGTTACTTCCAGGCCCTTTCTGAGTAAGAATTTTCCTGCCTTTGTGGTATTTTTCAGGGAATCAGACCCTAACTCAGGAACAGTATGAAGATGCAGATACAACTATTAACTCCCTATTCCCCAGCTCTTCAACTCCAGAGCAGAACTGGCAGATTCAACAAGGAAGTTTTCAATGCTGAAAACAGTTTGCCCAGGACAAGCTCACTCTCATCTAGTAAGAGATTGGGGAATGGTTGTCTGAAACCAGAGAAGAAATGCAACATCTTAGTTTTGTTGTCTTGGTGACTCACTCATTGAAAAGTCAGTGTTTTTCAGCTCCCCCATCTCCATTTGCCATGGCAGAACATGTATTTTGTGCTGGCAAACATTTTAATTCAATTTCCTTAGTTTTCACTGTTGTTTTAGCGTGGGAAAAAATAATCAAACCAAGTTAAAAAACAAAGCAGAAGGCAAGATCTTTTAATCTTCCTAGTGCCCTGGGAATCACACAATAGTCCAAACTTGTCAGGGCAAAGTATCAGCTAGTTTCCAGAATGCAATATAATCCACATGACGGGCCTTGAAAAATCCATTTGCTTACTTGCCTCTAACAACGGAAGTTGCTTTTCTTGGTGAACTAGTAAGGGGGGGTATTCATCATTGTATGAACACCAAGCTTTTATTTAACACAGCCACATGAAAGCCTTCCTGTAGAAAGCTGAATTAATAATGGTAGCTGAGATTATACTATCCTCCCATCCAACCCATAGGCAGCCTGGTCCAAGGCCACCGCTCACAGCTTAATGAATCACCAACAGAAAAAAACATGATGTGATCAGTGATTCTTTCACTCTGTAGGCAAAACTTTAACCAAAGAATGCACCTGAATCATGCTGTATTAAATATGATCAGAAAGTAGTGAGGTGGGGAACGGACACACACACCTGAAATCTCAGGGCTCTGAAAATGTGAATGACAAAAAAATAAAGGGAAAAATGTCACCTGTCTGTAGCACACAAGGCATCGATACCAAACACCAACATCAAAAGCAAACAAAGTGTGATTTTAACATCCACTGGCTTGTCCACAAGGAAATGCTTCTCCCAAAAGTCACAAACATAATGTAACTGTGGTTAAGTCTCCCAATTCTTCTTTCTCTGGTTATCAGATATTCACTGAAATTTCCAAATTGCCCTCAACTGGAGCCTCCCCTCCCCAGCAGAGAAGCAATTGCAGTTATCTGTCAGATGATAACCCCAAATAAACAGGCTTAGATACTTTGCCTGACAAACAAAAACTTTGTCTCCTCAGGATCTTGTGCAGTGTTTTATCTTGGCTTAGCTCTGGTCAGCTGAGCTGGAAACCTCCACGGACACTAGCTAATAGCCAGCTGTTGTCTCTGCCCAGTCCTTCTTGGTGACTTTAGCAATATCCCTGAAGTAAGAGCAAACTTTGAAGTCATCACCTGGTGGGTTTAACAACTAAGAATCACAGAATAGGCTGAGTTGGAAGGGACCCATCAAGATCATCGAGTTCAACTCCCGGCCCTGCACAAGACACCCCAACAATTCCACCATGTGCCTGAGCGCATTGTCCAAATGCTCCTTGAATTCAGAAAGGCTTGGTGCTGTGAGCACTGCCCTGGGGAGCCTGTTCAGTGCCTCACCACCCTTTGGGGAAAACGTTTTCCTGATAGCCAACCTAAACCTCCCCCGAGTCGGCTTAACAGCCTTCAGAACTTCTGCAGCCTTTGCCCATGTGATAAAAAAAGCGGAAACATCACTTTTTCGTCCTCAGAGGGCTCCGCAGCTCAGAGCAAGGCCTCAGCTAGGATCTGGGCCAGGCACAAGGCTAGAGAACACGCAGAGGAGAGGAGGGATACAGGCAGGGTCGATCCCAGCGCCCGCGGCTCAGCCCGCCCCGGCAGCCCTCCCGCTGCCCTGGCCCCGCTCCCGAGCCCCGGGGACAGGGGGAGNCCGGAGCCCGGGGGACAGGGGGAGCCCCTACCTTGAGGCTGACGGCCGGCAGCTCCATGGCAGCACCCCGGGACCGCCAGCGGGGCCGCTCACGCAGGGCAGGGCCAGGCCCGGGGCCGGCGAGGGGCGGGGGGAGCCGGGACACCGCCCGCGGCCCCGCCCTGCCCGCG
>VZTX01016940.1:0-25077 GCA_013400915.1 Pardalotus punctatus
CCCGGAGTCTGGCTGTAAGGGGGGAAGTTCTCCTGGAGTGTGGCTGTGAGGGGGAAGTTCTCCCAGAGTCAGGCTAAAGGGAAAAAGTCCTTCCAGAGTCTGGTTACAAAGGCACAAAATTCTCCCAGAATCAGGCTACAGGGAGAAAAGTTATTTCGGAGTTTGGCAGTGGGGGGAGAGTTATTCCAGAGTCTGGCTACAAGGAGAAAAGGTTCTCCCAGTGTCAAGTGATGGGGGGCAAAGTTCTCTTGGAGTCTGGCTGTGGGGAGAAAAACTTCTCCCTGGGAACTTCTGATACGCCAGGGTTGAATTCTCAGCTTGGTACATCAATGTCCAAGGGCACTTCAATCCCTGTGCTGTGGAAGCGAAATGTGTTGCATGCAAATGTCACTCCCCTCATATGGGTGGTGTGTGATGATGGGCAGGCTTAAGGCACAGAAATAAAATGAATAAGATAGGCTTACCTGGAGCTTTTAGAGCCCATGTTGTTCTGTGTGAGACACCCTCGAGGCCATGGCAGGAGGTGATTTAAGGAAGAACCTGGTGGTTATGTAGGGCAGCAGCCAAGGGAGGCATTGCTAGGAAAGAGATGCTGGGCTCAGGCTGCTGGGGACGGAGCACACAGAGGGACAGCTCCACAGACACACAGCACACATCCCAGTGCTGCATTTTGGGATGGGGTTTGGGCAGGGACAGCGCGTGCTGGGTATAAATCTCATGTCAGCCTCGGGGATGTCACTGCATGCCCTCACTGCCCGTGTTCTCCTCACCTCCCTGACGGCTGACGGCTCCCTTTGACCCCCACTGACCCCTTTTCCTCTGGATCTGCCCCATAGGCACCCTGACAAAAACAAGGACCCGGGAGCAGAGGACAAATTCATCCAGATTAGCAAGGCCTATGAGGTAACATATGCTTCCTATAAACTCCTGCTATCGTTAACATTAAGAGAACTTATTTTTCCATACATGGCTTTGTGCTTTTCCTGTGCATTTCTATACAGGAGAGGTGCTTGACCCCATGGAGGTGGACATTACCCACCTAAAAAGTTTGCTCAGCTTTGTTGACAGAGCCACTGGAGTCACCAGCATGGTTTCTGCTGCAAATATTTTGCTATGGGTCTGCCCTGTTCTGGCTAAAAAGCCTCAAATGAGGAAGGACTAGGTATTCCCCAAGCCCTGCCCAGCTGGACAGCGTCTTGACTGTGTCACACATACTTAGAAGAATTTTGGGGTTATGTAAACAACATTAATCATCACAGGGCTTTGGTCACCTCAAATTTTTTTTAGCAGTAGTTATTTGCATGTTGTTCTGGAAATTGGTCGCCCCAGTTTGTGGCAGCCGAGCCCATAGAAATCAAAATAAATCCCTATTTCCCTGCTAAAAAATGTAGTTTCTCTGCAGAGCTTCTGGCTGCTCAGTGAAACTTTTGACACTTTCTGAACCCTCCAGATTCAAAGAGACACCAGCAAAAGCCACTCCAGAAAAGAGTGTCTGTGCTCAGAACACAGGATGCTCAGACCTAAGGAGCTGTTGGTGACAGAAGTGGGTACAGCAGTCTGGATTTAGAGACTCCTTTTCTTGGACTTTGAGGGTTTTTTACCCTGATTTACCATAGTGAGCCTAGAGGGATGTGATGGTTCTTTTTTCCAAAATATTTATCCCCCTGACGCACTGCAAATGCTGCACGTTTCTTACATTATTTACTAAGGGATTACGGTCAGGGCACTTCCCCTCATGGTTTCAGGCAATCATTTTTCTATAATTGGCTTCCCAGATTCTCTCCAACGAGGAAAAGAGGGCAAACTTTGATCGCTATGGAGATGCCGGGGAAAGCCAGGGCTTCTCTCAGCAGCAGCATCGCCAGTACCACCGCTTCCATGACGGCTTCTATTTTGATGAGTCCTTCTTCCATTTCCCTTTCAATTCGGAGAGGCGCGACACCTCCGACGAGAAGTATTTGCTTCACTTTTCCCACTACATCAATGAAATCGTGCCGGATAGTTTCAAGAAACCTTACCTCATTAAAATCACCTCAGACTGGTGCTTCAGCTGCATCCACATCGAGCCCGTGTGGAAGGAAGTTGCTCAGGAATTGGAGGTGCTGGGTAAGGATGAAGTTGTTGAGGTTGGGTGTGTGTTCCTTGCCAGTGAAGCTGCAGTGGTTGCCTTCGGGTTTGTGTGACCCAGTTTAGTCTGTGGATTTCCTCAGGGATTTATCCTAATGCTTTCCCAAACATTCGTAACTCCAAAGCAGGGTTCTGGGCAGAGGAGCAGGTCATCAATTTTCCACAGGGCATTTGTGTTGCTGGGGATCTTTCAGGTGAACCCGCTGCTCTCCTTTTCCAGGAGCAGGGATCGGCGTCGTTCACGCAGGGTATGAGCGACGCCTCGCCCATCACCTGGGTGCCCACAGCACTCCAACCCTGCTGGGGCTCATTAATGGGAAAATAACCTTCTTCCACAATGCTGTCGTCCGGGAAAACCTGCGGCAATTCGTGGAGAACCTTCTGCCAGGGAATCTTGTTGAAAAGGTAGGTTCTAGCAGGGGTGTCAGATGCTGCTTCTCCTCTCTGCCTGGAGATCCCTCTCTCCCTGGCTGTTTCGGTGGCTAATCTGTTTAATTCAGGCTCCAAGCTGATCTGTGTCATGAAGCTCCAAACCCTGGAGCTGTCAGATGCATTCCCACCCCACGGCTCTTTAACACTTCTCCTTGAAAAGAACTGATCCTGCTACTGCATGGTCACACCAGTGATGTCTAGTGCTGGCTGCCCCCCAGCTGTGACACCCCACAGCTGCCAGGGCTCTACCCAAGTTATCCCTAGGACAGGAACCTGCTGGATTTCACTTCTCTGCTCCTTTCTCAGCATTTCATGCAGAAAATTAGGGACCAGTCACTACCTCATAGGTCACATCTGCTAAAAGTCACCGACACAGTCCCATTGTTTGTTTTGTCCAGTTTTTCTTCAGACCTTTAAAACCGGAGCTGGTAGCATGAGCCCTTTCAAAGTTACAAGTAAAACCTCCTAACTGATAAAATACTCCTTCATTTCAGCCTTCCAGTGATTTTTGGCGGACTCCTAAAGCATCCACCTCCCCTTTCAGTGCAACATGGCTGGGTTAGCCCCCACAGCACTCTCACCTGCCTGGCTTCTGCTTGTGGCCTTGTGCACCTCACTTCATTTTCCCTTGGGATCTTCACCAGGGGCCACCTTCCCCAACAGACTCTTGACTTGTTCTCTGAGTATTGGAGTTATTGGACTTCTCGCCCCAAAAAGAGTCCATTTGCCCTTCTACAGTAAATACAGCCATTTATGTCCTTTCTCTAGGTCTGAGAGGTACCACACCTGAAACAGAGTAGGTTTGATGGAGTTCTCCAGGCGCCTTTTAACCCTTGGCTTCCCATATATATTTGTATATATATATACATATATATAAAGAATATGGTCCCAAGAATATGGTCCCAACAAACAGTAAGGAGAATAACAGTGCTGTTGGCATTAACTTGGAATGGCATCAATAGAGGTTGCAATAACTGAGAGGGCTGAGAGAGGTCAAGAGTGATGGCTTTAATTAATTCATTAATCAGGAATAATTGTTGGAAAGACCAACCCACAGTCTGCTTCCTGCAACACCTGGACAGCCTTTTCAGGCTCGGTCCTCCTTCAGACATATCGTTGTAGAGCATTGCCAGTGTCTGACAGCTCAGAGGTTAAAGTAACATTCCGGTTCTGTCTAAAGATTACAGATAAAAACTACATCCGCTTTCTGTCTGACTGGAAGAAAGACAACAAGCCCCACGTGCTGCTGTTCGATCACATGCCAGTTGTGCCGTTGTTATACAAGGTAAGGTCATTTCTCTCACTGCGTTGGTGACTTGCTTATAAATCCAGATATTCCAAAAGAAAACACGCCACAGCTGTGAGCAGAGGTGGGCTGATGCCTCCAGACAGCACTGACTGGTTCTAGGAGAGCAAGGTGATATGTGCTGGTTGGAAATGTCATGGACAGGTGACTGACTTTGTTAGGAGCCTGTTTATTTGTCCTGACACAGTTACCCTTCATGGGTGTGCTTCAGAAGTAGCAACGACACAGCTGCATAACCTTTGTTGGGAATGCAAGATGTTTGTAGCATATCTAATGTGGGTTACTGAAAATCCCATTTCTTAAGAAGCCTGTGCTACTCTACAATATGTCAGGCTATAAATAAAGCTGTGGATCTGTGGAGGCTCCCAGCACAATGACTAAGAGGATGCAGAATGTGGTTCAGTGGGGGAGAGGAGGGGCTTGTACCTCTCCGAGCACATCCGATGGCATTCAAACAGCAGACGTGTTCTTGGAGCAAAGTCACCACGGGCACTTGGGGGAGAAGATGCTCACTCTCTAACATATAAACACGTGCTGGGGATTTCCTCCCACCCAGCTGACGGCCTTTGCCTACCGAGATTACCTGTCTTTTGGGTACGTGTACGTCGGACTGCGAGGCACCGAGGAGTTATCCAGTCAGTACAACATCAACGTCTACACTCCCACCATGATGATCTTCAAGGAGCACATCGACCGGCCCGCTGACGTTGTACAGGTATCTCTCAGAGCCCTCTCCAAGAGCTCAGGGAAAACAGACACGGAGCTTTTCTGACCGAGTGGCGATGAGAGGTTGGTCAGTGGTGCACTTTGGAGGAAGAGGGTTTGTTCTCAGCTTAACCTCAGGCTTTGGAGGAGAAGGAGAGCGAGTGTTAGGACAGGGGAAGCTTGGGGGACTCCAGCCTGTTGGGGAGAGGGGACAAATGTAACTTCCCACTCTTGGAGCCTCAGAACATCGTGGGTGATTGCAATGAGGACCACAAGGGCTGGCAGCCTTCCCCAGGAACATCCAACAGCGTTCCCCTCCTCTTCCTGCTCACTTCTGACTTCTGCTTTCTTTGTCCTTGCCAGGCACGGGAAATGAAGAAGCAGCTCATTGACGACTTCCTTTCCCAGAATAAGTTCCTCATGGTGGCCAGACTCACCAACCAGAGGGTGTTCCAGGAGCTATGTCCTGTGAAGAAGTCTCACCGTCAGCGGAAGTAAGTGGTGTCCCCCTGTTTTGTTTCTTGAGGCTCTGGGGCTGCTCCTGGAGTCACCTTTGCTTTGATTCTGAGGGAAAAGAGCAATGACTGCCTTGGATCATGCTCGGTATCCACACTGTCAGAGAGGTTTCTGGCTCATCGGGATTGTTCTGGCAAGGGTTGGTCATTCCCTCTCACCTCCAGCCTGGCTCCTAATCCCCCATCTCATTGTGTCATCCAGGCACTGTGTGGTCTTGCTTACCGGGGAAGGAGAGAAGTTTGCCGAGGCTTATGAGGCCTTTTTGACTTTTGCTGTGGCCAACACAAAAGACACGCTGAAGTTTGTGCACATCTACAGCGATCGGCAGCCGGAATTTGCGGACGCCTTGCTGATGGATGAGGAAAAGTATCGCGGAAGATCAGCTGTGAGGGTTTCCTTTTATTTTTTTAATCCCTTCTTTCAGCCTGTGCTTTCACTGATGATGTATCTTGATCTGACACCTAATTCTGGTTAGTGGTGTGAAATAAATCATCGGTCTAGAAAAAGAAAATGCCCTTTCCTCTCTGACAATCTGCTGTGCTCTTGGCTCATCCAGGTGGTCATTCTGGAGAGACGCAATAACGCAGGGAAGATCGCCTATAAAGCCTTGGAGGAGGCTTGGCAAGGCAGCAAAGAGGACAACTTCATCCTCCTGGATCTCCTGGACCAGCTGAGGACAGACCCCAGCCTTCTCTCATCAGAGACCGTCGTGTCAGACCTGAACGACGAGCTCGCTCCCGTAAGTGCACAGCCTTTCCAGATGCCTGACATCTGTGTTACCTTTCTGGATGGTCCCATTATGGTTGTTCACAGGCATTATTTATATTTTAAAATACCAATGCAAGACTCTTAAAAGGTTTCTTGCTTATGGAAGGAGGGTCATGGTGTGCTGTGAACCTGTTGGGGCACTGTATAGCAGTTTTCTCATCTGTTTTTTGCTTTTCATTCTTTTCAAACAGATGTTCCTTATTCGATGGTTCTACTCCACGCTGGACTACATCTCAGACTGCTGGGACAGTTTGTTTCACAGTAACTGGTATGGATTGGGCATCCATTGTTGGTTTTCCCTGCTTCCCTGTCACCTTATTTTAAAACAGATCCAATTTTAGCCTCCTCTTGGGTGGGAGCAGGACAGCACTCAAAAACTTGATAGTTTTAAGACCCATGAAACAAGCTGAGTTTCTGGGGAGGGCACACAGTGTTATTTGAGGTAGGCAGGAACTGAAATTCAAGCAGAAAATGTGAACTCACAGACCTGACTGCTGCTTGCACATCTTCCCCTCAGGCGAGAAATGATGCCACTCCTATCTTTGCTCTTCTCCGCACTCTTCATTCTCTTTGGCACCGTTATTGTTCAGGCTTTCAGGTGAGTGCACACCAAAATGCCTTTGGGGATAGCTCCTCAGTCCAACCCAAGGCCTTAAGCACACAAAAAATCACCTTCCTCTGCAGTGATTCAAGTGACACAAGGGACTCTCCACCCTCGGGTAAAGAAGAAACCACCACAAAGATGGAGAAGAACGACGCGAGCTTCAGCAAAGAGAGTAACAGGTTCCCTCTCTAATTTCTCCAGAATGTTTTCTGTGGAAGCGTTGCTCGGGGAGCAGCTGTGCAGGGAAGTTTAGTGAAGAGCAGAGAAGTGCTGAAGTTGCACAGACATAGTGCAGTTGTGCAGGGCAATGCGGGTACAGTGAGGAAAGGAGGAGCAATGCACAGCCAGGACCCAGTCAGCAAGGACAGGGGGACACTAATCTGCTTATTAAACAATTCCCACCAAGTTTGCCCAAGACAGCTTCCTCAGGGGATAGGTAGAGGTCTGACCCACTCGTTGAGGAAGATCCAAACTAGGCCATTGCACCAGTTACGCTGGCTTTGGCTACAGGGCACAGGGATGGCTCGGCATAACGGGCTGGGGACGCAGTCAGTTTTTCCATCCTCAGTCACTCCCAGTCCCTTGCTCCCCTCTCACCTGGTCACTGCTTTGTTGCAGCAGGATTCCCAAAAAGGGTTTCGTTGAGGTGACTGAGCTAACGGACATCAACTACACCAGTAACCTGGTGCGCCTGAGGCCGGGGCACATGAACGTCGTCTTGATCCTGTCCAACTCCACCAAAACCCCCCTGCTCCAGAAGTTTGCCCTGGAAGTCTACACGTTCACAGGGTGAGCTGGGCACTCTCCTGGGCTTCTGTTGATGTGTTAACCACTTGTGTGACACTGCTCTGGTGACAAGTGAGGAGCGGGGTTGGCTCCATAGCCTGGAGAGAGCACTTCTGGCAAGCAAAGTGGCCTCTGCCCTCATCAGTGGCAATGAGCAACCGAAAACCGAGAGGCCATTCCCAGCCAGACTTGGTGATGATGGCCAGAGGGGTCAGGTGCTGGTGCCACTTTGGCTGCACCCATGTTTGACGAATAGGAAGCACGACAGTGCTGCATACACTGAGCTGATAAAGGAGCTGCGGCAACACAGCACTGCCCTGTCCTTGTTGGCAATTCCCTACCTGTCCAGTAGTAATCCAGCCAGACTTGGGACATTTGCTAATCCCACTGTCTTCTCTGCTCTTCCCCCAGGAGCAGCTCTCTTCACTTCTCCTTCCTCAGCCTGGACAAGCACCGAGAGTGGCTGGAGTATCTGCTGGAGTTTGCACAGGATGCAGCCCCCATCCCAAACCAGTACGACAAGCATTTCCTTGAGCGTGACTACACAGGCTACGTCCTGGCTCTGAACGGCCACAAGAAATACTTCTGCCTCTTTAAGCCTCACAGATCGGGGGACGAGGGGGGAACCCTGGGGTCGTGCGAGGGTTACGATGCTTTACAACATGCAGAAGCCAAAGGAAAATCCTCCTGCAGCCCAGGATCTAGATCCATTAAAAACAAATTACACAAATTGTCCTTTTGGATGGAACGCCTTCTAGAGGGCTCCTTACAGAGGTTCTATATCCCCTCGTGGCCTGCGCTAGACTGAGGGATTTTACAGAGATTCTAAGGGACAAACTTTTTATGAAGATGACAAGGGACAGCTCTTTCCAGGAATACTCAAACAAGCGTGATGAATGGACCTTAGGTTTTAGCTGAACTCTCCTGGGGCCGGCAACCAGAACACACCTCCCGCGTCCGGAGCCCGGGAGTGCAGCCAAGCGCACCCACGTGCCCTCCACCGCCCCACCGTGCGTTTGGACGCCGTACAACCGAAGAGCCAAGAAGTCTGTTTTGCCCTTCTCGTCCTGCCACATCTGCTTCCCGAGTCACCCCCGTTCTATCTCTTGTTTTTCCTCGGTTGAAGAAATCCCTGACTTCCCTGGGTCCGGAGCAGCCATGGCCAGTGACGCAAGTCGGGTCGTGGTTCTCCCTCCCCGTCCCCGTGTGCTTAGCCCATGGTGCATGGTGTAACTCTGGCAAGACCCTGCAGACCCTCCAGGCCCTGCCCTTCTGAAAGGCCTTCTCCTACCAGGCAGTTGTACTCTCTCAGCTTTCCCTATGGTAAGTGATGCAGAATCTGGTCAGGAGCATCTCCCTCATAGCAAACCTTAGCTGGAACTCCCCCGTGGTGCAGGCTCATGGGTGATCTGCATGTTTCATGCTCCTCGTGTCATGGTTCCACCTGCAGCTTCACTGGCTGAACTGTAATGGGGAGGGAAAGGGTTTTGCACGGCCCTAAAATACTGTCAAAAGTGTTGAGCCATTTAAATGTCACGTTGATTTTTCAGATGCCTTTTCTGCTTCTGTCGATTTTAGACGATGTATCCTAGAGCCATAACTTTACCTGCGTCCTCAGATTGTAGGCGTGAGCTGCTATGAGCCAGTAGACTTGTAAAAAAACTCTATGTAGCTGCCAGGGAGTCACCCGGGCTCCTTGCAAACACCCTTCCAGTTGTAGTACAAACCAACCTTCCTTTGTATCGAGGAACTTCATCCTTCAATGATTGTATTCTTGAAATGTTGCCCCAGAAGTGCTGTATCATCAGACCGTCACATGTGTGTGAAGCTCCTTTGGTTTAGCCAGGGGTTGAGATGTTGGGTTTCAGCCTCTCACCCATTTCCTTCTTGCGCCAAACCTCCATTTCTCCACACTCAGGCTGCTCCCGTGGCTTTGTGTTTGTTTGCTTGGGTATTTCTTTTGTCTTTTGGAAGCGGTGGGGGTGTGTGAGGTTAGAGCAGCCACACAGCACAGGGTTTGGGCGATGCTTTGCTCTGCCAGTGCCCTGACAGCCGCTTCCAACACCACAGGGAGAGGGTGGCCCTGGATAAGGAGAAGGGAGGATGAGCAGCAGCCTCATGGCTGCTTAACACTCCTCAAGTGACCAGGTGAGGCAGCAGGGCTTCTCTTTGTGGCCAGGACTGAAATCCTGTGAGGTTTGTTCTTCCTTTTCGCTAACATTGGCACCCAGGCCTCCTTCCATGGTTCTGGAGCCCTGTGGCTCCGTCAGGCTCTGGCACTGCTGAAGTGCAGGGATGGGGGCAGGTGGCATTTACCACAGGGCTTGGAACACAGAGCACTCAGTGAGCACATGGTGTTAATTGCAAACTCAGCCCTTAGTTGCCATCTTAGCAGAGCAGCCAATCAGTAGGAATAACTGCCAAGCCCTGAGCTAGCTGCTGATCCTGTACAGAAGCCAGGAATTCTCCAGTCACTGCACTCCCTACGTGCCCTAGTTGCTCCCAAAGCCTTGCCTCACTGCATTCCTCCCCATCCTGGGAGCAGACTGGCATGCTCCAACCCCCACAGGTACCTGAGACCCCCTGTAAAACATGCTTCAAATAAAGGCTGCGATGCTACAAACAGACCCTACGTGAGGTTAATTAATTCCAGCCCAGTGGACTCCAGGCCATGGAATGAGGCCCTAAAGTAGAGGGGAGGAAGGAAGGAAGGTGAGGTCTTCTCCCTGCCCAGGAGTTCCTGTGAAGGCGCACAGGCACCACTGAAAGAGAGCAGAGGGGCAATGAAACACCATCCTGATGCTTCTAGACTTTATTTCCATGTGGCTGGAGCAGTCACCGCAGCACTCGTGCACTTCTCCCACAGCTTGCCATGCAGGATGTGGCTGGAATAGGTTTTTGCCTAGCAGAAGGCCCCACATAACATCTTAAGCATTTGCAAAAGCAGAAGAATACTGTCTGGGTCTCTGCTGTCTCTTCAGCTGGTCAGAAACAAGGAGAAAACCCTTGACTCTTGAAGAAAAAATGCCTAGTTATGCTGAGGAAGGGGAGAAGGTTTTATGGCCTTCAGATCCAGTGTGTGTGCTGCACACTGCCAAATCCTTGGTTTTATTTTCTTTTTAGCACAGGTAACCTCCCTTTTCGGCCAGATTGAGCTGAGGGAGAGCTTGCATTGGTCCACCTGTGCCAGCTGCAGCTTGCCAGGAGCACAGCTCCTGGATTTTATGGAACTTTTGCCTGGGTTGAAGCAAAAGCCAAGCTGCTCTTACCCCTGGTTTAGTTGGCTGTAGTGCCAGCATGGCACTCTGGGTGTTCACTGTCTCAAGACCACAGTCAGAGCTCCTTATCCTGGGATCTGCCCTCTCCCAGCAGCTGTGAGCTGTCACCCCCCGTCATTTTTCTAAACACTTGCGATTCTGTTCTGAGCGTGGTGGTTCGTAATCCAAAGATTGAGGGAATTTGGTCCTAGTGCACTTTCCTAGTGAGATCTGAGCGATGGCACAGTGCTCGGAGCTGAGGTGAAGGGATACAGGCCCCAGAGTGGAGGTTGTTCCCAGACTCCTCCCTGTCCCTGTCTCTGCCCTTCACCCACAGCACCCAGGAGCCAGGACACGAGCGCAGCCTGACAAGTAGGACTGAAAACTAGGTACCTATTTTGCACTTTTGATACTGGGAGGGGGGGAATTAACTTATTTGGCAAACTTGTCTTTTTTTATTTTGGGGTTTTTTTGTTTGATTTTTTTTTTTTTCGTATTTGTGAACAGGCACTGATGTCATTTTGTTTTAAGACGATTACAGGTTCGCAACCAAAATAAACTATTTTAATGTGTGATGAGTTGCCTCTGTGTCTCCATGTATAAACTAACCTTGCCTCCATGTCCTCTCAGAAATTCCAGGAGCATTAAACTGTTCCTGCCATAGGAGACTCCTGGTTATTCCACCAGCAAAAAATTTGGTCAAATATGTCCCTACTCTCAGCAGGAGACCCAGGCTCCCTTCATGCCCTCCTTTCTTCTATGTTCACTGTCCTGCTGCCACATCCTATGAGACAAACCTTTTACTAGTGACAGTTTTTTCCAGGAGCCCTGTGAGCTGGGTGAGTAATTCCAGAGGCAAAATGCCATTACCTCATCTATCCCTTTCCTGTGCCAGCTCCAAAGCTCCAGACCCCAGTTAAATGGGGTGCCTATCCTGTTCCCTACAGTTTCTCAGCTTGCAAGTACCTTTTCTAGTGGTAAATGGCATTTATTTCATGCTGCAAAGCCCATGCTGGCTGCAGCCACCTGAAGGGAAGGGGACACGGAAAGCCTGGCTGAGGGCACGGAGTAGCATCACCCCAGGGCAGGTGGGAGCTGCCTTCACAGTGTCTTCACTCCTGAGAGAACACATAGCGTCTCAAACAGTAGGTTTGCTCCCAGGAGGGCTGTGTTGCCTAAAAAAACAACAAAAAAAGGAAAAAATCTGTCTATATCCAATGGCTTTTACTCACAGCCACCTGTGCCAGGCACACATCTTGCCCTCAGGCATCTTCAGACTCACCAGAGATGTCATACATCGGCATGACTTCCACAAAGTCACACCCCATTATGTTCAGGCCTCTGCAGCCACGAATAATCTCCAAAGCCTAGGGGGGAAATGGATTTGGGATCAAGAAACACATCTGACCTAGCTGACCGGTCAGGCCTCTGCTTTCCTCATATTCCAATGAGGAAACCCAATCTCTACAGGCCAAATCATATCAGTTTCACATTTCCCTTCCTCATCACTACAAGGAAACACTTCCTAGCCTTTGTAAACTTCCACTTTGCTGTGCTGTTGGCACAACCTCCTTTAAAGGGAGCAAAACATCCCCTTCCCCCGGGAAAGGCAGCGGTGTCCCCTCACCTGTGCAGGGGTGAGCCCGGCTATCTCTGGGGTGCCGGAGCTTGGGGCGTAGGCAGGGTCCAGCCCATCGATACCGAAGCTGATGTACATCTGCTGGTCCCCCATCTGCACCCTCACCTCCCTCATCAGCAGCTCCAGGGACTTCATCCAGCACTCCTCAGCCGGGATCACCCGGAAACCCTGTGGGAACACAGACACACAAGCACCTGCTCAGGGGAAGGGGGGAAAAGAGGAGCATCCCCTGCCCTGCTGGGGAATATCTACCAGGAACAATCCTCATTCCAGGGCGAAGCTGCACAAGCGCATCTGGAAACACCTTGCACTACCCACACACTTTTATTCTCTGCTGAGTTGACAGTGAGTGAGCCGGGAGTGCTTGTCCTGCAGGACAAGCCACTGTCATGGGACAAGAGGCAAAAACTGCATTTATTTCCCTGCTGAAGCCAAGTAAATATTACCGACCCGATATTTACAGCAGGGAGAGCGCACAGTGCTCGGCTGCTGATCAGTTTACCTGTTCCCGGCAGTACTTGTAGGGTTGGGGTCATAGGAGGAGCCTCGGATGCCGATCTGAACCACGGGGCCGCAGTCCAGCAGCCCTTCCTTCACACAGTGCTGGAACGGGGTCCCGTGGTAGATCTTCTCCCCCAGGACCGTGTCTCCGGTGTCGGTGTGAGCGTCCACGTGCACCAGTCCCACGGGACCGTGCTGAGCCAAGACAGGGTGGACAGTTAGTCCTGTCCCGTGCACCATGGCCCTGCCTACAGCAGCGACAGCAAACCAGGAGCCTTCCAGAGGCTCTTCCCCAGATCTTTTCTCTCCATCTCCAGATTAGACACTTACTTTGCTGCCAGGGCCTGCAGCATTGGGTATGTTATAGCGTGTTCTCCACCTGCAAGAGGACACAGGGAAGAGGGGGAACACACTACAAGAACTGCTCGGCACTCATTACCTTTGTTCCCCAGTCATTTTTTCCCCCTTTGCATTTATCCTCCACTTATTTTTGCACACCAGGGCTTCATTCCTAAAGGAAAACTAACACTCCCAGGTGCAGGTTGCTTTCTCTCTCCTCTCCTGAGTCCTCTCTTCTTCTGGTCTTCCTTCTAGGGAGGACCAAAAATGCAGGACTGCCAGCAGGAACAGCCTGTGGAGCAAGACCCTTTATTTGGCTTATAAATAGACACTTGATCAACTTGTGAGGACGCTATAACTGGTGACTTGCCCCTCATTACTCCACACACTCGCTTCCTTC
This sequence comes from Pardalotus punctatus, assembly GCA_013400915.1. Taxonomy (NCBI): domain Eukaryota; kingdom Metazoa; phylum Chordata; class Aves; order Passeriformes; family Pardalotidae; genus Pardalotus; species Pardalotus punctatus. The sequence goes on from VZTX01016940.1 coordinate 13,381, forward strand.
AGCAATGCCAAGCTGTAACAGCTGCAAACTTGAATATGCACCCAAACCAGGCCTTGTGCAAAGCCTGGCACTCGCTTATCTGGAGGGACACAAGGGACAAAACCTGCTCTTGCTTTGGGTCCTGCTCAACAGGACACCAAAACCACATCACTCGTATTTACAGACTGACCTGTCCTCCCCATTTTTGACCCAAAGCAAGAGGCATCACAGAACATTCTGTTCAGTGGAGGGCTTGTGAATTTACCCACGATACAGCACAACAGCCTGTGCAGGAGACAGACTTTTTACTTGCCTTCTGCCATGTCTGGACTGAATGATGGGAGGAGAGGGAGTTTGACGGGGCCAGGACGCAGTGGCAGGACAGAGGGACACAGGCTCCTTACCCAAGGTGAGTGGCACACAGCCAGAGGCCATGATCCCCTGGTAGAACTCCCAGGTGAGGCAGCAGCTGTCAGGCAGGTTGTAGAGGTTCACGTTCACGTCCCCAATGTTGGCCACCTGCAGGGAGTCGAACAGAGCCGCCCTGGTACTGCCATTGTACCTCCTCACCATGGCGGACTCAGTGCGGCTCTGACACGAGCTGAACCTGGGAGATGGCGTGGCTGGGAAGTGCCGCCAGGCGTTGTTCCCAGCACTCCTCTCACCACAGGACAGCCATGCCTGATGGCCAGAGGGAAGCACCAGCTCCCCTGGCTGGCCCTTACCTGGCTCCCGGCCGGTTGGACGTGCCCGTGTCCAGCGGAACACCAACAAACACCGTGTCCAGTCCCTCTGCTGATGCCTGCACCGGAAGCCTCATCATAGAGCAGACCCCCATGGACCAGGCCACGAGCAGGGCACTGGGGGGCACGTTGAACTGTGAGCCCCAGCAGCAGGGGGCTCTGCTTCCTGGGACCAAGGGCTGGAGGAACCCCACAGATGCACTGGGTGGGGAGCTGCAGGTGCCCAGAGGGGCCGGGAGCCGCAGGCCGTGGTGTGAGGTGGCCACCATAGTGGTCAGAGCCTTCTTGGGAGTGCAGAGTACAGCTCCTCGGGGCAGCAGCTGGCTGCAGGCAGCCCAGAGCAGGGGGCTCATCCTGACCCACATGGTCCCACTCTCTGTCCCACAGGGAATGCAGTGAGGGGTGCTGTGGAGCCCGTTCCCAGCTTGGGCAGAGCACCAGCTCCCTCTGCCAAGTCACCCTCCAGGGATCAAAGTGCAGCCAGACACTCCACTGCCCAGGGAAGGGCAGAAATCCAGCCCAGCCTCCACATTCACCCTCCCAGCCACCCCCTTTCCCAATGGCACAGTCCTAGCAAACACTGGGAACAAGCACAGCAGTGAGGAGCAAGAGCCTGCACAAGGATTAGTGGGAAACGGCAGGAGGGAAGTGCTGGGAGATGTCCCAGACTGGACATCCCAGTTTGGTCCCCTCGGGCATTTGCAGACAGACAGCATGGCAGCGTTTGTTGCATTAACAGCTTGTACTTTTAACCTGCACTTCACAAAAGCACCCAGAATGCTGAAGAATCATAAAAATGTCTCATTAGTAGAAGGCAGAAGGGAAAGAAAACAAAAGGAAAGTCTGAACTCAGCAGAACCAAGGTGGGAGGGGACAAAATGCAAGCACAGGGGATGCATTAACAGGGATTTAAGGACCAGAAGGATGAGCTGCAGGACAAGCATTTTAGGCCATTTTTGAGGACAGAGATGAAACGATTTCCAGGGGATGCAAGTTTCCAATGTGTGAAGTTCATCAGCACAGATAAAACCCTGGTTGGGCAAACACAAACGATACTGGATGGCTCCAGCTCCTAATTGTGCTCCCTACTTGTGTAGAGACTGGACCTGAGAGAGAGGGAAAGGCACAGCAATGATGCTCATGGCAAAAAGAGGGCTCAGGGTAGAGATCCACCACTCAACAACAGCATTTACTCCTCAAAAGGCCCCAGAGAGTGTCCCAGGGCACAGGACTCACAGCAGAAACACTCTGCAAGAACTCAATAATGTAAGAAAGAGCAGCGCACACTTTGGTTGGGTCAGATCAATGTCACAAAGGTCTTTTTTTGCAACTTTTTCCCTGGATTCCCTAGGCTCTGTGCTCTTTGCTGCACTGGAATGACGTGCAGAACCCTGAAAGCAGGTTATCTTCTGATGATGAGGGGTATCAGCCATTGTCATCTACCTGGAAACTGCAGGAGCAGCCAGTGATTTACCACACAGGACAGTACAAAACACATTCCCAAGACAAGCTCTGGTTTTCTTCAGGAAATTCCACTTGGAGTAAAACACTCTGTTCCAGAGTGAGCACTGGAAAGAGCTGAACTCTTATTTAAGACACCCCGGAACCACCGCTCCACAGCCCAAATTGGATTGAGAGAACCCACACAGCCACGGAGTTTAATTTTCAATTTATTGTGCAACAAGCATAAATAACTTTCTCCCCAAGTTCCTCTAAACACAACTATCACCATGAAATCGAATGATGTTTCATAAACATGGCTGTTCTATTTAAAGATTGATTTAAAGATCCTCCCTACCAAAGGATACTATTTCATCGAAGGAAACACAGGCAGGTGAAAGAGCAGAGCATCACACTAAGCTCTTTAAGCAGGTGCTGCTCTCCAGCCTCATTTGGTTTGGAGCATTATCCCTCACTGCAGAGTCTGACTCAGCCTTGGACCCTGGGGCAGCTGCCACCACACAGCTACAACAGTTAAGAATAAAGATAAGCGGGATTTGAGGATGATGTGCTTCCACTGTCCTGCGTACAACTGTGAGGGTTTTACTGCTGCTGACGTGCACGTTACCAGGCAGCACTTCACCAGGAAGTTTTCAGGCTTTCACAGCTCAGAGGAATAGGAGTTTCAGACCACCCCAGTTACCCCAAGAACAGAGACTGCAGGTCCCTTTGTCAGCTTGGATTTCTGTGTGTTGTTTAAATTGTGATGTTTCCATGCAAAGCACAGCCAGACAGTGCCTCCTCCCAGCCACCCCTCTGAAAGGAACCTGCTTCACTCAACACAACCTACCAGTCAATTAATTCCCAAACGGGAGCAAAACCAACCACGTACCTCAGCACACCTGCAAGGTCCACACACCCTCCCACCCAGAGGATACGGAAGCAAGGGCATCTCCTCTAGCAGGGGCAGAAAAGCAGCATGGCTAACACTTGCTAGAGAGAAACTCAAGCTCCTAAACACAGGCCTGCAGCTTGTTCCCTAAAGCACTACAGGACTCCAGGCAGACAGAAAGGACAGGTTCCTATGTGCCTTTAGAAAGTGCCATTTATGTGGGATGCTCGTGTTCCAGGTGGTTCCTTCACCCAGAGTGGCTTCTCCAGGTCAACAACAGGAATATTGCTGCCCAGAGGTCTTCAAACTCGAGGTTTGCCAAGAAGCACATCTTCATTTTGGTTTCTACCTGGCTCTTCTCCACCAGCCTGTTGGTGAGCAGGGTGGCAGCAGACTGGCAGAGCAGCCAGGCAATCATCTGGTCGGGTTTCAGGGTCCTGGACGCTACAACACTGTCACCCCAAAGGCTCAGGTGCAGCACGTTCGCAGCAACTCTCGCAGACAACCTCTGCAAGAGGAAGAGGGGGGAGATTAGCTGATCCTGCTGCACTCAACCACATCACCAGCAGGAGCATTGGCACCTCCAAAATTCCCTGGGACTCCCCTGAGGCACCACCCTGTGAATTTGAAAGCTCTTTGTATACTCTTTGTATACCCACAATGTTGTGTGTAACCCTCCAATGTGAGGTCCAGTCCCAACACAAACATCTCCTGAAATCCCTGAAATGATTCAGCATCACTAAGCAAAGACTGTTTTTGGCTTTGATCCTTATGTTATCCTTCGATCCTGAAGTGAGATTTGGATTACCTCCTGCACCCACAGCCCTCCAAGGCAAAACAATCTACCAGGGATACTCCCAAAGATGATATCCTGAAGGCAACAGCTTCTTACCTTGTTGGGATCCCTCTGAAGCAGCATCTTTATCACCTGCTTCACCTCGAAGGGCACGTGGTCAGGCAGGCTCGGCAGCTGGTCCTCCCGGTAGCTTCTGCTTTCCAGAGACAAGTTCCCATGGCCATAGAAAGGATTGGCCAGGCCCAGGATTTCATAGGCAATTGCTCCAACAGCCCAAGCATCTGCTTTGCTGTAGTTGATCACTGTGCCCGGGCCAGGTGATGCTGTGATCACCTGCCACAGAGAGAGGGATACTCAAATAAACAGTTCGAGTGAGGCCTCTGTGCTGAAATTCGATTTTCAACACTCAAATCAGCATTTGCCCCATACTAAACTTAGAGACACTGAAATCAAAGGTGGGTTTCATCTGAATCTGTGGTGTAAATATTCCCTATTGGCATGCTCTAAGCCTCTGACACTGCTCAGCCCGCTGAGATGCTTGAAGGAGTTTGGACATTGCACCAAGGCTTTAGCCATTGCCCCTGGCCAGCATTCCCAGAGTCCCAAGGGCTATCTCCTGCTGGAATTATGGAGACAGGAGACATGCAGATGAACAACCAACACCACAGCAAGGTGCTCCAGGTCCAGCAGAGAGTTAAGGGTGTCTTGGTTTTTATTAGGCTTACCATCAGAGAAATAAAAAGGAACTGTAAATAATTTCACAACCACCTTGAACTTCAGCCAAAATCCACTGTTGCAACACAAGGACTGCAGCATAAAATTCTTCATAGTTACACAGAAAGGGGTTGAATAAAGACTGAAGAGTAAATTACGGGGGCAAAGGCTGATTCTGCCTCTTAATACCAACTGATTACATTTCACCTGTTAGGTGTTCAAGGTGCCTATTTGACACAGCTCAGTATAGATGTTCACCAAGATGAACTGAAGGCAGGACACAAACCTTCTATGCCAGCAAAACTTTTAGTCCTGGCAGCAGGACAAGCAGAAAACCAGCACCCCAAAGCACTACTACAGGGGGATTTACCTCAGGTGCCATAAGGCAGCCGTTGCCACCCCGATCCACATAGGAGCTGGTGAAGGGCAGCCTCAGGCCGATGTTTTCATCCGCCAAACAGCAGCCAAAGTCAGTGATGACCAGCCAGGGGCAGCCAGCTGTGAACAACACGGGGCTGCCAGAGTTAGGGTTCAGTTTGGGAGGACCTGGCTTCACCAAACACCACATCACACCAACACCCAGCTTGGTGTGCTCTGCAAACTGACTGAGGGGGCAGCCGATCCCCTCATCAATAGTGTTGGTAAAGATATTCAGCAGAGTAACCTGGTCTAGTGGGAGGTGTCCCTGTCCATGGCAAGGGGTGGGAATGAGAAGAGGTTTAAGGTCCTTTCCAACCCTGGCCATTCTATGATTTTATGATTCTAAATCCTGAGCTCTGGGGAATAGAGAATCCTCCACATCATCTGCCTCTTGGGCCTGTCTCCTGGAAGGTAGGGTGCATTCCAGTAGTCTGTCTGTCTGTCTCTCTCCCTACACTTCAACCACATTCTTCTACTCCTAATTACACAAACCAGCCTGCCTGCTATTGCTTCCTGTCCATTTAAATCTCAATCACACCAAAAAAGAGCTCAGGTAATTAAAATCTCCATTAGAGGCTGACAGAACATATTAATGCAAACATTGTGTCAGTTCCCTTCCCTCCCAGCCCATGTTTCATCATCCCAGGTTGCAGCACTATTAACCTGGCCATGGGTGGGATTTTAAGAGGCTCCCTGTGCTCTTTGGCTTGGGAGAGCTGACAGAGCCAAGAGCCTGAAGCAAGGCTCCTGCAGCATCCCAAACGTGGCATTCCCAGATGCTCCAGTCAGCGCTGGCTCTGCTCATGCAATACATCACCTCAGCAATACACTATGTCCACGTTAATGATCCAAAACCTCAGGCACAGACAGGATCAATGACTTGCTGCAGTGACAGCAAACACTAAGCTAAAAACTGCCCCATTCCTGATTCAAAAGGTTTGATGCTTCTTTCCCAAAACACGCAGCTGGGTGGGACTTGCCCAAATACCTACGTGACCAAATCACTTCTGTGAATTAACTGGCATTTATCCTCAGGGACCTACGTACCAGAATCAAATTCAACGAGGATGTTGTCAGACTTGAGGTCTCTGTGTGCTATTCCATGTCGAACAAGATGGTCCACGCCTTCCAGGAGCTGTAGAATCATCACTGTGGAGAGGCGAACATCTGGAGTGTTCTCCTGCAGATACTGCCGCAGTGTGCAGGGGTAACTAGGCAGAACAGAAAAAAAATGGGAATTAGCATCCTGGAAGCTTATCACCAGCAGTTCAACCTCAGTGTTGGCTCATCTCATTACTGATTCTACTCCATCTCTAGCAGTGTGCTCAGACTAGGAGTGAAGTTCATGCTTAGAAGGGCAGACAAATGGGGACAAACTCCACATTTCTCACTTTAATTTGGGGTAATTATTAAAAAGAACAGTCGGTCTTCATTGTGGAAGCACAGTTAGAACCTCAAGAACTTGGAACAGGTCCTGGGAGGCGTTTCCAAGAGCATACTCTGCTCTCTGGCAGCAGCCCAGGCCCAAGCTCTGCAGGGACAGAGTACCCAAGTCACGTTACCCAGCTTCTCTCCACCTACTTCTTCATCACCAAGAAGAGCGTACGGCTGTGACCGATCCCTCTGGGGTTCAGGCTCAATGGAAGAACATCAGGATAGTCTGCAAAGGCTCCAGGCAGCAAAGGGACAGAGGATGTGAACGCTCGGATCACCTGGATTATATTTGGATGAGGTTGCAGCTTCTTCCTTCCAAGGACAGGTTTTCTGTGCAGAGGAGAGACACCACAGATTGCATCAGTTTATCAGTGGGTTCTGATGGATCACAGGCACATTGCTGTTATTGCTGGAATTACTTTTCATTAATGCAGCCCGTTGTCCCCACCAAAGGGCTCCCCAGCAGTGAGCAAACACGTTTGTTCTGCACTGGAAGCCTCATTAGAGGGAGATTAAAGCTGCACAGTGTGGATTACAGGACTGCACGTTAAGCAAATAGTCAGACACTCACATCCTGGAATCCATTCACAAGCAGCAGTTTCACAGCCCATTTCCCAACTAGCATCCCAGCCCAGCATTTTCCAGCTGGATGCAGAGCACCTGCAGCCCAGGCAGACCCACTGCAGCAATAGGCATCTCCCAGCACCTTCTCCAGAGCTCAAAATCACCCCTGGTGCTTCCCAGAGCAAACTGAGCCAACCAAGGCCTCACAGGGGCTCCGCTGTAACTGGATTTTCCTATTCACAATGGCCAAACAGGAAATAAGGTGCTTTACCTGCACTAAAAACAAAGTTTTGATAAAAACTCTCACACTTAACATGCAGCCTCTCATTTTACTCAAGCCCCACTAACCCTTCCACGCTGCCCACAAAGGCAGAGCCACGCACAGGCTGCTTCTCCATTCAAAAAGAGCTACAGCAGCTCTAGAGAATAACACCCAAACACAATTACTTTGTTAAACATATCATAAAGGTCAACTTCACGCTGGGAATATCAATTTAGACCCTGTATTTTATGGCACAGGCAGGAAGCTCTCTCTACCATGAAAAGCAGGTTACCTATCTCTCTCTGCAAGAGAGATCTCTCATCCCCTGAATGTCAAATATCCCTTTGGCTGCTCTATTGCATTCCCAGCCAGCCACGCAGGGCACAGCATTCATTATTCATTTGTATTGGCAGCTGGGATGGATTTGAAATTTAAATCACACAATCTGGGCTGTGGACTCATTGTTTCAAATGGAACAAAAAGATGCATTTCTGAACAGAAAGATAGCTAACTCGAGGTAATTTAAAAGTTTCCATGAGATTTTCCACCTTCATGCTGTTTGCTCACTTCCCACTCAGGTGACAGAGTGGGAACCAAGTCATTTCCATTCTCCTTCTCAGCAGTTTTCCCGCACTAAAACAGTTTCAACCTCCCTGTCCAGCACCCATTTTGCACCAAACCAGTTCTCAAACTTCACAGTCAAATCGTATTACAGTGAAATCATTTGATGTTTAATACACTCAAACTGTTACCAACGGCAGGGGTGCAATTAAAAAGCATCATGATGCAAATCCAGCCCTCACCTCAGCAAATGCCTACACATTTCACCCACAGAGAAGCTAAGACAGCCACAGCCACCCACCAAACACTGGCAGGACCTCAAATGCTCCCAAATTATTGGCGCACCTTTCCAACCCCCTCTGGACCACAGAGTTTAGCAATGCAATTCCCTGCATGCCAACAAACTTAACCATCGCCAGGTTTATCTGCTTTCTAACAGCTATTCTAGAAAGCTCTGTCCACCTTCTTAACAGTGCAAATTTCTGCAAAATTAACCAAGGGATGAAATTAGCACATCACCATCTCCACGGTGTCCATACCTGTGGCCAGAGACAGCTCTGCATTCCCCGGATAAGGCAACGCCTGTGGCTGGGATGAGCTCTCGGCCCATGGCATCGAGGATGGCTTCGCTCGAGGAACCAGCCTGCAACAACAATCACAGCCTACATTGGTTTCAGCTCTGAAATCACCCAACCCCAATGCAAGCTGAAAACTCTGGAGTTGGATCTACTGAGACTAGATTCCAGGAATTCCCTCCCTTAAAAATAAAGAAAGGCAATTAACCTACTTTAAAAAATCATCAAAGGAGGTGGCAAGGCCTTTATTTACAGAAAGAAATCTATTTGTCACTTCAAATGCATCCTTGACCATCAGAAATCCAAACTACACCTCAACACTCACTTTCAACTTCCAAACCAAAGTGGATGAGCCCACAGCTAAATGCCGGGGTACTTCTGGAGCCCAAGGGATTCCAGATGTTGGCATTTTGGAAGATTTTCTTGAAATATTCACTTGTCACATCAATGGGGAATGCCACATGGACTTTTTTAAACATGGAATAGCCACATTGAGGGGTTGGATCATGAGTCACCCAGGCTGGGAAAGAGTGGTGCAGATGTTGGACAGTCACATGCCTCATGGCATGGGGACCCTGCAGGCAGGTTACTGCCCACCCTGTGACCACCGATTCCTCAGGAAGAAAACCCACCTATGTCCTGACACTGACAGGACACCAATGCCTAAATCACTGGCAGCAGTGGCTTTTGCATTCTTAGACCTTTCTGTCAGAGCCAGCCTCAGAAAACCTCTTCTTCCCAAAACATCACCTCCATACCCAACAGCTCCAGCAGCAGCAGCTCTCAGATTCCAGAGGATGATGAATGCTAATTACCTCACTGTGGGACTCTTCACTAACACTCAACGTCTCCAGTGTCACCTATCAACAGCTTTGTTGTGACACACTCATCCTGCACTCCATAATTAGCGCTTTCAATATTTCAGCATTAAACATTCCAGCCAGAATTCCCCAGCAACAGACACGGGGATTCAGAGCCGACTCCTTACCGAAATGTTCCACATCATTTTGATAGCTAAGGGAAAAGCCCCTTTCGGTTGGTGTTTCACTACAGGCTCTTCATCCTGCTGGGAAGCTGAGCCACAGTCCTGCTGCACGGCTGGGAGATGGCTGCTCTCCGCACGATCCCGAGGATTGGGAGCGAAGGGAATAGCTGCTTCGTACACGGCAGCACTGCAGCCCTTCCCGATGGGTTGGCCGATGAGATATTCCTCCAGCTTGAAGCCCTGCCAGCGGAAGGAGCTCAAGGGATCTTTCTGCGGCTTGTTCTTCCCAACAAACACGGTCTGGAAGGAGTAAGAACAGAAAAACCTGCTCAGTTATTCCAGACTTCCCAGCAAAGAAGAACTTGGTGTTTTAGTGGTTTTACACATCCCAGTGGATTGGTCCAACCTGAAAGTCTCTATCAGGTTCCAACCACTGGGCTCAAATCAGTTTAGCCACATGGAAGATAACTTGCAGGCCATATATTTCTGTCTAATAAAATTTACCCCTAAACCAGTCTTTTCTCAAGATGCCCTTTCTGAGAGAAGAAGAGGAACCATAAGGGGGAGTCATCTGCCCATCTAGAATATAAATATATTTCGCCCAGAGAAGCTGTGGCTGCCCCATTCCTGGAAGTGTTCAAGGCCAGGTTAGACAGGGCTTGGAGCAACCTGGGCTAGTGGAAGGTGTCCCTGCCCATGGGAGGGGGTAGAAGGAGAATGGGCCTTAACATCCCTTCCAGCTCAAACCATTTCAAGATTCTGTGGTCGTGTAAAGAAAAGTTTAACTGAACACTTCTAAAAAAATATGCATTATTATACTCTTCTCCCCCTCCATAAATAAATCAGGCAAACACCATTTAAAAGAAAATCCAATTAAAAGCAACAACAGGAGAAACAGTGCCCTTTCATGGCAGTAGACAGTGAGGGCTGGTTAGTTTGAGGAAGAGTGAATCCATGATGGGAGGGAGGTGGGGGAGGAAATAAAGAGATATGGGAAAACAACACACAGGAGGCTGTTCTGGAGTTTTATCACAGTTCATCATTCTGCAGGTCTGGTGGTGCTCCAGCTGTCACCTGGATTGATATAAACCAGGGGCCTTCTCTGTGAGCTGCAGCCCCAAAGCACCAGTGACCACCCTAGGGATGTGTCATGGGGCAACAGGACACAGACCCAGGGACAACAAATGCAACTACCCAACGAGGGCAGAGGAGAGAAAGCATCCTGAGAAACTTCAGCGAATGTGTCTGCTGGTCGCTGGAGCAGGTGACAGCTGGCTCTGAGCACCAAAGGTCTATTTTTACCCAGGAAATATGTTCAGCACCATCCGTCCCTCGTGCCCTGCCAGCACGGCCTGGCCCAGCACCGCGGGGTCCCCGTCTGTCTTGGGCAGAGGGGATGGACCTGGGGGACGACGTCAGTGTCCTGGGACATGAGAACCCCATCATCAGGGCCCTGACCCCCTCCCTCTGTGAGGGGACAGGGACTGAGGGTCCCCCTGGTACCTGCTTTAGGGGGATGAGGGGCTACTGAGCAGGAGACTTCCCCAGGACCTTATTTTTTGGGAGAAGGAGGTGTCTGTGGGGGCGCTCCCATCAGTCCCCACCTTTGGGGATGTGCCTGAGGGCTGCTCATTGCAGCACCCCCCACCTTCCTTGGAGAGAGATGGGAAGATGTTGGGGGGCTCCCCACAGTGTGCCCTTCACAGGGGTTGTCAGGGGGCTCCCCACACTAGTGATCCTCCTTTCCTTCATGAGGGGCTCCCTAAAACAAGGCTCTCCCCTCCCCTTCACAAAGGGTGTCTGGGGGGCTCCCCACAGCAGTGACCCCCCTCCCCTTAAGAGGAGGCATCTGAGGGGGTCCCCACAGCAAGAATCCCCCCTCCCCTTTATGGATTATGTCTAAAGGGTTCTCCAGAGCAATGACCTCCCATTGCCCTTAATGGGAGGTGTCTGAGGGACTCCCCAAAGCAAGGACCCCCCTTTCCCTTCATGGGTGCCTAAGTGGCTCCCCACAGCACTAACCCTCTCTGACCTTCATGGGGGGTGTTTAAGGGGGTCCTCACATCAAGGACCCCTCTCCCTTTCATGAAAGATGTTTGGAAGCCTACGCAGAGCAACGCACCCCTGTGCCCTTCATGGGGGTAACGAGGGTCTCCCCTCAGAAAGACCCCCCTCCCCTTCACGAAGGGCTCCTCAGGCGCTGCCCAGCGGGATCCCCGCGCCCGCGGCTCCCGCGGCCCGCTCCCCACCTGGATCTGGCGACACGCCGCCTCGGCCCGGCGCTGCTCCTCCAGGCGCGGCTCCACCAGGCCCAGCGCCATGGCCAGGGCCA
>VZTX01016941.1:0-14586 GCA_013400915.1 Pardalotus punctatus
TATATAAAAAATATATCTATATATATGGTGATTTTTCACCCTTGTGGTATTTTTAGTCAACAGACAGGAATTGCTGAGATAATTAACTCGTAGAAGCTGTAAACAGAGCAGTCAATTTTGCCGATTTCTTTCAACTATTACGACTTGCAGAAACTTTGATGTAATAAAGGGCAGACACAGAGCAGGAAAACGATTTTAAAAACAATACCTACCGGTCTGGCTGTACCCGCTGCATGAGGAGGCTGATTACGAACTGCAACAGATATCAGAGATTATTGACTTAGAACATATTTCAAAATCAACTTTTGTCTATATTATAATTAGTACAAAGCACGTATCTATTACCTAAGTTATCTTTTCTTTGTGTTCCAGGGCTTTTTTGTGCTTTGAAGCATGGAAACAAAAATGAGATTATCTGTGTTAGATAAGCCACAAATGGGTATCAGATGGCAATGTTACATTACTACTACTGGGAACAGCAGCAAGGTGATCCCAGGGATTTTTCCAAACCGGGAAGTGCGAGAGAGGAAAAAATGACCTTTAGCTCAGACAAGCACCCGATGTCTAACAGGCAGAGAGGTTTAAGATCCTGGCTTGTGTTTCTGCTGCCTGTTTCCCAGGAAGGCAAAGTCACCACGTCAGAGCCAGTGAGTGGCAGGAACTCTGTGGTGCCTCACACAGGCTATCACACCAGCTTCCAGCTGTCACACTGCCCTGGAACCATTCACAACGGCCTGCTGGGTGCAGCTCTCAGCCAGGCAGCTCCCTCCCTGAGCAGCCTAGTGCCACTTTACCCTCCTTGGAGCAGGAAGCTGAAGGATAACCACCAAGGGTGCCTTCCAACCTCAAACATTCCATGCATGGAGTGATCTTGCCAGTTTGGAAACACGAGCCAGCAATGTAGCCAGAATGAACTGCAGCATGCAGGGGAAACCCTGCTGGCCACTCTGTTAGCACTCGTACTGCTATTTGCTGGGAAGGACACGCTCCTGAGGGACGAGGGAGAGCCCCAAGCCCATGACCCTGCTGGCATGGCTGAAGCAGGAGCCATTGGGCAGCAGTCCCACGTACTCCAACCGGAACGGTGCAAGGAGACGTTCCTCTTTAACTGCCTGTCACACACAGCTGGCTATTGGAATCAAAATACCCGTGCTGTGCTCTTGAGAAAGAGGCAGAATATTATTGGCCAGCTTGTTTAAATGGAAGTTCCTCTGCCCAGAATGTATGAACATATGTAGCTCTGTGTGAAAAGTCAGGCTCCCTAGATTCTTGATTTAGTTACAGGTATAGCAGTCACTCTGATGACCAGTCAGCTGTAGCTTCCTCTGAGTCAAGCCTCAGGCATTCTCAATTAGGGCACTCTTAGGTTTTCACTTAGTTTTTCATAAATGCCTTCTGCAACAATTCCCACCATCCCTGAAAACCAGGAAGCAACTTGCCTGTGTGAAAGCTATGTTAAATAAAAGAAGAAAGATCCTACACGATAAATACCCTCATGAAACCACCCTTAGTATCTCAAGGGCAATAATATTACTCAGGTGTTACATTAAAAAGCCATTTCTAGAATACAAAAATTGTTCTGTTACCTTCTACTTCTCTCCTAGCTACCCCAGGACTGGGAGGAGCTCCAAGACCTTTTCAGAGAAAGAAGAGAAGCTGTACATTGCATAAGAAAAGCAGTAGATTGAGAAAGAAAAACCAGAAAGAACACTGCCACAAGACAGCTTTATACAGTTTAACTCTGGTCTAGATAGATTACAGTCACCTGTAGAAATTAACTGTTTGCAGCAGCACAGGGAACCAGACTGGTGACAATTACAAATGAGCAAGTATAATCGTGTTTTGCAACATGTATTATTTTAATTTTACACTACAGTTGCAACAGAGTTTCACTCCTTCAAAGCATTCACTCTTCCCAAATTTTGGCTATCCCACGTGATCCAACGTGCCGGTCTGGAAGCTCTCCTAAAGCAGAGCACAGACCTGCACTCGAACACTGGGGAATAAATGAGCACAGCACTCAAACCCTGCAACATTAAACCTGGTCCCTGTCGCTCAGAACACCGAGCAGTCCGTTTGTGCCACGGGACATCTGAACGGGCAGTGTGATGGAAGAAACGCTTCCCACGTGGTGCAGTGCACTGTACCCTGCAGAACTGCAGCACTGGGCACTTGGGACAGCTCTATCACTCAGCCTAAGTTCAGATTGAAAGGTTCTCAATCGTGCATAACCACGCTGAATCATTTTATTTCTGCAATACCATCAAGCATCTGCTGGGTTCCTACAACAGTACGGCAAAAGCAGGGCAGGACACAGACAGGATGCAGGAGAAATGCTGCAGGCACCCCTCAGCTACGACACAGCCTCCTGCAGAAATGTCTCACCGTGAGTGGGATCTGCCCAGGTCTCTGCGATCTGCAGTTCTCACTGAGTGGCAGAGTGAAGGCTGCACGTGAGGCTGACATGGGATTGTCTCCAGACATGGCAGATCTCTGCTTGGGCTGAACATCTGTTTCAAAGATGCTAAATCACAGCACGTGGGATGTGTTCTGGCTGAAATCCAGGTCCTGCCAATCCCCATCACAAGCTCCTGACCGTGAACACCTCTGAGAGGAGCAGCAGTGAAGCTGCACAGGCGTAGAGCACTGCCCAAAAACAATTTTCGCTCTGATTTTCTGCAGGGTTATGACTACAGTCAGCCCCTTTCAGGAGCATGGAGACACAGGGACACGCTCCTGCACCACACAGAGACAGCAAGATCTCCAGGCACAAGGATTTGGCAGCTTAAAAATATTCATTACATGGGAGTGAAATGGCACAAAGGGTATGTATCTGAGGTTTCACTTACTCGTGATACTCTTCAATAGTGATAAAGCCAAATCATCGTGCTGTGATAATGCTATCACAATGGGCAGCAGAGGAATACTTCAATCTTATGGACAGTGAAAAACAGTTTAAATCAATGATAAAACCTGTACTGCAACAATCAGGAAAACTCTGACTACTAGCATTAAAGGAAAAAAACCCCACAAATGTTACGTATTAACTTCAATTGACAATTAGCAGCCTTTATAGTTTCTAATGTTGTCCAAAAAATTAATCTGTAACATATTAAAAAAACCTTGGGTAAACAGAGTGCAGCATTTTAATTTTTAACTATAAACAACTGGAGCTTACAGAACACTCAGTGAAATTTTTTCTGTATTAGCATACTAAAGGTCTACGCTTTGTAAAGCCCTGCAATGGGTGCACAGCCTGGTTCACCTGAATTCTGAGTTACTTCTGATGTAAAATATGACCAAACAGAAACACTTCGATGCCCAGGTCCTCCTCCCATCTCCAAAGCATACTGAGCCATTAGAAAAAATGCCACTGGCATTGAAGGGACCGAAGCACGTGGGGAAAAACAGCTCAAAACACGTGATGAGAAAAAGGGACACCTAAAAAAGGCACAACATTTTAAAGGCACGATCGATGGCCCTTTGCACGTGCTACAGAAGGTCTAAACACAAAGTCTGATCCACTTACACACTACACAGGGATATTTGCACAGAGCTTTAGGAGCCTTCCTTCTAGGGAAGAGAAACAGGTACCCTTTCCCCACTGGAGTAATCCATAAGGACATTTATTTTGGTTTCAGCCCTGTGCTAACTCGCTCAGAGCTGAGCTCAGGTACCACTGAAAAGTATTTATGCTTATCCATGTACACCATGAGTGGAAAATGGAGAGCTGAGAAATAGTGAAGAGCTTTAGGCAGGAATAATATATGAAAAAATATACTGCAGTTTCACATGATTGCATAAAAACCAAGTTTTATGCAAGTCACAGCTCTATGGAAAGCTACAGTGGGACAGAGGATAAAAGAAGACTACTTTTTGCACAATTGAGACAAACTAGGCAAACAATATTGTGTCAGTGCACAGGAAACTACACAGCACTGAAGAACAACGAATTAAATTGCACTAATGTTGAGTGTGGTCTACCAACTGCTTCCTAAAGCTTCTGCATTTTAACTCATTTGAAATATTACACCTTTGGCATAAAAAACTCATCTCACAAGTATCTAAGAGCAAAGCACATTTCTGCCTGACAGCAAAGTTAGTTGACAAGTTACAGACTAGGTGAAATAGTTTCTGTATTTTCTGAGACTCCTCAAAACTTTTGAAGCGTTTTGTCCAAAAACCCTCTTTCCTACCCACTGAGGGGCAGCGCCTGGAAGCGTTTCAGATCCTCTAACACTTCCCACCCTCTCTCACGTGTTGAGATGATTTAAGTCCAAGGAGGACAGCGCAGTGCAGAGAAGGACAAAGATTACTTTAAAGAAGCACTTCACAGGAAAGTTAGCTGGGTGTATTCACCGGAACGAAGTAATAAAAACCTGGAACAACTTTCATCTCTGACTTGAAAATACCAACTTCTGGAGAAATACAATTTCAACAAAAAGCCAAATGTAGGTCAGAGGGGGAAGAAAGAAATGAGATTGACATTCATGAATTATCCAATTGCATCACTTTTAGAACTGCTCGTTTTTAACCCTTTGAAAATCATCACATTAAGTATCATCTCAACAGATCCCCACGGAAGTTTTGCTACGCAGTCATAATCAAAGACAATTAAAATCATTACCTCCAAATTCTTTTCTAGCAGGTGCAGGACTCCTACCGCCTGACAGTATTTAAGAAATGAGTGCAGCAATAATGGAAAATGTCAGTATAGTAGGAGGGAAGAAAAAGAATGAGAAAGTTAAAAATCACAAGGGTCAGTTTGTTATTAACTCTGCTGCCCAAATGCTTCTGAACATCCAGCTTCTCTTAGCGCTCAATTGTTCATACTGTCAGATGATCCAAATAAAGTCTACAGTAAAAACTTGGACATGATAAAATGCATATATACCGATGCCAAAATTAAGAGAACAGCAATGAAGCAATGAATGGACAAGTGTATTTCTATTTTGTTTTAAAATGGATGCTATTAAAAAATGAAAACATGGAGTAAACATTGCTGTAAAATTTCACATTTTTACAACTGTGAAAGTAAGTTTCTAGAAACTTATTCACTAATGATATTTAAATGGTAAAAATGACATTATTTCCCATGCTGTTATTGCTTTTAAATGTACCAATTAAACATTTCCGTTTAAAAACGGCAAACCCCAAGTGTAATATGCAGTTTGGGTTTTCAAGCTCATCTCCCAGACTTGAGAACAAATATTCCTGAGCACCCGAGCAGGTGCCTGCCCTACCTGAGGGTGGCGGCGGCCGCTGCGGAGGAGCCGGGCGTGCAGGGGGAGCCACGGGCCGAGGGGGTGGAGGGCGCTTGGGCTCCAGGCTCTGGGGGGGCTCCTTCTGCTGGCCACCAGCCTGGAATTCAGCTGAAGGATGTGACAGAAAACAGGGCAAACAGTCATCTCCTGGACATTCTAATCCCAGCAATGCTTTTCTAATAGCGAGTTCTTTTTCACACAGAGGACAGGCAGTCCCCAGCCTTGGAAACAATGATCTGGAAGTTTTTGAGAGAGGGAAAACAAGAGGAATGATCCAATGATGAAAGAAAGCAGATTTCCTAAACCAAAACTTTCGTCTCATGTGTTTTCATACGTTTATGCTTTTCGTGAAATCCTAAACAATTACCAACTGCAGCGCTCAAAATTTTGATTTTTGACCCCTATCGGTGAGCTAAGTTCCCTGGGAAAAAAAACCACTACAAAGGGAATTGTCAAGGATTTGAGCAGTTAAAATAAACTCAGTTAGAAGCCATTCCCAACACCATCATCACGCTCACTTCATCATTTGACAAAAGGCTGCGTTTGAACAAGTTTTCCTATCACACTCCCGGTTTACAAATGCACCAGTTCCAACTGACATCGGGGAGCGGGCGGGAGCAGGGACTGCGAGGGGCTGCAGGGTGAGTGTGACTGCAGCGAGAGGACAGCACGGACACGGCACGGCAGGTACGCACCGGCTGCGGAACCGGGCGCTCCCGGAGCCTTTCCCGGCGCTCGGCTGGGTCTCACCGGGAGCGCGGGGCCGTCCGACAGCGTCGGGGACTGGCAGGGGCTGGAGCGCGGCGAGGAGCCGGGCGACGTTCCCAGCCCCGAGCTCGACGTCGGCTGAAGGTGCTGAGGAAGGATTTCTTCTACTTCAGCACTGTAGTCATCAATGTCTCCTGAAGAACGAGCCCCGGGAAACAAAAGCATGTCAAAACTGAACCCAGGTGTGGGATTTTATACAAAAAAGCCCCAAAGTTCCAAGGAATTAGCTCAAAGTATCATTCTTGCATCCCAAAATTACATACAAAGAATGCATGCGTATTCAAATCAGTTGAAAACACTTCAAATGCAGAACATCTATTTTTGATAACTATTAAAGGTAATTATAACAGCGTGGCAGCTGTAAAGTTGACTAATCTAAGAAACAATTAACTTTACACATTATTTCCTTGGTTTGCAATATGGCAAGCTTCACTCACTCTTCAGAGGGCTGGGAGGGGGAATTCAAGAGATCTGCTATTTGTAATAAAGGCAGAACAGTGCTTTAAAAAAAGGCTCAACATGGATGCGCTTTTGAAGAGTAAACCGTCAAGTTAGAATATATTGAAATGTAGACAAGAGTGAAGCAGATTGTCAAGACAGTGCTGGAAATAATGTTACTTCTACTCTATCTCCTTTAAATGGGCATAAACTTGTTAGGTATTTATACATGCATTAAATGAACCACATTATTTAGGACTAAGAATTTCAAAATGAGAAATGGTTTATCTCAACAAACCTTCCATATCATAGTCTGCAGTAACCTCAGCATCTTCACAAAGCAAAGTGGAGCTTGTTGATGAAGGCAGCCCAATATTAATCTTCTCTAGATTCATTTCGTCTTCCAAACTTCTGATCCAGTCTGGATTTTTCAAGTTGATATTTATAATCCTTCCTTGTAGCTGAATTGCCAAAAAAAGGTACGCACAAAATAGAGATCGTTAAGAGTAAAAAAAATTAAAGCTCAGTGTTTAATTAAAAAGAAAAAACATACTCCTAAAAATATCACAAATGAGGTTATTGGAATTTCTACGCCTAAACAAAAGTAATCCTGATTTTCACTTCCTTCTGGTAACTAACTACATTTATGTAATTTAAACTGTCCATTACAACTGTTTAATTTTTTCATGTAGAAAAACCTCATCTCCTACAGTTCTCCTTTTCAGTTAATCAGAAAGCTCCTGGTTTCTTTACTCTGACAGAAACGCTCTTTTTTTATAAAGAAAACCAGACTTCCTTATAACCTACATGAATAAAGTGATTTTTAGAGACTGGCACAGAGCAGGTCTTCATTCTGCAAACCGACCTTCTACCCCGAGCCCCTTGCCTGTCTGAGCTGCCAGCGACACCTCGGCAGATCCCAGGATCCGTCTGTAAACACCACACGTTCCAAGTCTCAACAGTCACAGACGAGTAAAAATGAGAATGTCGTACATTCAATTTTCACAAAGATTAAAAACTGGCCCCACAGAAGTCAATGAAGGCTGAAATGGACTTTTTTAGAGTTTGCAGTAAACAAGCGCTAAGTTTTAATAAGTGGAGGCTATAAATATGTTAAACTGGGTCATTCTAAAAACTAAGCTCTGCTTCTTAAATCATTAAAAAAGACCCCAAGCCCCTCATTTGATGAGGATGCCTCTCAGCAGGAGATCTTAATTTCTCCAACAGTACTCCTCCTAAAAAGAAATTAAGTTTGATACTTCTTTTATATGGCTTTTGAAACTCAACATATTGTTATGTGGCTATACAAAGGAACAGTCTGGTACAGAACAGAAAAAAAACTTCTAAGCATTAAAGACAAACAAACAAAAAATCCAACCTACTCAGGAAGACCTAAAAATCTGGATTTTCTCTTGCTATGTGAAGGTCCAGTCATTTTTACATTACCTCAATACCGTTCAAATTCACAACATTCAAAGCAGAGCTTCCTTCCAGAAATGTTACCCACATCTTGTCTTCCACAAACCTGCAAAGGTCATTGGAAACAATAACCAGCAAAATACTACAACACTTGTTAGTACAATTGCCAGCTAAGTGAAAATGCAGCATTCTCCTGGTCAGTTCATTTAAAACTGCCAACCAAATTCTAGAGTACCAAATTCGTAGACAATTCTCAAAAGTAAGAGTATCCAGAGAAATCGTGTCTGAAAACTGAGACACACAGGTGCGTAAAAGGCACCCAAGTTGAAGCCAAATGTTAAAAATGAAACAGATCATAACCGAAAAGCTAGCTAAGGAAATAACTGTGTCAGGAAATTGGTAGGAACAACAAAGATGAATTTTGGACTTGCCAACACAGGTCCGAGACTAGGTAGGACGAGGGGGCGATGCCTTCCCACTGCCAGAGGCTAAGAGGGGATACTGGGGAGAAATTCTTTCCTGGGAGGGTGGGCAGGCTCTGGCCCAGGGTGCCCAGAGCAGCTGTGGGTGCCCCTGGATCCCTGGAAGTGTCCAAGGCCAGGCTGGAGCAGCCTGGTCTAATGGAAGGCAGCAAGTGGGACTGCATGACCCCTTTCAACCCAAACAATTCCATGACTCCAAAAGAAGAGATTAAAAAGTTTCTTTTAACCTTATAAGTATAACTTCGCCATAGCCTGCAAATTTTTGAAGAAGATCATCAATCAAGGTATCATCAAAATAGTTCTCTTCTGCGGAAGAACCTCTGATGGAGACCATCACAGTGCCATCAGGTGGCCCTTGCATTGCAATCACCTCCTTATACACTTTTTGTCTCTCTTCTGCTTCAATTTCAAATATGTCGATGTCAATCAGCGCAACCACAGGCCTTGGAAAAGAAGGACAAGAAAATCCCGTCAGCAAAGTATCCGAGCAACGAAACACACAGCACAAATATTAAATTTTAGGAAGTAATGTATAAAATGAAAGCAGAACCTATGATCAGATGTTTTCAGCTCTGCTCTTCCATAGTGCAACAAAGTGCCAGGATTCCACGTATAAGGGACATTGCTGTCACTGTGAAAACTTGCATTCAGGAGATCCAGGTCTTCAGCTACAATTGGTAATGAAAACAAGAGGAGAAATACAGTGATTGCAAGGATGCGCTATTTGTAAAAAGAAAAAACCATAGAAAGTCAATTCAAACCGAGTGTCTTACAGAAACTCCCCCCACCAAAGGTCCTTTCTCTCTCCTCACATGTCAGTAACTGGCATCTGATTCGTGGCCCTTTGCTCAGCCTCATGGTGTTCACTGAAGGTCTTTTACAAGTGCTCTGTCTCCTACCAAGCCAGGGACAGGAGCTCAGCACCACCGGCACCGTGAACATCACTAAATGGATCCTCTGAGGCCCTTAAAGGACATTTCAAATAATTGAAGGAAACCCTCAAACCTGATCGGTCAAAGGGCCACTTTCTTCTCCTCCAGAGGATCCGATCTGTCCACGCTGGAGTGCGACACTTTTCACTGGTGTCATAGTCATCAGAGAACAGATCGTACTTGTACGTAGGGGCAAAATTGATTTTCCCTTCCAGAAATCCCCTAAAAATCTGTGAGAAACAAAGCAGTCAGGAATCATCACAGAAAACAGAAACATATGGGAAACAGCTTGAAACTAATCAGAAATCTTTATTCTAACACAGAGAACCTGCATAAACACCTCAAAATAAAATGAAAAAACCCATCATTTGTTAATACAGGTTCTTCTTCACATTTTATCTGCTGAAAACATTTGACACTATGACTAAATAGCAACGCAGAGCATCTCCAATGAACAAAAGGACGGCAGCAGTCACATCTTCAAGCCCAGGCTCACGAGTCGCCTGCTGTCCCTTCAATGTCCGTACTGACCGGAGGTAACCCAGAATGCCGATGCCCTAACACGGCATTTTAGTCTGGCAGTTAGCTGTGCCCATGTCAGCACCAGCTGGGAATGAAGGTTTGTATTTGATCTACGCCAATGTGACAAACATTCTCACGAATTCACAGACTCACACACAGGTTGGGATTGGAAGGGACCTTAAAGATCATTCCGGCTCAACCCCTGGCCACAGGCAGGGATGCCATTCACTACACCAGGGTGGCATCCAACCTGACCTTGAACACTTCCAGAGAAAAGCTGACACGAGATGCCTCCTCAAATAGAAGTTTAAAAAAAAAAAGGCAAAAAACACAGTCCTTAAATACATTCAGTGTATTCCACATGAATTTCTCACTCATTAAGTGTTTAAACTGGACACAAGCTAAAACCTTTCAGCTAACTCAGCCAGCTCCATTCTCGAGTTCAACCTTGTAAGGGCAGCTTTCCCTCACTTCAGAGATCTGTCAAACAGATAACTCGGATCTTACACTCAAATCTACATCAAGTGACAGGCTGACCTACTCCTCTCGTGGGAAATACCATTTGAAATCCAGTCAATGTAAAAGCCTACGTCAGAAGATCAACATAAGAATGCTGGACATTCCACAATTTCTGAGACAACATATTTGTTTGCCTTCAGTAATCCTTTTCTACCGTACTGTTATGGAGCAAGCTGCTGTGTAAACACCTCTCCTGAGCAGCAGCTCCAGGGCTGAACCTGCCACAGCTGTGGGGCACGGCTGGCACACAGCCTGCAGCTTCTCAAGAATATCCACCCCAACAGCCACTGCTACTGCTGCTCCCCAGCCAGGAGTCCTGTGCACATTCTGCCAGTTTCCATAGATTCCTCCGGCTTTGTAACTGCTGTCTCCAAAAAGAGGTGTCTCCAAAACCGCTACCCGTCAAAATAAAAGGACTTTAACAGACAATCAATGCTGTCTGCCCACGTGGATGTACATCCTGCTTTATCTAGGAAACAGCTGTTCAAAAAAAAAAAAAAAAAAAATAAAAGGACTAAAAATATCCAGTGTTTTGCCTCTTGTTCCACTGTGCATGATACCAGCACAAATGGAAGGGAGCTGTAAATCAGCAAAAGCACTGCTCGTGATCGAAGTGCTGGCAAGCAGACAGAACCAACACTAAAGAACTGTTTCTCCTTTTACCATCTCCAGCCTTCCCACACAGAGCTGCAAAGAGAGAACAAGAAACCCTACAAATCCAAGAGCCGTAGCTCTCTTCAGACTTTGTCACCCTGCGTTTTCTTTGCAAACAAAAAGGCTACCCTTTGGACTACTCCTTGTCCCAACAATAACATCATTAGACCTATTACAATTTAACTAAGGAGTAACATTATCAAAAGAACTTCTACAAATATTCTTTTTTAATAGTTGCAACTGATAAACAGAAAAATATTATAATTAGCAGACTCCAGGATGAGGATATAGATTTACAGGAGCATCAAAGAATTGCTCAAACCAGTAAGAAAAAAGGAAGCTGTCTCAATTAGGGTGATGTTTGAACATACCTGTCCAGAGTTTTTTTGATTGATAAGCTGGTCTCCTGCTATGAGGGGATCCCAGTTCTGCTGTCGTATTAGATCCTTGACCTCCTCATTGGGCAAATCTATCCGATAATTGAAATCCCCACACCAGAAAATATAGTCATGGGAAAAGAGCATCCTTCCCTGTAAAACAGCAGCACACAGCAGTTAGAAACAACCAAGTGACAAATTCCTTACTTCCAGGTGCAGACATTCAGGTTTTAGCTGTGAAGTATGTAGAATTTGTGGCTGATGAAGACAATGGAAATACATGGTAGTATTTAGTGTTTGTATGGTCAGAACAACCCGGTCAACGGTGCAGTGTTTACACGTGGAACACGAGAGAACGTGTCCTATGGAACAGTTCCGTTTCTAATGAAACACTAATCAAATGAATTGGATTCTAAAATTCTTCATCTTCCTACTCCTCTTTTAGAAGTCTGCTCAAAGGCAATAGCTGTTGCCTGTGTCAAAGGCATATGAAACACCCCCCTGGGATTTTTGTGGCATGGACTCATGACAAACCACAAATGCAGAGCTTTGTCATTCAGATTTAACTGAAAACTTTCCAGTTACATCCAATTTTCATCACTAGAGAGAGACATAAGGGCTTTATGAGGTTAAACAAAGCCCAGGGTTTAGAGTGAGAACTTTTACTTCCCCCTTTGTTTTGGTTTTTCCACTGCCCATAAGTAATACCAAGCATATACCTTGGCAGATTGAAATAGCAGCATTTAGGAAACTGTTAGATACAGTACTTGCTAGGAAAACTGAAACATGACAGTGGGGACAAATGCAGAAAATAAAAAAAACCCTGTAAAGTAAGAGCCCTGCACAGTGCCACAGAAATTAACACTGACAGTCTGATGACAAAATTTAAAACAGCTTTAAGTCTCAAGGAAGTATTTTGTTGCACTGATAAAATTTTCAAGTATTTACTTGGTGTTTGATTATCTTTTATGAGAACATGGCATAGAATCATTCCTGTGTACTGAAAACAGCACTGTTTCTCAGTGATTTTTTTCTCATAGGCGACAGTCTCCTGTGCCTACAGAAGTTCTACTGCATGTCAGGGATCTAGAAGGTCTCTTTTCTATGCTGAGTCCTTGATTCTGAGTGCAAGTGAACTCCTGTTTCATCATCTCACCTCAGTCATTGCACTGGAAAGGTCTATTCTTTCTGCAGTCTGCTATTCTAATAAACATTGGGGGAACTCAATTATTTCTGAGTTTTTATTATTTCTCTAACCCAAGTAAATCTGATTTCTCCAGGAGTCTGGGGACAGGAAACACAAACGGAGCTTTGGGCTGCTACCGCCGGAGCTCCGAGGGTTTCACTTCTCATTCCTGACGGAATTGGAACGCCGCGCTTACCATCGGAAAACCGAGCTTGCGAGAGATTTCCACAAAGTCTTCGTTCCTCTCCTTGACTTGGGACTGCCCTGCAGCAAAATGACTGCACACAAAGCAGAGGCTGGAGGTGTGGAACAGCATCCGAATGGCCACTGCACCCTTGTTGCCAGTGGCTCCCCCCATGCCAGTCTTGACAGTATCGACAGCAACATCCCTGGAACAGTGAAACAGCTATTAAACCTTCAGTCACCTGGCACAGGCGGCTCCCAGCGTGACCCTGGGCTGCGAGGGACACATCATTCTTCCAGCCACAGGGGCTAGTTCGAAAAATTTCAACAGCCACTGAGCAGTAACAGGATAAAAGCTCAGCTCTTCGAGCTCTCCAGGCGACCGACGAGGCATTCAAAAACTAAGACAGAAGAACTTCAGCAACTACTGCCCCAGGAGATGGAAGAGCTCTTTCAGAGCCCCACGTGGCTCTGGGAATACTGGGGGGATCTCAGAGCAGCAGGCCAGCTGAAGGTGGCCCAGCCGGGCTCACTGACCTGATGAAAGGCGCGTGCTGGGGCCGGATGAACACGAAGAGGCAGACGCCCACCAGCTGCTCCGACGCCAGCAGCACGTACTTGTAGTCTCTGGAGATGGTCTTCTGCAGCTCAGCGGCCCAGAGCTTCTGATTGGTGGTGCTGGCAGCAAGAGCAAAAACAGCCGGTTTGGAATACAGCAGAATGAGCGGGTTTCCAGCCGGCAGTTGAGCTGACTGAACCACGTCCAAGAGCCTCAAACAAACCTTGAGGCAGCAAACCAAAGCCAAGCTGGGAATGGTGCTCAAATGCCTCCCAGCAGAGACGCAGGCTCTAGGCTGTCAGGACATCATTGTTCCAAATTCAGCCCCTACAAGCACTGCCTTACGTCTCCCAACACCACACACAACTTCAGGAGCCGTAGCTATCTTTCTCGTACTTATGAGCCTAGACTAGAGGAGTAAAATCTAAGAATTTTTTTAGGGAGTTACTTCCTAGCCTAGAGCTCAGTCAATATCAGAAAACAAGCGTGCACTGTCTTAAATCAAGAAGAAACGTCCTTAGAGACCTAACAGACTACGGTTTTCAGAGCCAGCACCGGAGAGGAATGAAAAATATCAGGCCTGGAAACAGCATTAACTGCACCCAGGGTGAAATTAGGCGATGACAAGCTGACACTCAATACCCAAAAGACAAAAATCCATAGAAAGGCTCCGGCATTGTAGGCTTCAGGTGCTCTTCCCAGCGAGTTAAACCTTCCCTAACACCAGGAAACATGCAAAGCAGGCAGACAGAACAACGGACACAGGGAATCTGGTCCTAGCACCGCACGTTTATCACCGGTACCACTCACCACTGGGAAAAATGTATTTCCATAACCCAGTTTGCTAGGAGTGAAAAAAGCCAACTCCCCCATAATATACCCACCTAATACGTGGAATGGCAGTGAAAACTAGGAGTACAGAAGGAAGCCTTCCTTGATACACATCACAACCTGATACATAAAGGCATACCAACAACACATGCTTCTAGAAAGATTTTCCCAGGATTTGGTGTTCCCAGCAATGAGACACTGCAAGCACTGCAGAAACCACGATTTTAAAGAACACGTGACGCAAAAAAGGTGATTATCAGCCAAACTAGTGCCGTGCAGATTGGATCACCTACCTGGCATTCACAATGTTTCCTGCATTTAACTCCACCATTTCTTCAAATCCAATGGCAAAAATGTCCACAGGTTTGCTTTTGCGATCTTGAGGTAAATGGGGAAAAAGTTATTTCTTGGTTCTTAAGTTAATGAGAAACAAGACCTCATATATATATATA
>VZTX01016954.1:0-87672 GCA_013400915.1 Pardalotus punctatus
ATCCCTTCAGCATCGCCTGCCTGGGGCCCCCCATCCCTCCGGCACCTCCATCTCCACACCATCGTCTCTGCAGGGCGCCCTGGGGGGCAGGGATGGCGTGGGGCCTGCCTTGGGGTGCAGGGGTGGACAGGGAGGAGGACTGGGAGGGGGTGGATGGGGTCTTCCCTCGCCGTGAAGGAGGCAGGGCTGTATCCCTCGCCTTCCTTCCTATGGAGCTCATTGTTCGCCCAACAAAGCCTCCACCAGCCTCCCCCTTGCCCGAGCACGGCTGAGCCATGTGCCCTGCGGAGCACGGAGGCTGCGGGTCCCCCCGAGGGCTCTGGTTCCCCCCTGGGGGCTGGAGTTCCCCGGCTGGGGGGCTGGGTGGCAGCGTTACATAAAGGGCTTTGCCAAAACTCCCGCATCCTGCATCCCCCCGCACAAAGGCAGCCGTCCCTCGGCACCCGCTGCACCGTCCCCGTCCCCTCCGCTCGCCGGAGGGGCCACGGTGCCACCCGCCTCGGGGATCCGGTGACACTCAGAGCTGCCCGGGCACGTGGCCGCCCGCTGCCCGCCAGTGCCCACCGAGCACCGCGGCCCCGCGGTCCGCGCTGGAAGATGGGGGGTCCCCGCTTTGCGGTGCTGGGGGTGCCCGGTGTGTGCCGTGGGTGCCCCGGGGCTCATCGCCGGCGCGCCAGGTCAGGCCGGAGCACGCCGGCTGTGGGATGGGTGCGAGCATGTAGCAAAGCCTGGAGGAACAGCGGGGGATTTTTTGGTGTGTATATGTTACATTTCAGGATTGCTGCTTAACCCTTATCCGCGCCTGGGCAGCTCCGCGCAGGGAGCTCCCTGCTTTGCTCCTGTCCGAGGGCAAATCCTGCGCTGCAAAGCAGCCCCTTAAAAATTGATAATAAAACCTGCCAAGATGGGCAGTGGGGATTGTTTTCCCAGGCACTGGGATTTGGGGAAGAGGAGGAGGATGGCGGTGGCGGGAGGATGGCGGGAGGCTGCCGCAGCGCCGTGGGGGAAGGGCTGCTGCAGCCCTTTGTCACCAGAGATGGGGAAACCAGATGTGGGGGGAGACGTGAGCGACGGAGTGGTGGCCGTGGGGGACCCCGTGGTGGCGAGGGACCCCATGGAGCGGGTGGGAATGCTGCTGGCCGACCCTCCGGCTTTGTCTAATTCGGAAGGGATGGGGGAGCAGGAAGGAGGGGGAACAAATCTCCCCAGCAACAGAGGGCTCTGGGCTGTGCCCGGCCCCTTTCCAAGCAAAATACAGCGGGAAGGGCTGCGCTGGGGCTGCACATCCTTGCTCGAGTCCGTTTTGGCTGAAGAAGCCGTTTCCACCCGATTTATCCTTCCCGACGGCAGTGAAAGGCTGGGAGCTGCCCCTTTTTGGGGCTCATCCTCTCTTCTCCCATTGTGAAAGGGCCGTGTCCCAAGGTTACCAAGAAGGCAGCCGAAAAACAGCCGTCGGAGGAAGCGGTTCCAGACAGCCCTTTCCCCCGCCGAGCTGATAAGCTGATCTGCTGCTGGCAGATGCTCCCATGGCCACTGGGAATGGGGGATGCGGGATGCGGGCAGGGAGCGACTGTAGCTCAGCACAGCCTCTTGGGAAAAGGTAGCTTGCTCCTGTGTGGAGTCGGGGGGGAGCAGGGATGGCAGTGGCTGTCCCCTCTCTGCCCCATGGGAGGAGCAGGGATGGGGCTATGCGTTCTTCCGTGGTTCCCTTGGCCGGGATCCAGCTTTGGAACAGAGTTGTCCCACCAGTGCCAAGTCAGCTCCTGGCTTGGAGTCCCCTCCCTGTCCCGGGAATGGCCGGTGTCACCATCCCCTGCACACAGGGCACTGGCGACCAGGACACAAACACCCCCGGGGCAGGAAGGGATGGGTGCTAGCCCTGCCTCTGCTCCGGCGCTGGGGCTGGGGGTATCCCTGGCACCCCTCTCCTGCCTCCAGCCCCAGCAGGACAGGAATGCCGGGTTCCATGAGAGTTCCCATCTCCCCTTTGCACCTCAAACGGAGCGGAGCCGGGCGCTGCCAGCAGCGAGCAGCCTCCTCCCCGCTCAATGGCTCCTTTCGAGCCCGGCTGCGGCAACAAAGGGCCCTTTGTGGGCACGAGGGTCCCGGGGGCAGAGCGCTGGCGCCCTCCCCGCTGGGTCCCTGCCAGCCCCCCGCCCGGCAGAGGTGTTTCTCTGCCCCCCACCCGCATCGGGGAGAGGGTGGGCTGCCTCGGGAGTGAGGAATTCCAGGAAACGGGGTCTGGGGAGGAGGGCGAGCAAGCGGAGCCGTGAAGGGAGCGCGCCTGGACGTGCCGTGTTGGCAGTGGGGAGCTCTGCCCTGGGGCCAGGACCCCTCCCAGCATGGGCTGAGCCGGATTTTCCCCCCCAGTTCATCTTGGTGCCACGGCAAGGCAGGAAGATGTGGCTCCAGGGCAGGGGGCATGCAGGCTTGGATGTAGATTTTCATCTGGAAAGTGGCCTGTTGACACTTGGGGGATACCACAAAGCCACAGGAAATCCACAGGGAAGGAGGGGTGGGTTTTTCAGGAAATTCATGTTTCACCCCTACCCGTGACCCCTTTGCAGAACTGCACCCCCAGCAGAGGAGCTGCTGGTTCCCTGGGCTCCAGGCTGTTGGATTTAGACAAAAACCTGTTTGGATTTCTGCAGGAGTGCAGTGCAAGCCCAGCTGAAGGGCAAGGAGGTGCAGGAGGAATCTCTGAGCTCATGTGCGAGTGCAGTGCTGGGTGGAGGTGCCAGAGCCCGGCAGGGAGGGAGCCCAGACCCGACCCGTGCTGGAAGCGCTGGGTGCCGCATCCCAATCCCATCCTGAAATCCCACCCTGCTGCCCTGAAGGCTCTGCAGGGTGGAGGAATCCAGGCTCAGGTTCTTTCAGACATAACCGCGGGGTTTGTGAAAGGAGAGCTGGAGGATGGGAAAGGTGCTCCTCTCCATGGAGCTCATCCCGCTGACTCTCAGTAGCTTCCCAGGACGGCTCATGGGAGACATTCTGTGTGAGCTGAGTGCAGAGGAAAAGTCCTGTCCACGCCACAAATGCCCCTATGCTGGGTCTGCAGCCCCCCATAGTGTGGAGGTCGACACAGCCACAACAAATGCTGCTCCTTCAGAGGGAGAAGCCCAGGAGGAACAGGAAGGTGTGTGCCTGCTCTGGGACAGCCGCAGGCCTCCTGGAACATCCATGGCTGGAGAGCAGCGAGGGCTCGGGCATCAATCCTGCGAACCCACGAGGCTGGAAACCTCGGCAGCCAAGGACTTGGGGAGCTCTTTCCTGGCTCTCTGAGGACCTCAAGCCCAGGCACTTGGCATTAGGAAGCCCTGGAGAGCCAACATTCCTCAGCCTTCCCAACCTCTGCATTCTCCCCAAGATCCCTTCAGCACAGCCGTGTTGCAGACGGAGCCGGAGGACATCCCACGCCGGGAATTTTGGGGAGTGCGGGCGTACCTCCACCCCCTCCTGAAGCTCCGCCGTGTGCTCGCCCCCCTCCCGCCTCCAGCTGTAATTAACAGCTTCGTCAAGGTCAGGAAGAGCAGTGCCAGCTCCAGACTGTAAATTTACCAAGAGCGTTAATTAATCCGTGATTGCAGTGGGAGCGGCCGGGCCGGGCGCTGCGGGAGAGCGGACGCAGCTCCCTGCCACAGCCCTGGGCTGCCGCAGCAGGGGGGTGGCTGTGGGGACAGCCTGTCCTCCACCGCGGGGACACGGGGACATCTCTGTGGGACCCAACACGGTCCTGCCACCTCACCCGCGGCCCGTGCTTCCTGCAGCTTCCCCCATCCCGCCCGGCTCCAGCCCCCAGCGCTCCCGCTCCAGCTCAGTTCCAGGCCTTTGAAGCCTCGTCCTGCCCCAGCCGTAGCCGCATTCCTTTGTGCTGAGTCGGTGTAACCCAACCCCGATGGTTTTGGGGAGGGGGCGGCGGGAGACCCTGCTGCTGCCGGGTCCTTCCAGGCACCTGGGAAAGCCAAAGTTCTGCGCAAGGCGAGCGTGGAAAGTGGGCTGGCAGAGGGGTGGGGGAGGCTGGTGGGTGCTCTGAGCTCCGTGCTGGGGGTCTCTGGGGAGAGGGAGCAGTGTGTGGAGGCTCCTGGCACTCCCTGTCCTGTCTCCAGGCCATCCAGTCCTGCTCTGTGGCACACAGCATCACCCTGGCTCTGCCCAGCCTGGTCCTGCAGGGCAGCGAGTTCTTCCCAGAAAAGTCGGTGAGGGGAAGCACCACCCTCTCCTCCCCCACAAACCATGGGGACGCACAGCTCTCACAGGTTTGGGGGGCCCGGGGGTGCTGCCAGCCTTGAGGGATGTGCTGTGTCCCCCAGCATCACCTCCCCACAGCCCAGCCCCTCCGTGCGCCCCCGCAGAGCCCCTCTCTCCGTTTTACAGTTCTGGATTTGGGCTGGAGCTGCCTGGCGCCGGGATGCAAAATCAAAACCAAATGTTCCCACAACCGCCAGCTCAGCCCCCGGCAACTCTGGGAGGCGGCAAGTGTTGTGGGATGGCTCCAGGAGCCGAGGACGTGGCCAGTGGGGCTGGGGCTGGTGGCCATCCACACCCACTGCCCCCTGTGCTGCCCAAATATCCTGGGAGCAAAGCACCAGCATGGCTGTGTGTCCGTCAGGAGAGTCATGGAATCACGGAATGGCTGGGTTGGGAGGGATCGTGGGCAGAGACACCATCCAGACTGGGCTGTTCCAAGCCCCGTCCAACCTGGCACTGAACACTTGCAGGAACGGGAGCTGCAGAAGGCGCTGGAGGATGCCTGGTGAGAGGGAGGAGGCTGTGAACAGAGTGGCAGCCATAGGCCAGTTGAGATGTGGGAGATAACTTTATGGCAAACAAAGTGAAGCCTTCAACGCCTGGTCCCTTTGGGAGCAAAGCCTGGTCCCTTTGGGAAGGGTGGGAGATAGATATACAGCAGGGAGGGATGCAGGTGTGTCTGGCTCTGGAAAATTCATCCAGTTCCACTAAACTCCCATGTCACTAAGCTCAGCAGCGAGGCGGAGCTCTTCATCCCAGTTCTCCCCCCAAAACCCAGCACAGAGCTTGGCCACTGGCTTTGGCTACAGCTTGTGGCTCGCATCCCCAAAGTGTTTTGGGCTGAAATCCACCAAGCTGGAGAGCTCTGGAGCAGTTTTGGCCCTGCTAGCCCTGACTAAGCAGGTTTGCTCGGGCTCAGTGCCTGAGGTGGATGCACACGTGGCTGGCAGTGGCCCAAGGCTGTAGCCAGTGGCCCCAGGACCAGCTGCATCCACCTCCGCCAGGAAAATGCCATCTCTTCAGTGCAGGGAAGGGCCATCCTGGCTGGCAGAGCTGAGGGACAGGCTGGTGCTGATGATTTTGGGGAGTCAGGGAAAGGCTTGGTTGCCCCAGGGCTTTCCCAAGCCTCTTGCTCCTGCACACCTCACTGGTCCAGCAGGATGTGACAATTGTGGATGAAAAACGGTGCCACGGTCCTTAAACATGCCACGAGCTGGGATTCATGGGTGCTCTGCTAATGGGTTGAATAACCTGGCTGTCACCTTTGGGAAAAACTGCAGCCCTTTTCCTTATAAAATATCTATATTGCTCTTTGCTTGATTGTGATAGAACTGCTGAGGCAGGAGTGGAAGCTCAGGGCTGCCCAGCCCTCATTTATAGCCTTAACACCAAACAGCCAAATGAAAACCTGGATTTGAACTCAAAATGCCAGAGGGGAGATCCATGTGAGGGATTTGGGAGTTACCAAAGCTCACCCAGGAAGCAGGAGCCCTTCTCTTTTGGGTTTCCGGGGCTGTCCTGCACCTGGACCTGCAGGGGGTGGGTTGTGGTCCCACCCCCCAATCTCCATGTGTCTCTGCTCTGTAGGGATGGACCTCTCTGCCAACCAGGACGAGGAGGGTGACCAGGAGACCTACCAGCTGGAGATCAACAAGGACACCAAGAAATGCGCCTTCCGCACCTACACCGGGAAGTACTGGACCCTCACCTCCAACGGAGGCATCCAGTCCACAGCCTCCACGAAGTGAGTCCGCTGTCCCCGGTGGCTTGGGGCCGCGCTTGGGCTTCAGGGAATTCTGTGTCTCCCGGGGAATTCAAGGGGGATTTTCCAGTCTGGGTGCTCACCCCAAACGCTTCCCAGCAGAGGCAGCGCATTCCCAGGAAAGCCAGGGATGGGTTGGGGCTTGCCGCCCACGATGCTCTGGAAGTCCCGGGGGCCACATAATCCTTCCCAGCCGGCTGGGGCTGTCGAAATGCTTTGCCCTGCAGTTCAACCCTGAGAGCCAGGCGGAAACCCCGAAAGTGCCTTTGGCTGCCTGCCTGGCTCCTGCCCGCGGGCGAGGGCTTCCCAGCGGGATGGCCACCACAACATGGTTCATCCTGCAAAAACAGATCGAATCAGGCTCCCCTGACCCAGCCATGGCCCTCTCCAAGCCAGTGGGATGGCAGTGCAGGGTCCCTCTCTGTCGCACCCTGCTGACCGCCCTCTCTGCCCCATAGGAACGCGAGCTGCTACTTCGACATCGAGTGGTGCGACAAACGCATCACCCTGAAAGCTGCCAACGGCAAGTACGTGACAGCAAAGAAGAACGGGCAGCTGGCAGCCTCCATGGAGACAGCAGGTAAGGGACCCTTGGGGACCCCACACTAGGGTGGCAGGGGATGAAAACCACGCCCCCAGAGCCAGGCTCTTCTTCCAAGTGATGCTCAGGCAGTAAGTTTTCTAAGTGAGTGTTTGACATGCTGTGAGATGGGGGCACCGATGGGGTGGGTGAGAAATGAGTGGGGCGCACGGCCCCTGCTCCTCACTGCTGGCTGCCAGCTTTGGGGTCTGGCTCTGTGCCCCCTGGCTGCTCTCACAGCCCCTGTCCCCTCGGCGCAGGTGAGACAGAGCATTTCGTGATGAAGCTGATCAACAGGCCCATCATCGTCCTGCGCGGCGAGCACGGCTTCATCGGCTGCCGCAAGGTCACCGGCACCCTGGATTCCAACCGCTCCTCCTACGATGTCTTCCAGCTGGAGTTCAACGATGGGGCCTACAACATCAAGGGTGAGTCCCTGGGGGTGGCTGTGGGCTGGGGGCGGGGTGGCCTTTGGGGTCCCTGTGGTGGCTCACGAGGCCACCGTGTCCCCTCTCCTGCAGATACCACTGGGAAGTACTGGATGGTGGGGAACGAGTCGTCCGTCACCAGCAGCAGCGACACCCCCGTGGACTTCTTTTTTGAGTTCTGCGACTATAACAAAGTGGCCATCAAAATCAACGGCAAATACCTGAAGGGCGACCACGCTGGGGTGCTCAAGGCATCAGCCGACACCATCGACGCCTCCACCCTCTGGGAATATTAATGCACTTTAGGGTACCTCCCATTGCCAACTTCTATTTCCCTTCCTGTCCTCTTTTCCTTTGGGTTCTGTTTCTCCTCTCTGTAACAGGATTTTCAGACTGGCTTGCCCTTCCCTCCTGCCATAGAGTTGGTGCGTTATGTGGGAGGTGGGTCTCCGTAAATCCCTGTAAGAACTGGAAAAGTGGTGGGGCTGCCTGCCTATAGCTTTGTAGAGGGGTCTGTCTCTATCCCCCCATCCCTGCCTCCCTCCAGGTTTGCCAGGCTTGGAAAAAGCTGTATCCCCCTCCTGGCCCCGAGCATCACCTTAGGTAGTTTATTTTCCTCTCCTCGATTTAAAAAAGGGAATAAGATCACCTCTGTGCTCGCTTCTGCCATATCAGCACTGGCACAGCCTCAGACTGTGTTGCCAGTGTCCCCCAGAGCATCCATCCTGTCCTGCCCTGCTCCAGCCAGGGGCAGAGTGAAGGTGCTGGGCTCAGCCGGCTCCTCCTGGCTCACCCCAGCAGTTTCTCTCCCCTCCTGGATTTTGGGGCAGGTTCATCCCCAGCTGAGCTGTAAGAGGTGACCTTACATATCACAGCGTCCCTGGGGACGGGGCTGTCGGGTGCCAGCATGTGACCCTGCAAAAGGGCCAGCAAGCTGCCCCTCCCCAAACACCTGGAAATGATTCTTTAGGGTGATCCTGTCTGGAAAGCCTCAGCCTTTCATCTCATGGAGCCCTGTGCTCCTCCTGTCCCTCCACCCATCCTTGTGCTTCTGGCTCTGGAGGAGCGTCCCAGACCCTGATGGTGGGTCCAGCCTGCCTCAAGGCTGGTCCTGCTGATGTGCCTGGAGGGGAGGGCATGGGGGGGACACAGAGCCAGCCCATGCCAGGGTTGGGGGCTTCATCCAGCCCGTCCCTGGTGGGCTTTGGTCCCAGCAGGAGCTGGGCTGGCCTACGTGACCTCCCCGGGGTGGTGGCTGGAAGCATAAACTGCAGATTTTGGTTTACAGAATAGAAAAGTTCCTTAGCAAACTTTGCACAGTGATATTTGCTCAGTACCTTTGTTGTTGTTTTTTTCTCTCATAAAATACTGGAACAGTGAAGCGAATCACTGAACACCTAATGCTGAATTAGGAAGTGCCCGCTCCTCTGGGCACCCTGAGGGGGCAGCTCCCGGTCCCACCACCCCCAGGGCACCTGGGCTGGGCTCTCATAAATAGCAACCCTACTGGAAAAGGAAAAAAGAAAAAAAAAGACCAAAACAGTATTTTTGTTAGTCTCTATTTATATATGCTCTCCATGGCACTGTGTGACCAGCTGTTGTCTGTACTAGGTCTGCATTAGAGTTTAACACTGTCTGTAACGGGTGATGCTGCGCGTTCCTTAGGGTGTTGAAAGGCACTTTATCCTTTGGGGCCTTCCCAGGGCCGGTATCTGCTCCCTACAAACACACCAAGGAGCCTTTTCCCGCGTGGGCCCCCTCTGGAGAGGGGGGTGCTGGTCCCACCCCACGCCAAGGGTGCTCTCGGCATCGCTGCCGTGCCAAACCAGGGCCGGTCCCTACTGCCGGTGGCCAGGCAGGGGCTCGTCAGCCTTAAAGCCATGAGGAGGGACCCCCTCCACAGGAGCTTGGTGCTAAACTCAGCTGGGAGAGCGAGCGGCTGTCCCCAGGCAGGGGGACAACTCCAGGCTGGGGTCCCTTGTGGGCGCAGGGGACCCCGGCTGGGACTCTACCTCGGCTCTGCGCTCACGTCGGGGCTCCCGCGCCCCCCGGCACCGCGTGTCCCCCCAGGGACCACGCTGCCCCTGAAGGACCGAGTGTCTTGAAGCCCTGTGTGACCCTAAGACTTGACACACACTTTCGCTGGCCTTCACCCCCTCCCCGTGTCGCCTCCTCCCCATGCCCATCGCAGTCCGAACCATGTAACTCCCGCTCCGGCTTCTCCCGTGTGACACTAGGTCAACATCTCTCCTGTTTCCTCTTATCGGGTGTCGTGACTCTCTGAAAACATCTCACTCTGAAAATTTAAGTTTTGGGTTTGTTCTTTTTTTTTTTTTTAATTTTTTATTATTATTATTTTTTTGTAAGTGCCATTTGTATAACTTAAAAAAAATAGCTTCAAATGGAGAAAGATTAATTAAAAAATAAAACCTGCATTCGGATTCAAACTGGTGTGTGGTCTGTTGGGGCAGAGAGAGGAAAGAGCCTGAGCATGGAGATTTGGAGTGGTGGAGCCCTTGGGGGCCAAACTGACAAAGATTGAGCTGGTTCTAGAGCATTGAGGAGCTGGTGGGAAGGGAATGGTGACCAAGAGGCTCCAAGGAGGTGTGAACGCAAAGCCACCCAGAGGCTGGGTCACCTCTGGAGATGCTCAGAGGAGCCTGAAGCCACAGAGCCCATTGGCATCTGGGGATGGGTGACCCCTGGATGGGTAAGGACCACCTCATCTGCAAACCAGCTCTGCTGCCCTCACAGCCAGGAGCAAAGCTGTGCCCCTACAGAGCTTTTCCTCCCCCTGACTCAGGTGTTTCACCACCATAGGGGGGCTGAGATGGGAGGGAAGAGCACTGAGATGGGGGGTTTGAGTGCATGGTTGGGTGAGGATCAACAATCAACCTCCTCTACTCAGGGATATGGAAAAGGGGAAGGACTAAAGGGGGAAGGGGAGCCCAGCCCAGCCCACGTGTCCTGCCAGAGGAGCTGGAATGTGCCCCCAGCCCTCCAGAGACCGCTGAAACCATCCCTGAAACTCAACCAACAGCACCAACAGCACCTGCACCGAGAGCAGCCAGAGCTTCCCTGCCCTCCAGCACCACAGCCTGGCTGGGCATCACCAGGCTCCCATCCAGCTTGAAAAATGTAAAGCTGGTTAGGAGAAAGCAAAGTTTGGGAAGTGGGGCTGCCCAGCTCCCCCCAAACACAGCCTGGGGGACAGTGGGAGGGCACTGCCTAGAGGGACCTTCACCATCAGCTGGGGGGTTGAGCGCTGCAAGGGCCAAAGGAAGGAAGGAGGAAGGATGTTTGTTCCTGACTGTAAACAGGGAGAAATCAGGGCAATGCAGGAAATGCTGAGCAGCTCTGACTGCCACGCTCGGCCTCGCTGTGACATCTGTGTGTGCACGAGCAAACCCAGCTGTGACACCCAGCCAGGGGAGGGGGCAGCTCTGCCAGCGGGTGCCCACCCTGAGAAGGGGCTCTGGAGCTGCAGGAAGGACTCCCACCCTTCCCCTCTCCCCCAGCTGCCAACACACATTTCCTTTCCTCCCCTCAAGGCTGGATTCTGCATTTACCATCATTCACCACCACTCCAGCAAGAGGGGAAATCCCCTCAGCCTTCCCCCCCATCCTGGTTTCCATTTAAAGGAGCAACTGGAAACCATTTTCTATCCCACCCAGTTTTTCCTCAGGAGCACATGGAACAGATTAAGCTCTTCCAGGACAGTCAAACGGGTTTTGCCTTGTGACCTGGGGAATTTTCACCAGCACACGCTGGATGGGAAGACAAGGTCTTGGCTGTAAGGAAAGCACACAGGTGAAAGCCAGAGTGCACAAATTTATTTACAAAAATTCAAATTACAATATAATACAGGAACTTTTTACACACAGAATATTAGAACTGTTTACTACCAGAATGTAAAGAAAAATATTTTTTGGTTTTTTCCTCCTTTTTTTTTTTTTAATAAACCACCTATTTATTTTCAGCTATTGTTATACAAAGTTGCAGAACATGCACATCTTTACAGGTCTTTTGTTTCTTTTAATACAACATTTTGCTAAGTGCAAATACTAAGTTTCTCTCTCCACCTTTAAGGCAAGTAAATGGACACTGCAATTAGCTGTAAGAAGTACCTGTTATGGGATCAGCCTGGGCACAGCAACCTCCTCGTTGCCTTCAAAACCTTTGAACAAGTGGCTCTAAAGACTGTGGGGCAGGAGGGAAAATGGGATGCAGGAGTTAGAGACCAGGTCAAGGCTGGATTGGGTGGCTCAGTAAGTTTTGGGTTTTTTTAATTTTTTTTCTTATTTTTTAATAATTCAACACAGATTCAGAAACAAGTTGAGATCTCCTGGGTTAGGGGAGAGAAGCAGCCAGCTGCCTGGGCTGCAAATATTTGGTGCAATGAGTGTTTCCTTGGGGAGAGGAGCAGAGCTGGGGGTTCTGGGCACAGCGCACCTGCACATCACAGACCAGGCACTGATTTATCCTCTCTTGGACACAAATAAACCCTTGGCTTTGGCAGGGGACACAGGGAATCCTCTCTTTCCCCCATCTCCGGGCTCCTCCAGGGCCACAAGTGCTGGATCACAGTCACCAACCTCCCCTTGCCCTCTCTCCCTGGCACTTCTGCAGCCCCTCTGCTCCATGTCTGCACTCCCTCTGCCAAGGCTCTTCTCCATGCCCACACATCCCTGGACCTGCACAAAAAGATGGGACTGGACCACTGTTTTTTGCTGGGTGACCATCCTATTTCCTTCATAGTCTGGGCCACTGGTTCAGCAGCTGAGCTGTGCCCTGGCTGCTGCCCCCCTCCACTGCCTGATCCCCTCACCCCCACTGGGAAGGGCAAATGCCTCGGAGAGCCTGGAAGGCTCATCCAAACCAGCCCTGGAGCCCAGAAAATCTCAGCTATTAAATGAACAGGATTCCCTTTCCATAAGGGAAGCCACCACTCCTTCTTCTGACCTGGGTCTGTTTTCTCAGCACCTGCTGTGACAAAGCCCTCCCTCCCCAAATCCAACGGGATTCTTGCTCCTGGCTGCCACAGGAATCAGTTGGTGCAAGGCTGGATTTCAACCTGGTCAAAGCCCAGCTGAGCAGCAAGTGATAAAGCTCCTGCAGCCCCCAGACTGCTGCTGGAAATAAACTAATTCCAAATAGAAAATTCCAGCAGCAAGGGAAGAGCCGTTCGTTATGAATGCTAGAGAGACCACGGCACAGAGGAGCCAGAGTGCTCCACAAAGAACATTTGACCCACAGGCAATGGAAAAAACACTCAGCTCCGAAAGGCATGGAAGTCCTCCCGTCTGGGAGACCTTCCTGGGGAGAACAGTCCCCAAATGCTGTCCCAGGCCCCTGTCCAGGAGCATCCCACCAACACCCTGTGTCCA
This sequence comes from Pardalotus punctatus, assembly GCA_013400915.1. Lineage (NCBI taxonomy): Eukaryota > Metazoa > Chordata > Aves > Passeriformes > Pardalotidae > Pardalotus > Pardalotus punctatus. The sequence continues at coordinate 12,407 of VZTX01016954.1, forward strand.
GCGCTCCCTGCACGCCCGAGAGGATCCGGGCTACCGGAACGCTGCACGCGGGGGTTTGGCAGAGGCTGTGAGGTGGAGACAGCAAATTTCACCCGAAAAAACAGATCAACCCACAAAACACCTGGATGCTGAAATACGGGGGGAATAACAGGAGGGGAAATGCACCCAGAGAGTTCCCAGTAGGACAGAACAGGATGAAGGCCAGAACAAAACATTTGGAGAACAACAGCACAACTGGGCTGCTAAAAGGCAGCTCAACATTCCTGGGAAGAAGGTTTTTTCCCACTCCAACCATTTTCTTTTCTAGATGGGGCCTGTACCAGACAGAACAGCCAAGGGCTGTGGAGAAAGGGCTTTGTGCCACCCTCCTCCCACAGCCCAGCACTGCACCCCCCACTTCTCACATGGAAGTTTTGCTTTTCCCTCACTTCCTTAGGCCCAGAAATACTCAGGTTTAACTTTTAACACGCTTTTCCAAAGCCAATTAAGCTGACACATACATTTTCATGAGTTATTTGGTGCTGTGGAAGCAGCCAGCTTCCTGCAGCGTGAGGCTACAGCTGCTCATTGGGTTGTGGGGGTTCGGGTGTGGGGGCTCCCAATTTGCTGCAGCTTCAGGGAACTTTCCCAATTTTCCTACCACAGGACACATCACTGCCTACACGTCTATCTGGGTGTTTCCCAGGCAGTTTTTGCAATAAAGGGCACAGCTTTGACTCCAGGTGGTTCCAGCAGCTGCCTGAGCACTGCTGCCAGGAGCTGGGGGAGGTTTGGGATGCCAGATAAGAACAGCAAAGCAAAGGCCACGTTTCAGAAACTGAGGGGCTCCCACCTCTGGGGGAAAAAAAACAGCCTTTCAAAGGGGGCAAATTCAATCCAGCCAAAGATTTGGGTGCCCAAATCTCCTGCCACTTCCTAACACCCCCAAACAGAACGTGGCTCTGAGCTTCCTACCAAGACCTTGGCAATGGGATGGCTGCTGCAGCCCCCCACTCTGCTTGGAGAGTGAGGAACACTAAAAATGCTACACTGACTTGCTTTTGAACAATTTATTTCTGCTGGGAGGTGCCAGGATACAGGGATGCTGGAGAACACAGGAACCCCAGCCCTGTGCCTGCCTGCAGACAGGAGGCTGGGGCAGCCACCCCTTGTTACCGCTTTCCAGAAGGTCTTACTCGAATGCCAAGTGCCTCCTTCCTTCCTCCAAGACTCACTTTGCTGCTTTGGCCAGCAGGAAGGCAGGATTTTTGGAAATTCCCCAAGGAATAGCTGTAACCCTGTGTTCCACAAAGTCTCACTTTTCCTCCCAACAGCTGCCTGAACAGGCTTTGTCAAAACAAAACATCTGGATGCCCAGCACAGGGGGAAATTCCACCCCTGGGAAATGTAGCACCAAATCCTGTTGCAGCACAGGTTGAAATGTTAGATTGAAAAGGTTTGGAGAAGCCCTAGAGAAGGTGCAGTGCAGGGACATGGAATCCCCTGGCTGCTGGCTAAACCCCAGAGTGGCTGGAGTGGGGAAGGGGTGACCTTAGGGGGTGGCTTTGCCCTGCAGTGACTCTGCCAAGTGCTGCTGGGGGCAGCTCAGAACCGGTGCCGGGGCTGAGGGCCAAAGTGCATAGGCAGGTTGTGCTCCAGCTGCACGTTGATCTGGGGAAAGTCAAAGTTCACCCTCATGTTGGGCAGCGGGGGCACGTAGGGAGCGGGGATGGGGCCGATGTTGAGGGGGATGTTGTTGTACAGGGGGCGCACGGGAGGCAGCGGGAAGGGCGGGTGCACGAAGGGGTAAGGGGGCATCCGGGGCTGGTGGAAGTTCTGAGGAACCGGCCTGGGGATGACTTCGATCCTCTGGATTTTCTCCACGGGCTTTTCCACAGGAGGCCCGATGCGCTTGAAGCTGTTCTCTGCACAGGGAGGAGAGCAAAGAAAGTCACCCCACAAGCGAAGCTCCCCGAGCTCAGTCCGTGGTCTGACCTTTGCCAGCGGCATCCCGCATTCCCAGCACATTCCAGGGCATCAGGGCTGGCCCTTCCCTCGCTCCAGGAGCACAGCACGAGCTCTCCAGGCTGGCTCCAACACCACCCACAAAGAGGGAACATTTCCTGATGTGGATGTGGGGCAGCCCCTGTGCCCCCAAGACACAGCTCAGAGGGTTTGCTGCCCCTCAGCTGCTCTGCCAAGCACAGACATCCACAGCACCAGTGCCACATGAGAGCTGGAGAAATCTTGTGCCTGCTCACAATCTCAGCAAAAGTCTGCAGGCAACAGCACTTTAAAAACAGACCAGTTCCCCACATCACAGAATCCGGGGAAGGTCCAGAGACCCATCAGTAGCTGGGAACCCTGCGCTGCCCCATCACCCTCAGTCTGATCCTGACTGTGACTTACCCCCATTCTTCTTCCTTTGCTCCTCTTCAGCTTCCTTCTGAATCTCATGGATGATCTTCTCATCATCTTCCTAGAAATCAAGGAATACCAAGAATCAGTGGCATAATTCCTGCTGCAGCAGCTTTCTGTTCTCTCAATGCTGCTTTTCTTTTCAGCATGTGGAGCTGGCCTAGAATTACCCAAAAGCAAGGCTGGGTGGAGGAACTGCAGCACAAATAACCTGCACTCTATGGAGTACGACCAAGATGCTTGGATCAGCTTTCCAGGGAGATCGGCACTAAAATTCATTGACTTGATGGAAACCAGGGAACTTCGACCCAGCTCCACCCCTCTGAAGAGCTGTTAATCTTTTAAATGGCAATAGTCTATTAAATATTTACATTATACTAGCACTTGTGGAGTTTTTGGCCCAACAGCTGGAATTAACACAACTTAAATCCTGGCTCTAGTAGTTAAATGGTGCCATTTAGATATTATCTGTAACTCTGAGAAGGGCATAAATCGAAATATGTTTCTTTAATGTCTGTCTAGAGGTTATAGCAAGAATATTCAGAGCTGCTGCTCACTGAGAGCACAAGGACAAGCCAGAAATTGAAATTGTCCTTCTGCCTCTCATCAGCTGCAGTTCTCTAAAGTCAAAGGAGCATCAGCGAGATCAAACGATGCAGTGCAGCCCCAGGTGAGTTTGTGCAGTGCAGCACAGCACAAATCAGCTCTCAGGGTCACAGACCCCCAGCCCTGAGGACAGAACTCCCTCAGTGCCAGGCAGCAGATGCTGCTGCTGCCTGTGCAGCGATGGCAGCGAGGTCCTGATGCCCTGCAGGGCTCAACTGCTGCTGCTCTGTCTGTAGGGATAAAACCCAACCCTCCAGGACAGTGTTGGGAACCCCAAGCACCCCACAAGGCACAAGACTCTGCTTGTTTTAGTCACCTTAATTTCAGTACTACTAAAACACATCAATTTCTTCGTGAACACTCTTAACGTGAAAAATATCCCTTATTTTGAGGAATGCTCTGGAACTAAATCCAAAATACGCTTCATGCATGCAGTTACATTGAAATTATTTTAGGCTTCCCAGTCCCCAGCTGACAGTCCTGCACATGTACAGCCTGGGAAGCTTGTGGAGAAGCCCCCTCCTCCACCACCAGATAAGGTTTCCCCTGGAGACTGAAGTTATCTTAATGTGCAGAAAGCCAAAAACTCAATACTTCCCTCCCTTTTATTATTCTGTGAGCCAATGGTTAAAATTAAGACTTTCCAGGACATGGGGTTTTTTTGTTTTTTTGGTTCCCAAGCATGCTGTTTGCATGGGCTGTTAATTACAGCCTATCTATCTCCATAAAAGCTGCTGAACAATGGCTCTTCTGAGCCTATATGGAATGCCAAACTACCCCCCAACTATCAGTTTTCCTGGCTGGAAAACCACCTGGGCATGCTCCACAGACAACCAAGCATTCCCTGCTCTTTTTCTGCCCCAGCAGCACTCTCAAAGCTTGGTTTCAAACTTTAAGACTTCATTTTTTTCCCCTTCTCAGACTTTTTTTTTTTGCAATGCTGTTGAAAATGGACAAAACCACCACTCCCATTTTATCACCACTTACTGGAAAAGATGCATCTGCAGGTTTATATGACAAGAAATATATTTTAAACTCAGCTGAGCAAGATCACCCAGTATCTCCCTTCCTCGCACAAAGGCATAAACCTCACCTTAAAGCCTAGAAATGTGCCCTTTAACTTAGCAAAATGCTTTAACCTTAGTCTAAGTCTGTGATTACAGAGCAAACTCTTCACTGTGAGGGTGGTGAGGCCCTGGCACAGAGAAGCTGTGGCTGCCCCGTCCCTAGCAGTGTCCAAGGCCAGGTTGGATGGGGCTTGGAGCAACCTGGGATAGTGGAAGGTGTCCTTGCCAATGGCAGGGGGTGGAACAAGATGAGCTTAAAGGTTCTTTCCAACAGAAAATTCTCTGATTAACCCCGTGAAATGGTGTTTTCCAGGGACACCCCGTTCCTGTCACCAGCCATGATGCTGCAGCTCTGCTCAGTCCTGCATGAGCCTGGGGAATTGGACACGTCAATCACAACTTTACCAGACCCTCCTGCAGCCAGGGCTGCTCCAGCCTCCCAGTTTAAAGTGCAGCTGACACCCCTCTAATGGGGCTGGACACATCCATCTGCCCCGGGGCTGGAGCCAGCTGCATTCACCCAAGGTGAAGCTGGATTCGATTATGGCAGCTCCCAAGGCACCGAGGAAACAGGGAACAGCAAACTCCATCTGCCAGACCTCCAAACTGACCCCTAGAGCTCCCCAGGACAACACAAACCACATCCCCCAAGGGCAGCAGCCACAGATCCCCCGTCAGCTCCAGCCCCTCGGGGGTTTCAAGAGGGGCAGAGCTCGCAGCACACCCTGGATGCAAAAACCTGCCAGGAACAGACCTGGATCAGGATAACGAGTTCCTGACTAGTTCTGAAACCACAAATCACAGCAGAGCCACAACAAACCACATCTCCAAGAACAGAACTTATCAGCCTTGTTGCTTCTCTGCTGATAAAAGTCTGTTTTCCCATTGGAAGGTTAAGAAGTGCTTACACTTAATCCCACGCACCAAGCCGTGGCTTGGAATTTTTTTTTTGCACCAGTATTTCTGAAAAACCGGCATCAATACCAAAAGAACAAAAATGCACTGCACAACATGCACCTTCCTCCTTAAGAGGCTGACATTAAATTTGGCAAGTGATGAATACACAGCACAGTTCAATACCTACACTATTTAGGAGAGATCCACATCCCAGATGGAACAAAAGAATTGATGATACGTAAACAGCAAGATAATTTTAGGATGTTCTGAAAGAAAGCTGATGCCACAAGTTCTGCCTAATACATATTGTACAGGTCAGAGTTTAAAAAAAAACAAAACAAGTCCTGGTGCTATTTTAGTGAATCTTGCAAAACATTTCTAATTCTTTGGAAGCAAAGGCTGTTTTTTAATACCACAGTAATTAGAGAGATGACAGATTCATCGAGGGGTAAAGCACCCACACCAAAAATTAAGATTTCATTAGCACACTTATGGCTGGTTTTGTGGTGAGAAACCTTTTAACATCACATGGGGTGGAGGTTGCAGAAGGATTTCAAAAGCTTCTTGTGTCCGTTTCCCTGAGCGGGTTCAAGTCCCTTAATAAAGGATTAGATTATAATTTTAATGGCCTGTTCACAGGCTGTGTGGATTGAAGGCATTTATCTCGTCAAGTTAACAGTCATCTTCCTGTCAGCTGCCTTGCCTACAGCAAGACAAAAAAGAAGAAATAAAAAGAAAAAAGAAATCCCTCAACCCTGGGAGGGGGGGTCTCAGCACTGGGCAGTCTTTTAGAGCAAAGATGTAACTTGGTTTTTCTGCCAGAGAGCAAATGCAGGGCAATGCTACAACGTGGCCCTTCCCCACGCTCTGCTGCATCACAAGAGAAGGGAGGTGGCCAAGAGGAAAATGCAAAGAATCTCCGAGATGCATTCACCCTTTTTATCTGCAGAAAGCAGACGTGGTCATTAACAGCAGCTGTGTTTTCAAGTGGCAAAACAGGACCAGGCTTTGCCCCAGACCCAGCAGTGGGATGCTCTGAGCAGGAGCCACCCCATCCCATAGCCAAGGAAAACAAATGCTCATCCCTGGCCACTGTGGGAGCCTGCCCTTGCCATCCCCCGCCTGGGAAAGGATCTCGGCACGGAGGAGGCTTTTCCTTTCAGCCCTCTCCCATTGAATCCAGGGAATGCGGCGAGCACGGAGCCAATCACAGCCGAACGGATGGCTCTGTCTGTGGATGGATTAGCCGAGGAGCTGGGCTGGGTTGCTAAGAGAGGCACCTTTTCATGGCAGGGAGGCCTGTTACAACAATGCTGCTGCAGAGGAGCCTCATCCAGCATCCACACAGGGCCCTGCCACAAGCAGAAAGAGCTGCTGGGGAAACAAACTGCCCTTGGGAATGAGAAAATACAGCAGCAAAGGAGATAAAAGCTCAGCGAGTCACACAGAGACAACCTCCCCCCAAATAAAACCTCCTCTGCCCAGAACAAAAGTGCCATCCAGGGAGCTTTTGAAAGCTCTGTTTTTATCTCCTGCGCTTCTCGTTATCTTTAATTATTAAGTGTCACCGGGAATCGGCTGCCGCCTCCTGAAAAGAGGGAAAACAAGAGTCCTGGTGACTATTCCTGGGCTCCGCAACCCCTCCCCTACTTTAGAAACTGCTTCACCACCGCTGCCTCCCCCTTTCTGCCTCTTTACTGCTTTCTTTTTTCCACGTACGTGTGGCCGCAGCCGTTCCTAATAAACTTGAAATGATTTTTCACGATGGAGGCTTCCAAAGGACTAAGGGGTTTTGTTTCAAATCATTCCCAGATCAGCTGCGGAGAGCCTGAGCAAGAACAGGCATCGGCTGTCTCTGGCGTGTTCCTCCATGCAGCAGGAAGCAGGGATAAAAGCAGGCTGTGTTTTAACTGGAACAGGGCATCCGCAGTGCTGCAGGAAAAGGGGGGCCGGCATGGGGATGAAGCACACGCTGGCGTTCGAGAAATGTAGAGTTATTTTAGCAACAGGCATTCCGTATCGATGGCTTTCTGTGAATTCCCTGGATTAACCATATGCTTATGATTGAGGCATTTTATAGCAGTTAAAAAAAACCCCAAACCCACCACAAACCCCACATCCTAAATTTAGGGGAGCTTCCCCCACCCCTTCCAAATCCTAAAGGCAGCACTGTGCACTTCATGCATTTCCTTGATGCATTTGAAGTTTTACACAGTCTCGCTCAACATCATCTTTTTATAACACCAGAAGGAGGGATAATTGCAAACACCTCATGATGATTAGTCTCCTGCTTTGAACTTTAACGATGGGCCTTTGGGAGGGTTTTAAGAGTTTACTGAAAACATCTTAAAACTTTAAAGCCAAAAAAAGCCTCTGTGCAATATTACTGATAGCCCAAAGATGAGTATTAAATTCAAAATAATACATTCGAGAGCAGAACCTGGTTTCCCAAAACAGCCAGAATGCATTAATCACATTGCATCCCGGGATTTGTAAAAACTGGATGAAACGCACACAAGCAGCCTTAGGTTTGCTACACATATTGAGAAATCAGGGCAAACACAGCCCCTGCATCCCAGAGCCAATTCATAGAATCATAAAATGTCCTGAGCTGGAAGAGATCCACAAGAATCATCAAGTCCAACTCCTGGCCCTGTACAGGACACCAACATTCCCACCCTGTGCCTGAGAGCGTTGTCCAAACACTCCTGGAGCTCTGGCAGCCGTGGGGCCATGACCATTCCCATTCCCTGAGGAGCCTGTGCAGTGCCCAGCCACCCTCTGGGGGAAGAACCTTTTCCTGCTATCCCACCTAACCCTGCCCTGACACAACTCCAGCCATTCCCAGGGTCCTGTCCCTGTCACAGGGAGCAGAGACTGGAGCTGCCCCTGCGCTGCCCCTCGGGAGGAGCTGCAGCCCCCGATGAGTCTCCCTTCAGTCTCCTCCAGCTGAACAAACCAAGTGACCTCAACCACTCCTCACACAGCTGCCCCTCAAGGCCCTCCACCACCTCTCCTGTGGATGCTTTCTGACAGCTTTATTCCCACCGCTGCTTCCCGAGCTTTGTCTCCGGCAATGTTGCATCAGCCCCTCCTGCAGCTCCCGGAGAGCAGAGCCAGAGCCCGCATGGACTGCGGGGCACGAGGACTTTTGGCCAAGCAGCTTCTTGGGAAGGGCTGCTGGCACCTCCTGCAGGGGTGCAGGGCAGGGATTAGCTCCAGAAGAAACACATGGATTAAACAATTCCTGCCTGGCCCCCCTGGAAGCTGCTCACCGCAGCCCGACTGCAGCTTGTCTCGGAGCCAGCAAATATTGCACCGATACTTTTAAATCAGGCTCCAGCCTGATTACAGCGTAGGGACAAGATTTTAACTAACCTTTAATTATGGGAAATTTTGAAGCCTCTGCTTTACTCTCTCAAGATCATTTGAGACAAAGACTAACAGATGCTGCCGTTCCTAGAGGACTGTCTTTAATTTGTTTTTAACCCAAGTTAATGAATAGGTTTACTTATACTTTCACAAGAATTGTTTCAGACTCGGAAAACATTAAACATTTGGAAAAGAACAAAGGTTCCCTATTTTAAAGAAACCTGAATTTTGCTGTAAATAATAGGGACTTAGACACAAACCAGATCCTTCAAAGGCCATGCCTTGCATGGATGATATCCCTGGCAAAGGACAGGACACTACTGATGCAATGGTCTTTTGCTCTTTCAAATCTCCATGTCAAGACCCAAATTTCTCTTCCCTCTTTACATCTACCAGGGTAACTCCTGTTTCCATGTCCCATATGAGACAGAGATCACCCTGGAGGGGTTGGGTTGGTGTCACTACATCCGTTCTGAGGGAGGACCATGCACACAGGTATCCACCATCATTCCAGCTTCAAGCCAACAGCTGAGTTTTGTGTTACTCTGCACTGCAGCGAGAGCGGTCACCCAGCTTCACCTCCCCAGCCCACCAGCACTCCATCAACCAAAAAAAATTAAATAATAAAAGAGCAGGCAGTGCCAGCTCTGTGCTGACAGTGGGAAATTTTTCTTTGCCACAACATTGGTTAATTAGAGAGGTAGAAAGGGCCTGGTGACAGTGGCCTCTTTGTGCTGCTTATTTATTTATTTATTTGAAAGTACAGTATGAGCTTTTTTGAGAGGCCTCATGTTTTCTCTGGCTCTGAACAAATGCCATCCCCCAGCACAATCAGCAGCCTGACAGGAACAACGGATGCCAGTGCTGCCGAGCCCTGAATTGCATCCTGCTGGAAAATGGGGAGGAGTGGGACAGGAATCCAAGAAACTCAGAACCAGGTGTCGGAAACACTTCAGGGGTGCCTGCAAGGAGGTGTCTGTGTGTAGTTTAACAGCTCACACCGACAGGATAATGCAGGGAATAAAAGCAGGCAAGCAGAGGACTTGGAAGCTTATGCTGGTTGTGACACTGCTGGGAGATCCCCAAGAGCCTGGAGGTAGCGGGAGAGATTTAGAGTGGCTTTTCCCTGGCTCTGTGCAGACACAGGATTGTGCATATTCCCTGAAGAAAGGGGGGCTGGGAACAGCCTGGAAAGCTGCAGAGGCCCAAGACAAAGAACCACTAGGAAAAAGGAAGCTCAGGCAAGCCCTGAGAAGGCAGATCCACATTGATGTTGGTCTACAGCTTTGCTAAAGTCAGGAAATACAACTCCTGCTCCTTCCAACACTCCTGGATTTATAGCATTGAAGACCTCTGTTTACAGAGACTTACTTGCTGCAGCAAGTTTTCCCAAGCCTGACACAGATACGAGCTGTATTAAATTACTACGGCTTTTCTCACAGCTCACTCCACACTTCAGCTCTCCCTCTGCAGCTGTTGACAACAGCCCTGAGAACGGACCCAACAACAACCCCGGGCTTGCAGGCAGTTTTCTGAGGGGTCCATCTCTGTGATGGGATTCACAGCCAGCAGTCAGGTGATCTGGGCACCAAAGCACAATTCCCCTTGCTTCCAGGTGCCAAGCCATGCCAGCACCATGTCAGCTGCAGAAGTAGGAATGAGACCCAATAATCCCAATGCTGGCTGCTGTGCCTGGTGCCAGCACATGCTCCCCACCAGCTCCTTCCACAGAGCAGCACTCAGAGCACTTCCGGCCAAAGCCCTTGTCTGACTTTTTGGAGCTGTTTTTCTATAAAGCAACACCAGCTCCTTCCAAGCTGTGGTCAGATGTGACTCTGTGCTGTTGCAGGATCCCAGTGTGGGTTTTTAGCTGCCTTGGGAAAGGAAAAAAGTTGTGTTGGCAAAAACCATTTTCCCCCGGTGGAATGTGTCTCTTTCAACGCGCCGGTGTGGATGGTGATTGAAACTGGGGTGAGAATCGTTCACAAAAATCCTTTGTTACTTACTGTGGGGTCTGTCCAGAGGGAGCACTTGGCACAGTCCTGGCAGGGTGCCCCAGGAGAGCGGGGGTGCTGGCAGAAGTGGTCGTAGCCGTTGATGGCAGCGCGGCAGAGGTAGCACATCTGGGCGCCGCAGCGGCACGACATGCGGTTACAGCCCTCCGACTTGATCAGGCCCGTCCCACACTTGTGGCATTTCCTAATCCGGGCAGCTGTCATCTTCTCCTCTCTGCAAGATGAGGGAGAATTAGCAAAGGGGGGTTTGCACTCACCAGCCTGTGGTAAAATTACTGTTACACTGCCCCAGTGAGGCTTTAACCCCCTTCTCTTTCCTCCTGCTCCATCCCCAAGTCCACTGCTGCTCCAAGGAGGTCTGGGCTCAGCTCCACTTGGAGCCAGCCCACGACAACTCAAGAACAAAATAAGCGAAAAAAAGTCAATCACTGGCTGCACGCTGCAGCCCTGATCCTGGTTTCCAAGAGAGCCAAAGCACCAGGCTCTGGCTCGGGAGGAATTTGAGATGCAAGTTCAAGGGCCAAAGGGCACACGGATGCTTGAGTTGGCTGGCTGAAGGAAAATGCATCCAGGGAGATAAAGTTCAGGAAAAGCAAACACTTGGCTGTCACCCCTAGCTTTTATGTTTGCCTGTTGCTCTGGCTACAAAGTTGCCACGACCATATATTTCTTTTCCAAGCCCAGCTGCTATGCTCCAGATTTACTTAGTGTTTGTTAAATTTAAATCAGTAACTGAAAAATAATCACATTTCCCCACAGAGGCTCTTTTCTCTAAGATTTCCTACATACATTTTCCAAAGGTTATTGCTTTAGGTTTAAGAGACGGGTTTTCATTTAACGGAGCACAAGTGGGAATCCAGGACAAAGCTCAATCCCTGTTCCCAAGAGACGCCCTGGCAGTGACACATGCTCCAGTGCAGGCTCAGCTCACAGCAAGACTATTTTGGCACAGAAATGAAGAAAGGCTTGGTCATTTAATTAAAAGACTTAAGAATATAAATTATCATCCTAAGGGCCAATTTTCTGACCGCTGGAGATCACGTTACACTTCAATTCACAACCTAGAAGTGAAATTTGATGACAGAAGAGCAAAGACACTGTGCTTTCACGGAGGGAACACAATTCTCCTGGCACTGGGGAAGGATCATCTTTAGCCAGGCATCTCCACCCAGCTGCTTCAGTGCATCTGCAAAGTTAACATATGTTTGGGAAATGGCAGGGAGGGATTTTGAGGATCACAGCAGCAAACCAGGCTACAGCACAGCCCCACAGACTGCTCCATCAGCGCAACGAGAGGAGCAGGGAATGGTGAGGTGGGAACTTCCCCACCTTGCAGCCACCCAAAGCTCCCACACCATTACACCCAGCATGACCTGCACCCGGGCATGTGGAGATGGGCTAAGAATAGACACAAAAACCCAACTTGAGAGAGACTTTCCTCTGAGCTGCAGCTGCTCTTCCCTCCACCACTCAACAGGATGCTGTCGATGCAGATTTTTTTTTTTTTTTTTGGAAACTTTGAGCAAGGCAGGAAGTTTGGCCTGAACTCCAGCTGTGCTTCCCTTTCCTTACACAGGGCTTCAAAAGGAAGTTTTTATTGTATCAGGGAGTTAGACTCATCTATCCACAGACACAATCTGCTGAAGGTTTTGAAACTGGTATTTTTTTCCTTATTAAGGACATACAACTCATCCCTCCTCCCTCTCATCCCTCTTTCCTACAGGGAAAGGATTAGCAGAGAAAAAAAAGTCATATCAAATCTGTAAAGATTTTGTTCTGAATTAGGGACTGTGGGATGAGCAAGCAACAGTCATTCCAATCCCAGTGGTGGAGCTTTCCAACCTCTACTCATGCCAGAGAGACTCTAAATCAGAGAGAAAAGGATTGGGCAATGTGGGCAAGTCCCACTTGGCTGCACCAAACATTCAGCTCCATAGATGAAACTTCCCTTGTTTCCTAAAAGCAGAGGATTTTGGCATTTACTGTAGATAAGAGAGAAATCAAACTGCAAAAGATTTACGGGTAACAAGTCAGGATTTACATCTGCATATTTCAAAATGTGACTCCACTCTGCAACGATTCCTACAAACTGGTTAGAAACAGGGACAAGCTTCTGGAAGAAAACACATCCTCTCCCACAAAGCAGCAGCTGAGCAAACAGTGCAGGTCTCCACTCCAGATTTTCAAAGGGTAATAACGATCTACTCTGACTCAATCCACTCCTCTGCCTCCATACTCCACCTCCCTTCTCCCCCCAGCAATGCTAATGGGGGTTTCTCACCTCGGAGAAGGACCAGGTGCCAGCCTGCAGACACTGGGCCAGCCAGAGGAGCAGGCTGGGCTGGTGACAACTTTCCCACGTTCTCAAATTACTAGCTGGATCTTCTGCCAAGTATCTTTCACAGACAGAAATCCCATCCTGGGAGCTGTCTGACCCCTCAGCTCTGCCATCCCCCCCGGACCTTCCTGGGGAAGGCAGTGACACCCAGCAGGAACCGAAGGACAGTGCACTGTGATTCCCAGCTCATCCACCTCCCTGGTGTCCCCTGGTTGTGGAGTTTCACTTACATGGATGTCCTGTACTTGATGTCATCCTTTTCAGCCAGCTGCTCGCAGGTGAGGTTCATGTGCTCCTTCCACAGCCCCTGGCACTTCCGACATGTTTCCTGAGGAGGATAACAAACATTAAAGGAAGAAGAAAAAGACGTAATACACCAGTTACAGCTTTAAGAACTGTAAAAATTCCCCCACCAAGCTGCAGGTTCTCAGGTGAGGATGGGGCTGGCAGATGTACAATGGTCTGCAGGTCTGTCCTCCACCAGAGACCAAAGTCCACAGATAACGGGAGCCAAGGGTCTTTCCAAAGCACAAGAAAATGGATATAAAACGAATCCATAAATCCTAATTCACCTAAAACTCATGGCACAGCTACCAGGTTCACCAATCGCAAGCTAGAGGAGATTGCAGAGGTGAAAATGTGGTGCCAAAGGACATCAAGTTCAACTGTTTCCTGATCAAAATCCTTCACCTTCATACAGAGGGTTTCTAATTCCACTGTCGATGGAAACCTCGCAGTTACACCAAAACCTCAGCTTCACCAGGCACACAAGCAAATATACATATTGTTTTGTAAAATCTCACAAAATAAATGATTAAACAGCTGAAAAATACAGAATGTGGACAAACATCCATAAAAGCAAGGTGGAATATGAACAAATATTTACAGACTTAACCAGAATAGCTGGGCTAAACTCAGAGCAAGTGGCTGAACAGTCTTGCTTTCGCAAACTCTTCAGCAACAAGGATCTAATCCAGAACTGGTAAAGCTGCATGGAGCAGGATTGCTGTGGATGCACAATTGGGAAGGGAGCTTGGACCAACACTGAGGACAGAGCTGATTTTTTTGGTTGGCTGGCCGAAGAAAACCATTTTGTTTTGGGTCAAAGAAGAGATTTTCCTTTAGTTTCAGGAAGATTAAAAAATATCCAGATCAAACTTGAAAAAAAAAAAGTACAGGTTTCACGATCCAACTGTTTCATCTTCAGGATGGCTGGGGCTCAGGATCTTAGATCCAACTTCCCCCTGGCAGGAAAACCCATCTGGCTATGCAGCATCCTCTTACCCTGCACACCAAAAATGGTCCCAAAAGAGCTTTGCCCAGCCCTGGTCTCACAATCAGCACAAGACGACAACTGCAGAGACAGATCTTATTTGATTGCATTACCTTCATTTTATTTTAATGAAGAAATTGGACGTTTATGTGAGATACGATAGAAGAAAATGCTTCAAGACACACGTAGGCAGCAACACTCTTTTGATCGTGAATCAGACAAACAGGATGAAGGCCAAAGCTTCCAAGGAAGCCACCCTAGGAGGGGGATGCAAAATGGGGACTTGTTTGTATCTGTGCTCGCTGGGAGATGCCCAACTGCTCGTGCTTTCATCTGGAGAATGAAAGGCTCCTGAGCCTGGCTGGTGAGCCGGACGTGTTCGCAGACAGCGGGGTAAGGGCTGGAGCAAGCGCGGAGCCAAGGCTGTGACTGCATCCCAAAAGCTCAGCAAAGGATTTGTGATCACTCACCTTGCAAATGCACCCCTTGGCAGGCAGGCACTGGTTTTAAGGGGCAGTAAATGCCTCGGGTTCTATTGATTCTCATGAATCATTCATCACACCCTGTGTTTTCCTGCTAAAGCTGTTAAAACAGGCACCATTTTGTGCGCATTTTTGGCAGGCCACATCTGGCTGTTGGCAGCACAGGAGGATCAGACCTGGAGCTGTTCACATTCCTCCATGAGGACCCACCTTCCCCTTTATTCCCAACACCTGGCCACATGCCATTCCGAGATCAAAAGTGCCTTAGCTTGGTTTTTTTTTTAACGTTCACCAAGGGTTAAAAAGAGCCTTTGGAGCCCTGTTACATAGAACCACTTCCACACGCCAGCAACAGCGATTTAACAGCTTTTTGCCAGGAGGGTTGGCACACTTTCCAGCCAGGAGCCTGCTATTCCCAATTACTTAACTCCAGGAGCCTCCTCTGCCGCCGAAGCGATGCCCTTGTGGAGCAGATGGTGCCGCTTAGACCCTCGTCCCAAGTCATTCCCTTTTACTCCTGCCTCCAGCCTGGCGGCTATTGGAAACAATGCTCTCCCCAGAGCCCAGGCTGCTGTTATTTGCCAAACAGTTGCCTCCTGCACTCAGGAAAAGGGATTTCTGTGCAGGCAAGGAGAAAGGGAAGAGGCACAACCATGTAGATTCCTGGGAGGGCACGACAGGAGGTATCCGGTTCTCGCAGCGGGTGCTGCCGCAGCTGTGCGCATTTCTGGGATCCCCCCCAAGTCGTGTTGTCCTCAAGGAGCTGCAAACCCACAGGCAGCTGTGCCTGTGCCAATGCACCCCACGAAGGGGACAGTCCTGTGGCTTCCCGACTCCCGAGTGTCACCTGGTGCTGCCTCTGACTGAGCCGTGTCTTCTCCACGGGAGGCTTGGGAATATGCAGCACACACGTGTCACAGGGAGAACCCGTTGTGATTTTTCCCCTTATTCTACCCAAAACAATGGCACATTGTTCGGGGTTACAGGACCCTGTGTTGGACCCCTTCACACAGAACTGGGGAGGAAGGCCATGGCTCAGACCACAGCAACTGCTCCAGTGCCATAACTGGAGTCACAGCCCTCACCCAAGAAAAGTGACCTTTTAAAATTTCTACTGAGTCCAACCCAACCCACTTGGATGATGAGGGTTTTGCACATCTCAAATGATGAGAATTCTGAACTCTACAATTTCCACAAAGGGTTATTTTACTTCAGAAGCAGCTTTTTGTTTCATAATGAAACATACTCTGCTGTTACCATATTAATTAACCTTAACACTCAGTGGATTACCCGAATTTTTGCAACCAACCTAGATTATTTCCATGGGAAGGGCAGAACTTGGCACCAAGACTGGCTACGGCAATATAAGGCACCACCTAAACCCACACAAAGAGGGAACAAGTCCTTCCCAGTCCTAAAATAATCTACCCCAAGTGTAGTAGCCAAAAAGCAATGCAGTCCACCAAAATAAAGATCCTTCCCAGCTTCGTCAGCACTTGGTCCCTTAGCAAACCCTGCTGTACTCAGGTAGGGGTACCTGTGTTTTAGTTTTAACAGCACTTCAGCTGACTGCTTCATTTCTGGATGGTGTGAATTCCACATTTTCTCCTGCCTTCTCCCAGGCAGGTACAGCTAAGGCAGCTCATGCTTCAGGTGTGACGGATGGTGGGTCTGAAGAAGCCTCAGCTTTAGGAAACAGCTCCAAACCAGGCACAGAGACAGGAGATTAAATATCTGCTGCCTGTTTCATCTGCCCCAGCTTGGCAGGCAGCCTGGGACAGTCCATTACTGCTGTGCCGGGCTGAGGGAGGATGTGATGGAGAGGGTGTTTAATCGCACCCTGTAATCTCCTCACTGTACATCTGTTAGAGGCAGTGGCTCCGCTTCCTCTCGCTGCCTGCCAGGAAGCAGCCGGGATTAACACAAACATGTTTGGGTTCAGGAGGATCCTTTGTTCCCAGGGTCAGCCGTGGATGTGCAGCTTTCTGTGCTCAGGGCCAGCCTGGCCAAGGGTGGACGCTTTGCTTTCAGTGTGGGCAGCACAACCCTTCAACATCCTTGTTAATTGTCCCAGCACCTAATGAAGGTGGCAGAGAGTGTTTTATAGGAATTTACCATCTTCCTCAGCATTTCTGCTGGTACTTCCAATGGATGCTACAGTTTTAAACACAGCCTCGACTTTTTTTCCCACTCTGTCATCAACTAAAAATAACTCTCCAAAGTCCATCCCACTCATCGGGGGGCAAAACACCCAAGTAATCAATTTTTCCTTGCCAGTCTCCACGTCCTCTTGGCCACAGTCAGTGTTGTATGCACTGCGGGCAGCGTAACAGAAATCACTTTTCCTGATTGCAACCTAAACAAATGCCACACAGACAAAAACATCAGATGATCTGCACAGATCCCAGCCCGACTGCCCACGGCATTCCCGCATGCCCGCTTGTGCCGTAGGAGTTTACACTGAGCCATTTACTGACGGAGCAAAGCGCAGAGAGGGTGGGGGAAACTCAACTTGAACAACACCAGGCGATGGCCCTGGCTGTCGTCACCGCCCTCCGCTCCCAGTGGTGGCTCTGAGCCGCTTTCCTCAGCTCTCCATATGCTGGGTAATTAAATCCTTGTGCCGCTGCGATTCCCTGTGTCCCCCAGGAAGGGCGAGGTGCACGCTCCAGCGGTCTCTGCCGACGGCACACGTGGGGATGGACGTTGGCTGAGAGGGAGGTGAAGCAGCCTGGGACGGAGCCCCAGTGATTGATTCGCTGCTTCCTCCTGCTCTCGGACACACAATAGCGCAGGCTGACCCCAAACAGGCCCAGTGTTACCCAAAAGCAGATGTGAATGCAAGCGCCTCAGAACAGCACCTCAGGGCCAGTCCATACTGCGCTGCTTTAATTAAAGAGTGGCAATTCCCAACCAGATGAGTTAATGGGGAAACAAAGAACCACACAGCCTTCCTCCCCACGAAGTTTCACTGTCCATAAAGCTGCACGGACCTTAACTAAAAATGGATGCAGAAGTAGCTAAACAAATACAACCTTTAAGCATGGATAAGCTCTCATGAACACACTCCTTCAGGGCTGTTTCTGGGATTTCCTATATGCTAAGCTGGGATAAAGAGGCTGTAATCCAGCCCAAGACAATCCATTTGAGTGAGAGACCCCTCTTTAGAGATGTATGAACACCCAGCACAGGGAGGGGGGACCCCAACTCCACAGGTCCCTGACTGCCCAGCGCAGGGACAGCTCCTTCCAGCGTGAATTGCTGCGGCAATATTCCAGTCCCAAAGCCACACATAATGGGTGTGACGGGCAGCAGGCACCAACCCCAAACACACAAAACCCAGGCAGAGTGGAGAAATGAACACCATGCCTTGGATGGGCGAGGGAGCAAGGGGCTGGGAGGACATCTGTGGGTTTGGAGCTCCCCCGGGAGCACGGCTGTTCCCCAGGCAGCGCTGCCGCTCAGCGGCGGCCGCTCACACAGCAGGGACGGAGAGCAGAAGGGAAACCTGGGAAAAACTGAGATTTCCTCTCCTGAGCACAGCCATGAGTCGTTCTGCAAGGGGAGAGGTCACAGGGAGAAATAAAGCAAAGGTACAAGCTTGGACCAGGCTGTAAGAATATGCTGGGGTGTAAAACCAGAGACCTAAGAGTGACCGGGAGCTAAAAGCTGGATAAGGAAAACATGCATTTATATCCAAAACCCACCAAGAACCATAGAATAGAATCATAGAATCATTAAGGTTGGAAAAGATCTTCATTGAGTCCCATCTTTAAGAAGGGTGGTTAAAGCTTTTATATAGCCATAGACTAAACCCTATTACAAAAAATGATGACCCAAACCAATGCCTTCTGTTTTGCCTGTTCTTGTTAAATTGAGCACATTTTAGTCGCCCCCATCTCTAAGATACTGGAGATATCCAGTATCAATACCCTTTTTCCTTTCAGTCTGGTTCCCATGAAGGTTTGGGCAGTCTGTGTCAGAATCCCAGAACCAGAAATGTGTGGTAACTCCCACCTCTTGCCTAAGTCAGTAGGACTATTTTGTATCTGTAATTCAGAAGACTCTGACACACATAGACCAAACCAAAATAAGCTTTTCCCTCCCCAGAGCTTAGCTTTAAAAGGCCAGAACAGCTGCTGTTGTGGGTGAAGTGGTTAGAGACCTATGGAGCAAAAATATCTGCAGCTCCACATAAGAAGTGCTACTCAGCATCACCATGACCCTGTGGCTGGCCAGAGGTGGAAACAGCACTAGCACAAGAAATTGGTCTTTGATCTCACACTCAGGGTAACCGGAGTATGAGAAACAGCTCTTTCACTGAGAAAGGTCATATTTAATTTGAACTTGAACAGAACTACATTTTTTTCATTATCTGGAATGTTTATAAAGAAGTATGTTTGTTTCAAAGCTACTTTCGCTCAAGCTCCAGGGCTGTGAGAAATACATCAAAAGGTGCAGGCAGCAGGTTGGCTGCAGAAAAGAGCACTGGGGTATTTGCATCACACATCCATCCCACCAGGATGCCTTCCCCTGAGCTGAGGAACAAATATTTCTCACAAGGATAAGCTCTCCTCACCAAAATTATGGGGTTTTTTCCAAAGTTAGTCCCCAGCCCTTTGCAGTTTGGTATCACACACAGCAACTGCCCAGCACAGCACACTGAGAAGTCTGGATACAGCCAGAGTGGATTGTGACATTGGTCACCCACCAGCCTAAGCCCACCTGCAGTGCAGGCAGAGGAAAACACTGCTTGGCCACTTTATAAATAGGTTAAATATAGTCTGGGACCTCACACCGAATATGCTGGCTAAATCACTATACCTGAGGTATCGCTCCTTCCCAGGGAAAAAGTTCAGAGAAACTCAGCACAGGCTACTGGAAACACATCTGTAGCTGTCAAGCACAGCTTTGAGATCTGTTGGACTGATTGCAGATAACAGCTACTGCCTTCCCAGCCAAGGTAAATAATTAAATACTAGCAGAGGAGTTCAAAGCCTCAGCAGCTGCCCCTCCTGCTCTCCCCCAGTGCACATTCCCGTACTCCATTCAGCAGAAGAGATCCAGGAGGTTATCCACCTAATCCTCTGCACAATCTCACAGAAAAAGGGATGCTACTTCCAATAGCTGGAACATTAAAGTGATGAAATCTGACTCTGGAGCTGGTGGAAACAATAGAGACCTTGGGAGAGGAACAGATTTAGATTTTAAGACAAGCAGTTTGATTTTTAAAGGGTAACTCCAGAAGGTCAATCCAGGGGTTGCAACCAAGAAGGTTAAGGCTAACAAAAGCAGGGTATCATTTGCAGAGGTACCTGCTAACGATGCATTGTGAGACTGAGAGGAGGAACAATTACTGAAGTTAATTTTGAAACTTCCCTCTTACACCACCACATGATAAACAAATTCCCCAATCATCCCTACCCAGACACAAACCCCTACCCTTTGGGTGGCAGGAAGTGAAGAGAGCTTCTTCCAGACAACCCCCGTTTTTTTTTCGTGGTTTTCTCTCCCCCTATGGTCTCCCAGATTTTATTGTAACACAAAAAGATCAGCAAGAGGAACTCTGTTAGAGATGTCCTCTCCTCCATCAACAGCTGCATGGAGACACAGGTTTATGTAACACACCTACAACCTTTTATAAGGAGCAATATAGCAATTTTGATGGTAATTTAGCAGCATGAACACATTTTGTTTTCAGTTTAAAGCCTTTTTTTAACTGCAATCTCTACCTACAACAGAAGTTCACACAGATCATCACAAAACCAGCAAGGGATGGGGAAAGGCGAACTGAGCAGAACAATGCTGGTAAATAGCTCTGGTCTGGGTACAAATATACCCTCAGAAACTGGGCAAGCACAGCTTGTGTTGCCAGGGAAATTAAACCCAAACGAGGGGAAACCCCTGATGTAAGGTGTTCCTAGCTTTAAACAGGCCAGAGTAAAACAAAAAATAAATTAAAAAAAATGTTGGGGAACTAGCAAGGATCAAGAAAATAGAAAGCAAAGTGATACCTGGCCTTCTTGAAAACCCAGAAGCCAGATGATTTACTGCTTTGAAGCTTGTGTGGTTCAGAGTTATTCTTACCTGCTGCTCCCCACATGAGCACTGTGCAGACAGGACACATTTGCACCGCTGAACTGAACCACACGGGAACCAGCCCTGTATCTGTACTGTTTATAGCGACAATATTTACCAGAGAGCAATGAAAATGGCCCTGTGAACTGCTAACCTTCATTTTGCACCTTCACCAATGGGACACTGAGTCACTTGCAGCTCATTCACTGTGCTAAAACAAGGTGGTGAAGAAACCCAGACCATGGCCCCACAGCAGCCCACTGGAACATCCAAAAGAGCCAAAACCACCGAGAAGTGCCATGTGGTAAAAGAGTTCAGACTTGAGCTCCATTGCAGAAATGCACTGGGTCTCCTTCTACAGCTTGAAAGCAATTATTTTGAAGAGGTATCAGAATAACAAGCAATAATAAGAACAAAATATATCAAGCAAATGAGTATACACCAAATCAAAGCAGAAAACTGATCAGAGAAATAGATGTGCTGGCAACTTACTGATTCCTCTTCCAGAGCCCCTGGGTGATGTTCCCATTCCCTCCCATACTTAAGCACCCACCGGCTGGGCCTGGGTTTCTGTTTGGCGCAGAAGTGGTGAAAATAGCCTTAAAACCACAATTTGTGGGTGGTTTTTAACATTCTGCTAAGGCTGTTTAGCCCTGCATGATGCAAAGTGCCTTCCCAATGCTGCAGGGAGCAGAGGGACACTGGGAAGGACCCACCAGCCCCAAGAGGAGCAGAGCAGAGGGGACAGAGCCACCCAAGGCCATCGAGCCAAGTGGCTGCTGACCCCCAGACCAGCCTAATCTTGATCAAAGCCGATCAAGCCACCTTAGATCCCATGGGGGGACGGGCAGGTTCGTGGAGCAGTGCTGCAATGTCCTGCCAAACGAGGGTAATTCAGGACACGTTTTGTCTTCAAAGTAGAAAAATTATTTAACCTGTAATTTAATTTTCAGTTAAGTCATATAATCCCTTTCAATTCACATCTTTATTAGTCGTGGAAAAAATGCAGGGCCTGGAAAGGCTTTGGGGTAAGAGAAAAACCACCTCAGATCTGCAGACATTGAAGCTAAGCTGAGTTAGCAACTCCAAAGGGAGCCCCTGCACCTGCAGCAGCTCTGAACAACAGCTGGTAATGCAGCAAGACAAGCTCAGTTCCGCACAGCCGCGTGAGACCGGGCAGGAGGCCGGGAAAATGAGGCCAGGAACAACGCCTGGAACCCCTGCAAGGTTTGTGGGGTCCCAGGGTTGTGTCACACACAGCCCTTCACAACAGGAGTGGGACGGGAAGAGCACCCTGCAACCCCGGCATTGTGAAATCCCGAAGTGAGGAGTTCCCTTTCTTCTACGCTCACAAACACCCATCGGAAAGACCGGTTCCCCTCTTCCCCTGCACGAGCACATGAGTTTAATTAAGCACGCTGTTCAACGATTTGCATGGCATGACTTGTCTACAAACCAGAGATGTGGCAAGCCTGTTATCTGTAAAAACAGAAAAACCCTCAAAACCCCCAAAAAGCACAAGTCACCTCATCTCCAGGGATCCGTTTGAGACCCAGTGCTCATTCCAGAGCAGCAACAGTAATTTCTGACACGACCCAACTACAAAGGTAAAATTAACCAGAATATTTCATGTCATACTGCTGATGACAATTCAGTTTTGAGGGGAGAATCCTGGCTGGTTCAGGACAAGGAAAGCCATCCTAACGCCCCAGGCCACGGAGGAATGATGGTCCTGATGCAGGATGGGGGTTCACTGGTCACCCTTACCACACACAAACTATCTCCCTCCTCCTACAGCCATACAGAAGGAAAAAAATACAAGAACTGCAAGTACAGAGAGCTTTGGTGTGGCTGGATGTAGGTAAGGATCAAAACTGCTGTGGGGTTAGAGTATCCAAAGGTTGGACTATTAAACTATGCTGCACATGCAGATCCTCTGAAAGGATTAAGTCCAACATCCTCACAGGGGTACGAGCCACAGACAAAAACACAGAGGGTGGGATACCCAGAGATTAAATCAGCCATTTTGGCAGCACAAGTGAGATATTTAGATACAGACCAGTTTCGGCCATTTCCCCAGCCCCAGAGCAACTTCCAAATCCTGTTCTCATTTTCCCGGGATGTCTATTGTAAAGACAAGGAGAGGAAGGAAAAAAGAAAAAAGCGTGATCACAAACATACCATCGTTAAAACAGAGTTGAAGAATATGCGGATGCTACTGAAAACCACTTCCAAAGTGGTTCCCCAGCACACGGGGAAGCATTTGGCTCCTGCTGAGCAGTTAGTAACCCTGGGGAAGAGGCTTTCCACAGCAGCAAACCCTACTGCCAACCACCAAGGAACGGAAACGCCTTTCTCCAAGAGAAGTCCCAACCGTACCCCTACAACCAGGGGTGGTGATCTAGTGAGGGGTGGCTGGAACCAAACAGGCCTGGGAGCATCACAAAAGACTCTTCTAACAAGCTACTGTCTTTTTTGTGTCCTAATTTCAGAGCTCAAGTGCCACACAAGAACAAAGGGTCAGCCAATAGGTTTTGCATGGGAGCAACATGAGCTGTACCACTTTAAAAAAGGAGCATTTTAACTGAGTGCCAAATGAGCCATTTGCATTAACCTCATGAAACAGGATATGAAGCACTTTGTAGCAAGAAACAGGAGATTGACTTTATTAGAAAAATACTTTTAAGGTTCAAATTCATCAAACCATTTGTAGCCAGGAATGATTTGTAAAAGACATTGTTGGCTGACAAAGCTGGCTTTTGACTTTCCAAACCATCAGCAATTACCACCCAGAGGAACATTACCTGTTTTCAGCTAATGAGTGACACCAGTGCCAAGCATCAGGCACAGACATTAATTAACTGGGGTAGAAAATGGCACTTCAGGGTTCAGGAAGAAAACTACTGTGACACATCCATAAGAAGCCAAGACATTTCACTTGGTGTAAAGGAGATTGTAGAGAAGAAGTGTGTATTGTTCTCTGCTTATCTAGACTCAATCAGAGTTATCTAAACTCAATCAGACACCAAAAATCATCCCGGGTTTGGACCAGATAAACCTCTCCCCATGAAATTAAGGAGAGTTACAATTCATAATTGCTGTCTTAGGCAACAAGACCAAAAAATCTATGGCACCCTTCAAACAAACCCATCACCTCAGGGCCGATGTTGTAACTTGGTTTATTTTAGCCTAGAATTTACTATGTCGCAAATGCCATCCCCACCCATTGGGATCTGGTAAGGCCAGCCCCTTCCTCCTGCCTGACTTCTCACTTCCACTTCTGACCCAGGATTTTATTGCAAGGGGAAACTGGGGTTATTGGCCATAAAAGGAAAAGACCCATCTGTCACATTTCTGCAGAGGGGAGTCAACTAAGAGGAACTTCAGTGACTTCCTTAAAACTCCGGAAACACCAGAGGCCACTGCCATCCCCCCTTATAAGGATTAAAGGGCTTTTCTCCCGCTTCCGTCAGGGATGCACGTGGGCACTGACACCAGACAGTGGAGGAGCACAGATGTCTCATTTTGAAGGAAGACAAAAGGGAAGGGAAAGAAAAAAAGCAGCAGCGAACAGGCAGTTTGGGGAGTTCTGCCCCAGGCTCCCGTGCATGGTCCAGAGCCTCTATGAGGGCACTGCAGATGCACCCTTTTCCTTGGTGACCCAATATGCTCCTTTCCACACAACCCTACTGATGCATCTGCTGGAAAACAGTGCTTAACAAGCTGAAAATTTCATTTACATCAAGAATGCATTTGGCCTTTTAGTTGTGGCTGTTTATGTTTGCTTAGCAAACCTCTATGTTTCTTCCATCAGATATTATTCTGAATTCTTGACCTCAACTACAGGCATGCTCAATCCAAAAATAAGGAGTCAAAAGTTATTTTATTCAGGAACATTAACTTTGCTGTTTTCTGGTTTTTTTTAAATGAAAAAACATTCTTTTACCATTACACCACTAACCACAGCCACATTTAAACCTACATAACACAAAGATGAAGGTGAGATGCCCCTGCACTGAAAATCGCCTGCTGGCTGCGAGCAACACACTGGACCTTGCATTTCAGATACATCAATGACAAAAGCTGACAGGACAATTTCATTTTTGTTTCACTTTCAGAATCACATAAAACAATGCAGCAGTATTGGGCGGAAACCACAAAACTGGTTACGAGCCTAGAAGTAAAAGTTCACCTGAGTTTGTTTGTCAGGTCTTAACAGCGCAATGGTGTTTGGAGAGAAAAGTCAGCACAGTGCTCATGGGGCATGTTAAGATCCCAAGACATCATTTATTGTAGCTTTTTTGTGGGGGCAGGCTAGGAAACTACACAGTCAGAGCTTTGTAATTTTAGGGTAAGCCAAGGAATCACTGCTTTGTAGTTGCAGTGGCTCCAAGTCCCTTCCTTACAGTGGTTCCCACACTCATGATTGGTGCATCCCCCCTTTCCAGCACCAGCCTCTTAAACCAGGGGAGTTCCAGCCAGAAGGGAACCAAACACACTCAAGATGTTCTCTTCTTTACACCAAAGAAAATACTGATCTGCCCCACACCACACACCTCAGAACAAACTGCTTCACTCTCGGCAAAGTATCCCCCTGATCTCCAGAGCAGTCCCATTAGTAGAGCATATTCCAGTATTTGTCTTCAATTTCACTTATCCATGTTCAGGTACATAAGCTGAACCTTTGGTAACACATTCTAGAACCCCATACCTTTGTGAAAGGGTTTGTTGTGGCAAGTTGGATGCTGCCCAGCAGCCAGGGTGAGCAGCTACTGAGACCCTCAACCCTCTCCCCTTTTTTTTAAATACATAAACACTATCATTTGACTTCATGGGAACACAAAGAGGATATTTTGTAACAGAAAACACATTAAAAACCTCACTTTTAGGTTCTACCAACCTAGAACCTCTTCCTTGGAAGAGCAGCTTTTCAGGAGTAGCTTAAAAGACACCCTGACTCACAGCAGAGTCTTGTTCCAAGACAGGAGGAAGTTCTCGCTCCACAAGGCACAGTAAACCACCACAATAAATACAGGTCAGAGAGGCATCACACAGCTCCAGGCTGCAAGCTTTCTTTGGGTGTATTTTTGAAAACAGTCTTATTAAATCTGATCTTCACAACCTACTGTTGGGCCAGTTGGGTCCCACTGCTAAAACTGAGGCTTCTGTTCCATTGCCAGCAAGCCAGCAGCCCTTGTTACTTACCCCAACAACTTCCAGTGCCAATTTATGTTCTAAAGCAAGACCCTCAGCATAGATATTACTCAGAGGGGAAAAAAAAAAGGAAAAAAAAAAAAAAAGCAGGTATAACATCTGACTTAACATCTGACTTCACCATTTTTGAATGCAAAACCCCACAAGCCCTTTTTGACACGAGGCTTCTAAAAATAACTCATCCTTTAAAAAGTCCAGTTATTTTTATACAGTCACAAGAATCACTGGATTGCTTCTAATTATCCCATCCTTCCTTGGGACGTCTATTTGTGCTCAACACAACTGGCTGCGACACCAGTGGAATTATAACGCATCTTGAATTACAGGCAACTGGGTAAGTTTAGTTTCACCTTGAGAACAGTTTTGAGAGAGCGACAGTTAAAAAAAGCCCATTTTACTGGGATCTTTGGAGTCTGTGTTCAAAAGGTGCCAATTCAAAGTAGAAACAGATCTTACACTGGCTATGACTGAAAACAAAACCTGGCACTAACAAGGATCCACAGCAGGATTAGAAATGTTCCACCTAAACAGCATCAGCAGGCAGATTCCTAAAAAGCCCCTACAGCTGGATTAGTCTATTGGAGTTCACTATAAATGAACTAAGGGAGTTCACTAAAAGTTTCCTGTAAATACATCCTTACTGCCTCTGGCTTCCAGGGGACATTGACTTTGCTCCAGAGAGTGGTAACACAGAGGAATCTGCTCGAGGCACAACAGAAATATGAACAGTTGTCCATCTGCACCATGCCCAACCATTCCAGACTGGCAGCTGGACCCTCACTGGTAACCAGGCTATCACTGCAGGTCCCAGAGCCTCCCACGGTGCAGTCAGCACCCAGCTGTTACTGGAACTCATTACTGCACATCCAAATATTTGCATGGAAAACTTGCTGGACGCTTATTCATAGGAGGCCTGGCTCCTGCCTGATTTCCTTAATGCTCCTCCACACCCCGAGGGGAAGAACATTTCCAGAATTAGCACCTACGGCCCCATGTTCTTCTCCCAAGCTGCATCTCAAAGCTAGAACTCAGACCATATCTTTCTGCTAGTATTTAACACTGTTTATTTTTTTCTCACACCATCTTTCTGCTATTGTTTCACACTATTTTTTTTTCTCTATTAAAAACGTGATGCTTTTATCTGAAGAGTCATCCATTGCAATTTGTATTGTCATGGCAACAGGACTCCCTCCCCTGCCCAAAGCCCATCCCCAGGCTCATTGTGCTCATTACCAGACGGGCAGGCAGCACTCTGCATACAGATGAATTTCTCAACGTGGGCTGCTCTCCCTGCAGCTGGACTGACACAGCTCCTGCTATGGGGTTATGGTTGCACCAGAAGAATGGTAAGAGTTGTCCTAAGTCAGATTTCCTCTATTCAAAGAAATGAGCTTTACTCAAGGCACTTTTGCAGTACGCACATTTTTGTTGTGCTGGTTAAAACAAAGAGACCCAGGTTCATAACCAGTCTGAACAATACAAGAAAAAAGCAGAATATTTAGAGCAGGTGTAAGAGGGTTTTGCTAAGGCAGCTTGGACATACTGATAAAGAAAAAGGGGAAGATCACTCCACAAAGGAACACAGTCAAGAACAGCGCTCTGGAGCCCTCTTATGGCAGCTCGCTCTCAGCTTCCCCGGAGCAGAATTCCGTGTACGCCTCACAGTGTCTGCAAGGACAAGGATACAGTGCCATTGAGACAGGGTGGCAAAGACCATCTTCTGGCTTTGACCCCACAGATATTAAAACCCCACACTTCCAGCTCCTTGAGTGGTCCTGCTGGGTGTGCAAACACTGGACAAGGCCTATGTTTAAAGCGGGACAGAAGACACTGAGATCAATCTCCTCCAGAGCTAAAGTGCTGCTTCAGCAACAGAAACACATAAGGAAATGACCAAATTCACTGCTCCAGCGCTAACAACAGCTCCATGGGGATGGTCAGGCTGACCAACGCCAATCAGGAAGGCCAGACTGGTTTCATACCAATCTTTTCTTGACTTCTCCAAGCCAGTAAGTTCTGACAGAGCCACAGAGCTCCATTCCAAAATCCCTGCCCAGCAGCTATTAAGGGAGTACATGGCAAGGAGGGGGCTCACCTAAAGCTGGGAAATGCACAGCTGCTGGGCTCCGAAGGGGTTACAGAGATTCAACAGCAGGGAAATATTTATGGAGAAAAGATGCTGAGCTGTGCATGTTTCCCCGGCTGGGGATGGTTTTAATTTACCTCTTGCAAAGGCTGTGATTATTTGCTGCTGGTTTTTGTTGAAAGCAGCTATTCGAGGCTCACCTACTCCCTCTGGTGTCACAACTTTGCAGCTGAGCCAGAACAAAACACCCCCTAAACTCACACAAACTACAAGGAATACTGCTTTTTTTTTTCCCCCCTTCTGGAAAAGAGGAAGCCATATTTATAAGCATTAGTGATTACCCTTCCCAGGCACAAAGCAGTCTTTGACTATAACACACTAAGGACAATCCAGACATCTCCTAGAGCTTAGAGCTACAGCCATGAAGTTTCCTTCTCTTTTCCAGCTCTCCACTTCAAAGATTGGTCTCTGCTGACTTTAGCTGAACTGCAGCATCCACCACGCTCCCCACTAGGTTTTCCTATGTTTATGGTCAGCAATGACATGTCTGTGTTAAAGTATTAGTTTAGACATTTTTATGTGACCTTTTAAAACTGGGAAAGTATCCTCACCATTACTAGACTAGAGTCAGACACTCAATATTCCAGAGACTAGCTGGACACTGGGGGAGGAAGCTGCATCTCACCAACCCTCTCCTATCACTCCATAAATTCCAGAAACCTGCACAGCCCCACAGACAGAAGGGATCCAGTTTTCACCATGGTTAAAAACTGCCACCTCCCAACCAGTGCTGCTTCCCCAGGCATCTCACAGATGCCACCCTGCTGTATGGTTCTTCTGCTTCTTTCTTCCAGCCTCAAGCTGCTCCTCCTCTGCTTTGTCTTTATGTTTCTTCTCCTTTTTTTTCCACTACTAAGCTGCCACAGCACTGAGAACAAACACAGCTCCTTATCCTCCCTTTTCCATTTGTAGCTGCTTCTTTTCCCATTCCACTTGGGAATCTTGCATCCCCTCCTGCACAGTCTGCCCCATGCCTCTTCCCCAAGCTGGCAGCAGCTTACCCAGCCTGGCAGAATCCCTCCTCAGCCCATGTGAACAAGGTTTCCAAGCTCTCTTCATAAAGCATCTACTCCACATTCTCCGATTAATACACACCTTGAAGGGAACCATAAATATTTGCCTGGATTTTCTGTTAATCTTGCTCTGACACAGCTATTAGGATTACTGGAGTGTGGGTTGATAAGCAATGAGGTGAGTGCTGGAGTGTTTCGGGAGATGACAGCAACATCTCGCTGTATTTCACTGATGTGGATGCCTTGGTGACCTGCACTAATCCACTTGGAAAATTACTATGAGAGAACAAAGAGTCTTAAAATACAAAGCTGAGGGAGGTGGAGTGCTGCAAAGAGAAGTTTATTTCCAGACCAGCCTTTTCTAAATATATGCATAAACATCTGTATTCTGTGCTAAGTGGAGAATCACAAACAGAAATAAGCAGAGAAAAAACCCAGAGAGCAGGACCTCCCCTCACACCCACATGCATTGGTCCAGCAGGAGAAATCCAGGAGCCCTAATTTATAGCATGACTTTTCTCTCAGTACACACACACACACACAAACAACTCCCCTCAGCCTGAACAACAGCCATTTAACAAAGCACTGTGCCAAAACAAAGGCTTCAGGTCAAAAGCAGAGTTTTGGACGCAGTGATGAGCTACAGCCCTTTTCACACAGATACCAAAATGCTGCCTATTTTCTCCACCAGTACAATTTGCATGACCCATTGTAGTATCAGTAGAAGTCCATCTAGACCTGTGCTGTATGGAGGGCAAGGAGGAAGCTCCTTATGGACAGGGCAGGAATGCTGCTCCTCACGCTGCTCTCTGCGGGCCAGGGACAGTCTGCACCATCAGTGCTTTATCTCTCTATAAATTCTTCTTTGAATTTGCACTGTGGCCTTTGAATCACACATGTTCTGAGGTTGTCTCTCCCCTGGCAGCACTAATTAACACACCAGCATTCCCAGCAGAGCATTACCTACTGAATCCAGGCTCCCATTCCTTGCAGTCCTTTGGCTGTGTTCACACCTAGGCTGGCTTAGCCTGGCCAATATAGCTGGATCACAGCTTGAAATGGTGGGGCTGCAGACTAATGATGTTACAGCAATAGATTTCAACTCAGAATGAGCCAAAAGTGACCATTAAATAGGGTGTCCTATAAAAGCATCTATTCCCTTTATTCCATTTACCACTAAGTCTAAAGACTCCCCCTTCCCCCTTCTCAGTCAGGATATCCAACCTGATCCAAAAAAGCTCCAAGATGACTCAAAGCACGGGTTTTCAGCCAGCTCTGCCTTTTAGACTTTTAATACTATCTTCTCATTATCTGTTACATTTAAAATGTTGCACACATCTCTGGAGGTGTACCCTGACAGACTCATCAAGTGATCTCAACATTTCTCCTTAAAGACTTAGCTTTAACATCTTACTGTAAGACAGATTTCTAGACTGCAGA
Organism: Pardalotus punctatus; assembly: GCA_013400915.1. NCBI lineage: Eukaryota > Metazoa > Chordata > Aves > Passeriformes > Pardalotidae > Pardalotus > Pardalotus punctatus. The sequence continues at coordinate 42,745 of VZTX01016954.1, forward strand.
GAATAATTTAAAACTTTTTCTAAGGGTCTTCCTACCTTCCTGTCATTCCTGACTAAGAACCAGAACAAAACACTTTGTGTCACTAATGTCATAATATAAAGAAAATGTGATCTGACTCCATGTGCCCAACATGTAAGTCCAAGGACTACAACAGCTTTCCCGGTAATTGGCACTGCTTGCTTTCACTTTTCCGTAGTGATGAGGCACTTCAGAAAAATGATCCAGTCCAAATTTTTGGGATAGCATGTCATCAGGCCCACAGAAAGCAGCAAGAAAGAAGGTTCGTTGATACTGCAAAGGCACTCTGAGCAGAGAGCAATCTGGAGTTACACATGCAAACAGATCACGGGAATTTTGCATATTCCTGACAAGCAGCTGTAATGATTCCATGTGGGAGACAAGTCAGAGGACTGTCAGAGGATCTGTCTGCTTTGGTATGGCTGTGCAGTTGCACAAATCATTACACACAAGAACAGTCCACCCAATGCACTGAGTAAATGCCTTTTAGTTTTACATAACCAAATCAGCCAGGCCAGCCTTTCCCCCACACCCTGGAGCTCCCCAGTGCCGCTGGGCTGTTTATCCAGTCTCACAGGCAAGGGAAAAATTAGAGAACAGGCGTCCAGGAAGAACAGGAGAGTGTGTATGTGCAGGCACACACAGCACCCACACCAACACCAGCACTCACTTTTGCATTCACCAGAGGCTTCCTGGGCACTGGAGATGGCAGATATCCCATTTCTCTAAAAAAAAGCTGGAGAATAACCCTTGATTTCAGAGTAACAACTGATCAGTGTCTTAGCCATGGCAACGTGCCACCTATAAACGGATGCAGGGAGGGATAACATGTCTCGTATTCAGCAGCTACTTCATTCCCATTTAACTTTCAGAGCTCGCAGGAGGGAACAGAAAAGCCAACAGCTAATGCACAGCAGCTCTCACCTCATCAGGCCATCTCATTCCTGCTCACAGCTGGACCTTGAGGCTGCCCCTGGCAGCGACAGAGATTGGAGCCAACTGCAATGTGAGAACACTGATACACACACGGCTGTTCTCAGGCATTTCCCCCCCGTATCAGCCACCCTCGTTGGGATTAAGATATCTGATTTATACCTCACGTTTTAATTTATCTCCTTATGGAGGTAAGGCAAGGAAAGTAATTGCAAGTGTCACAGCAGTATGTGAGAGTTCAAGCATCAGACAAGGAACCTGATCCATGTGTTTGGTGAGGACCCAGGGCTTCTACCTGGTCCTTAGGGGATTCTCTGCATTTTTTCATTGCTTTTACTCATTTGCACACCTTGAGTTCACCATGGATTGGAAAGGACCTTAAAGCTCATCTCATTCCACCCCTTGCCATGGGCAGAGACACCTTCCACTATCCCAGGTTGCTCCAACCCCCATCCAACCCGGCCTTGGACACTTCCAGGGATGGGGCAGCCACAGCTTCTCTGGGAAAACATAATTATACACAAGGCACTGCAGTGCTTGTTTTTTTTAGATCAGGGGTCAGCTTGGACGAGGTAAAGGGTGCTTTGCTTTCAGAGACCAGCTCAAACCAGCTGTGTTAACTCTCCTGTGCAGAACACGGTTTAGTCTGGCAGATGGAGATGCAAACTAAGAGTCATTAATCTGTTAGCACTTTCACCCACCCACCGAAATCCCAGTGGTCTGAAGTCATGGTTTTCTGACAAATCTAGAAATCTATAGCTTGTACAACAGCTGCAACCAGAATAAAGTTCCAGGAAGAAAAAAATGTTTCCTTTAACTATATGGGTAGGTCAAAATTATTAAAGGGATCTCAGAGTATAAAAAGTTCATGTCTGAAAGTATCTGCATGCTAGTTTGTAGTACAAAACTGGAAAAGGCAACTAATGACTCTTGCAAAGCACCTGTTCTTCACTCTGCACACCTGAAACACCACAAAAGATTAAAGCTACAGGATAACAAAACCCTCCAAAAAAAGAGGCTCTTCTTAAGAAACACCCTGGTTGTTACCTGTAGACAGAACAGCTACAAAACCAACTCTTGTTCATGTAACTTCATCTCATTATCTGCTACCCCAGACACAGAACAGTGGAAGACCAAGGCTCCAAACAACAAATAAAGCTCAGAAGTTGGCAAGCTGTGTTCAGGGCTGGCTGGTGCTGTGCCTATCTCCATATCTAGAAAGGTTCAATGCGCTCCTTCTGGGAGGCCAAGAAAAACTAAATATAGTAGCAGGCTACCAGCAAACACCCAGCCTGGCACAGCTTCCAGCTACCTGAAAAATCCATCCCTCCCTCTCTCCACAGCCCACTCCAATAGCTGCGATTCTTTCCCTTGTTTGGGGAGAACATGCCATAAGGAGGCACTTCTAGGATTTACTTACATGGATAATTGCACAAACAAACTAAGGGATGGAGGTAATGCAATAACAGCACCGATACTTCTCTCTCAGGGGGATCATCTGGCTCTTTCAGATTGGGGTTTTTTATTAAGCCTGACATCCGCTCGCAAATAGGAGGGAGCATCCTCCCCTCACGTGCCAGGAGCCAAGGCCTTGCACAGCAACTGCCTCTAAGAGCAGAGACACCATCCAAGAGCATCTGTTTTGTTTTAACCTCTGCCCTTAAAGTAGGACCCAGAAAGGAAAAAAACCCAAACCCTTTAAGCTGCAGACCGGCTTTGTTGATGTGTATGAGGTTTTCAATCACAAAAAGCCTCAGGGAGAGCTGCTCACCTCTTGGCTTCTGAATGGCATCACGGATGTCGTGTTTCAAGCTACAGCCCTGAAGACAGACCCCAATTTTGACCAGGCTTTGAGATTTAGCTTAAAGGCATGCACGCTCCCTACACAAAAAAATGAGGTCAAAGAAGCTTCTTTTGAAAAAATAAATAGAGCAATAAAGCATTCTTTCAGATTGGCTTCACAGGGGATAAATCATTGAACAAATACAACCATCTTATCTTGTTGGCAAATGGCACATTACAGCATCCAGCTTCACGGGAAATGCGCTGCTTGGTCAGAGAGCAAACTGATTTCTCATTGTCTAGGAAAATGCTGCTCTTTACTTTTTGCAAGACTTGTTTGTTTTTTTTTTAAAAACACATGATCTCTAAGCAGTGCCAAGCCTGCTTCACCTCCCGCCTCTCAATGCTTTCCTGGATGCTTCAGGACTTCCTAGCAACCTCACAACCTCACAGCAGAAACACGATCCATCTCCACTGGCCAGGAGGACAATTTGTTTAAAATGGTATCCCAACAATATCCTGGCTGCCCTCCTACCATTTCTCACATGGATGGGATGCAGCAACCACGGGATCCCATGAACAATAAATTGCAGGAGGTGAGGCAGGCAGGGCTCTCCCAGCACACGGAGGTAAAGTTTTCCCCAAAGGCTCCATTTTTAGCCTCTTTGTCCCTTCTAAAATCAAACACTGACACTAAGGACACCCAATGAGGAACAAGAGCTCATGGGTGGTTACAGAACTGTTGCTGGCTGTGGCATCCAGTGGCAGCAATGCCTGTTCAGCATTTTGGCACTGATTTATGACAAAGTGTACTTGCACTTCCATTAGCCACAGCTCTCTCAGTTGACCCCTGGGCTTGGAGAGGCAGCCTCCACATTAAACTCCCATCAGCTTTCAGTTCCACTGACCTCATCCCCAAAACTCGCTGCCATGTTTTACATCAGCCGGGGCCGATGCATTCCATTAATGCTCCCCTGGCTCGGGGAAACATCTGCTCTGTTTACACTGGTAGCAGCACAGAGACCACTTAAAGCATCACCTTTGCTCCCCCAGCCCACGGCAAGAGGAGCAGCAACGCACGGGGCAGGCCCTGGACCTCCCAACCCTCGGCACTCCAACCTGGCCATTAGTTATTCAACAGGGCACAGGTCACTTAAACCATCAAGGCACTGGAGAGGTGTTGGGTAGTAGCAAAGAAGGTGGATTCTTCCAGGCCAGGAGTGCAAGTTTGAGAGGGGAATTCATGCTGACCCCAGCTGACTATGAGCAGGCTGACTGGAAATAAGGACAGATGAAAGAACAGCAGAAAATTATTAAATTTTAAAAATCTCTGTAGTTTTACAGATTCAGGCAGAGATTCAATGGATATGGATGGTTGATGGTCCACGTTAATCAAATGTGCACCTCTAGGGTGCTGCTGAGTGCCAAAGCCACCCTTGCACCCCTCCAGCTCCATGACCAGGGCAGGGCTCCCGGCAGGGCTCCCTGCAGGGCAGTTTGTCCCACAGCACGCAGCCAGGACAGGACACCTTCCTGAAAGCAAAGCACAGTTCATCCAAAACAATTCCCCAAAAGCACTCCAGGAGCCACCATACACACCACAGCTTAGCAGCAGCCACCTGGGAAAGCCCAACAGCTCTGAAATACCTGTTCAGGCAGGGGATGCTTATCTATCAGTACTACGTGCTGGAGGCTTAGGGCAAGTCTCCACCAGATCAAGGGGACGCTACTACATATTTTCCCAAGGATTTTTGACAGCTAAGACCTCCAAAAGACAAACCCCAAACACTTGTTGCTGCTAACGTTCCAGCGTTAGGTGTGCATTAAATTAACCCCCCATGTCTTCTGCTGCTGCTGGAAGCTTCCTTTACTATTAACCACACAGTCAAGGCTAGAGCTGCTAACAAGGCCACTAGGACACAAAAAAATACAGCAGCCTTGGAATATCCAACAGCAACTGCCACAGTAGAGGCAGAGCACACCACATAGAGGACATTCAGCAAGGGCCATCAGTTTTTGTTACAATGAAGTGAGGAACAGGATGGGCTTTTCCCATCACTAATCATCTCACCAGTCCATGAATTTGCAAACCCTGACACTCACAGAGGGTTTAGACCGCTATTCAAACACCCCTATAAACAAGCAACAAACCCCCCAAACCACCCTTAAATTTATTTTTTTTTAATTTTGAAACTGCACACTAATGAAGCCTGGTTTGATTAGGACTGTGCCATGCAATTAAGTTGACTTAATCCCACCAAGCCTGCATGCAATGATAGGTACTGGGGAGGGAAAAGAATAAAAACTGTTATTTGCCCTTGATCTTCTGCAATACATTAGGGAAGAGTAACATAATCTGCACAAACAGTCCCTGTTTTTCAGCTTGTTCCCAGTGTCCAAAGTATCAGCAGGTCACAGCTTTGCCAATTCTACCGCAAAGCTGAAACACTGACTTAAGAAAGGATTTTTATCTAGTCCCCTTTCAACCAAAAAGATGAAAATTCAGCCAAAGGGGAAGATGCTGGCACTAAATGAGACAAATCAAATTGCCCCTTTCCGGTTCCTTAATTCACATGTTAGGGGACAACCACAGCTGGGAATTCCAATCTCTGGAGCAATTAAAGAAAATTAAATTCAGGGAATGAAGCCTTATGCACTCAAAGCTTCATTAACCCTCTTGACTTTTAATTAAATATGTGCACATGAAATTTTGGACAGAGTACTTGCCTTACTGACAATGCTCAGTTTTAGTGGCAAATCAGTACTTGCCTTTAAAAAAAAAAAAAGTACACTGGGATTGTAAACTCTAGACCTCTCCAGCTTCACAATGGCCTTATTAATTACAGTAGAAATTATTGCCTATCACCAGCTCCCACTTCATGGGAACGTCTGCTCTCCCTCAAATGCACCAGCCAAGCTCTGCTTTGGGCTCACTTTAAGACAACAGGCAGCCCCACCAACACCATGGATAAAACATGAGCCAGGATTTAAGAGCCCTACACTTATTACGATCAGTAGGAGAAATAAAGTTGGCGAGCTACAGCAGGATAGGTTTTACAGCCCACGAAGAAGAGATTAGAACAGTCAGCCTCTCTTTTAAATACTGCTCATCCTTACAAAAGGCTCAGGCAGGCGCCAAAGGCAGTGTGTGACTAGGACAGTTTAAAGGATAATCTTTGAAAGGAGATACTGTCAAGTCTGCCCAGCCTAAATATCGAGCTGGCTTTGTGTGAGTTACCATCTGACTTGTGGGGGAGTCGCGCTGCTCCTGCGCTGGCCTCCCGCCTTCCTGGGGATGTCAACGAAGCAGCTTCGAGTCCACGGGGATGTGTGACTGCCTGGCAGGGAGCGAGCTCAGACTGCTTTGCTGCTTCCCCACATCCATCCAGAACAGGGGCTCCCAAATGATGCATGGGCAGGCAGTCACACGTACCGGGACCGGCGGCACAGAGGGGGAAGTCACACACGCTCCCTTCGTTGTCTCCAAGAGACTTCTCAGGAATCTGCCACCTCGAGCCAGACATTTCACCCGGAGATGTGCTCTCCTCACTAGCAACCCAAGTGATGCCTCTGGGAGGGATCAGACTTCAGTTTGTCTATTTTCTTTGTAAGCATGTTTGTGGGAGAGGGACTTGTCTTTTGCCGGCACACACTGATCAATTCTGGGTTTGTATTTTACTGCTGACCTATACATTTTAGCTGTTTTGACCATTCAAAGACGACAGCATGCGCTTAGAGATGACCTTCTCTGACTGTCACTTACCGTAAGAGTTGATACATTTTACAGTCAATGACACTCCCATTTTCACAAGTGCCCCCCTCTCAAGGGGAAAGCTAACACAACAGACAACTGTTCACACAAGGCCTCCAAGGGACACCAGATTCCCAAGGGGATGCTCTGCCCAATTGAGTGAAGAGGCACAGCTCCATTAATCAGAAGCAGGCAATTCCTCATGCCCAATATTCACAGGTTAATTGCTGCATCCCTAAAATAACGTTCTGGTTTCATAGCAGCCATATTCTCTCACATGGAGCAGAGTGAGCTTGTTTGTTGCTGTAGGATGCCCTTGGTGCTACCAAGGACAATCTAAACGCATCGAGCGTGACAGGCTCTTGCTGAATGCAAAAATAAAACGCAGCCACTTTGCTTCCTCAGCCTTTGACACCAACAGGGGAAGGGGCTTCCTACTACAGCAATGAGAAGCATGTGAATTTTGTGATGCTTGAAGTGCTGTCAGGCACAACACAACCCATCACTCTATTTCTCTGCTCCTGGAAATTACAGGTCCATTAACCCTTCTCTACGTGTGAGGTGCTTTTCCCATCTGCACACAGCAAATAAGCAAAGAGGATGTGCACGCTGAGTGTGCACAGGTGTGCTCTGGGGTAAAGGAGGCATTTCTAATGCAAACCTGCTCATACAAACAGTTCTGCTCTCCAGTTCTGACGCTATCATTTTATGATGACAACATTTCCTGACCCAGTTTCTATCTTGCTCCCCATTCCTCTGCTACAAGTAGTAATTAGTAATGTCAGTGTTCTGGCTGAATTGCTACAGTCCATTAATAATGCAAGAGTAGTAACAGAGAGAGCAGAAGAAAAGAGGCTTGAAGGTTAAAACCAGTAAGAGAATGCATTTTGGGGGGCACTGGAAGGGGAAGCAAGAAGAGGAGGAGAAATGCTGGCCTACTGAGATTATAAACCATACACTTCAAAACATACCATTCCTTTCAGGTGGAAGTGGTGGGTGAGTCAGTCATGGCTAATTAGAGGATAATATGCAAATAGGAATGACACACAGAGGTGATTTTTACTAAATTAGAAGTAAACTTGTGTTTCACCTTCCCTCTGCCCCTCTAAACTTGCTGCCTCACCACTTCATGCTCCCATTTCTCCGTTACTCATGTTTCGGAGGTCAATGGTAACCTGGGATCCCACACATGACACACAGGGAGGTTTCCTCTCTCCAGAGGATTTCTGTAGAGACCAGCCTGTACCTGCCCATCTACAGCCAAACCTTAATGCCGCTAATCCATCTGCTCCGGGCACACCTTAACCCCAGGCTCTGCTGAAGCTGTTTATGACACACACTGTGAACAGAAAATAGGTTTGAATAGGCAACCCAGCATCTCCCTGTGCTTCCAAGGCCAGGGAATCTTCTCCAACTGACAGCAGCTCCCTCGACAGCAACAGCTTCACCCCCACCTAAGGCACACAATCCTCCCTGTTACACTGAATAAAACTGCTGGAACTGCATCCTCAACTGCATCACCTGGGAACTTGTTTTTTGCCTTTTCTCCTTTTCCTGCTAAGACCAGCATAAAACCAAATGCAATAAAGGAGCCTATGGGTTTGGTGGGGATTCCTCGGCTTTTCCTATTGCTGAATGAAAACTCACATGAAGAGTGAAAGGGCTGAAGTATCTCCTGCATGCCAGAAAGGCAGATGGTTTGGGGATGACTCTAGTCCAACACTGAAAAGCAGGGATCTTCTAAACGAAGATTTGCAAGACAACTGAACTTATTCTGAAAGATGTTCTCTCCTGTTTTTGGCATTTACAACTTCCTACATGGTACCAGGCCTCTTGCGAGTGATGATGTACAAACCAACACGTGCTCTTTCCATTAGCTGAAATCACACACATCACTCCCTCTTGAAATATATATTTCAATACATCAAGCTTATCAGTGTTATAATTTAACTGCAGTACAGCTCATTCTGACACTTAAGAGAACTACTCCAAAGTCCTCCAGCACAAAGGGCTTGGATGTCTACACAGAAAGCATAAAAAGCCAGCAGGCTCATTGAGATGAACTCATGGAAGAATATGGCAAAGGAAGGAAAAAAATTGGAGAGATCCACTTCAGAACTGCCTGGTGTTTTGGGCCTTTCAAGTATCACTTCCTCTGTGGAGAGGAAGTGAGAGGAGCTGGAGGTTCTCAGATACAAACAGCTTCCCTTCCACGACAATGAGAGAAAAGGATGGGTGTTTCTAAAAAGAAAAAAAAAAAAAAAAAAAAAGAAAAAAAAGAAAAAAAGGAAAGCAGGTCCAACGTGAACACACTGTGACCAAATTAGGAAACAAACTCCACTGACAGCCTCCAGAATGGCCATCGTCTGCAGCAGCCTTGTGTTAGCTCAGGAAGTCTGATGACTGTGTCATCTGCTGAAATCTGTTTATGTGCAAACAGAAAGCAGAAGCAAAACACCTCCCCACACCCCCTGCGCCAGGTTAGGCCATCTCGGGCTCTGGCCCGGAGGAGTCATCAGTGCCCTGACACGATGCTATTCCAAACCTCTGCTGCTGACTCACGGCCCCTCCAAAGATAACTCTGCCCTGGAAGCACTAAGGTACAGCAAAATGAGGTGTATGGGGTTTTTTAAGTGCATTTTTTAAGTGGTTAGCTGTGGCAGATGAAGCTGAGGTTAGAGATCAGTGATTACTACGACAGGAATGTGAGGGGGAGGAAGGAAAGGGAAGATACAGCTTCTTGAGTAAGGTCAGAACAATGTTTTTAATTTGGCTTGGGAACAGCCTTTTTCCATCCCTCCAACGTCCATTTCCACTGCAGTAGCAAAATGATAAACCTGCTCCAACACTCTGCAAATACACTAGGCAGGGTTTTAACCTCAAACTGCTGTAGAAGGGACCTGTACTGAACTCGCAGCAGTCCCAGGACCTGTTGTGGGGACAGACAATTGACCAAGCGAAGTTGATTCACTGTTTAAAAATCAAACAAATGAAGGAATCTGAGCACTCTGGTCCATACAGGTTACACCATGCTACATTACTGCCTCTCTTGTTCTCTGCATGAGGTGGAAAAAACCATCTTGTCCCTTCCATTTTCAAAGGTATCAAAGAGGGAAAGGCAAAGCTTCCAGCTCATCTGGGCCTGCAGCAGGTCTCAGCCTCACCACAACTACAGCTCTCAAGGGTCCTTCCAGCCCCAGGAGTTTGGCTATGAGACCACTCCACCAATTTTCCACATTCAAGGCAGCCAAGGGTCTTTCACACCCCACCCAGGGTGCTCGTATCCAATTCCTTGTGGAATTCATCACTTATCTCCAAAGACAGTCATCACAGCCCTGCACCGGCCACCACAGATGTGCTGCTGCTTTCCATGTTCCTTTTGCTTAAATAGTTGCAGGCGCCCTGTACCCAGGGACAAAAGGCTAAACAAGATGCTGAGGCTTAAATTTCCATCTCCACATGAAGCTGTGCTCAGCTTATTACTTCTGGACCTTTCCTCGGCAAAGGACAAAGCTATGAATGGAAGGCAGCACTGCTACCTCAAATGGACCTGACACAGAGGCACTCACTGGTCAGTGAACAGCCTTTTCAATTGCCTTTTCACTGACTGGATATTGCTGTACAAGGCAGAGAGCAAGCACAGGAGTAAGCTTTGCTGCTCAAAATTGCACTGACTTACACAGTCCATTTTTAAAGGGACTAGTCTGAGTTCCCACTTTCAGCAGCTTTTTTTTTTTTTTTTTCCCCTGCAAGAGACAGATACCCCATTTAATCTGACCTCTTTCCTCAGGTCCATTTCCAGGCTGGGCCTCACCCTCTCCTCCTCTGTCAGACTCATTTATCAAGTGAAGCATTTCCACATACCACTGCATAAATAGACTTGACCTTGTTAAAGCAGCAGCAGCACCTGAGCTCCTGCTGATGGAATCTCTCCATCCCACCACAGCAATTAACCCAGCCCACTCCTACCCTCTTTCCAGGTGGGGTATTCTCAGAGCTTCTACAGCCCCTTCCTATGTGTCTCAAAGAGGGTGACAGCTATGGCAAGGAGTGATTTGGGGCTGATTGTGCCTCTTTCTCCAGAAAGGTGTGTTTAGGAGCAACTTATTGCTAGCACCACTCAATTCTTGTAACTGCTCCTGCCCAGTCCAAGCACACAGCAAAAAATCAAGGTGTAAGGCAGTACCCCCAGCACCTGGCTTTCTCTTGTTCCCCTTGCAGTTTCCTCCCAGGACAAGCAGCTTGCCTGGCATAAAGCTGGAGATGAGATCTCCCAACTCTCTGCACTCCCCAAGCAACTCCGACCGTCCCAGCCTCGATGGAACGGCCCACGTGGTTCAGCGCACGTGCCCTTCCTCCATGGGACTGTACTTTTAAGGTCTGCTGTACCACGAGCTCTCTCCTGTTATCTACCTCCCTTTAGAACCCAGCAATAAAACCTACTGGGGTGTTATCTGCTGCCTACAATCACCTCAACCCCACCTTCGACCTTGGTCCCTCCCTCCGGCCCATCCCTTTGCGGAGATAGGGAAGGAGCTGCGCTCAGATAGCATCGCGCTTGCCCTGCCTGCGGCTCCGCACCGGCACCGCTGCTGCAGCCGAGCTTCAATGTCCTTTTATGGAAGAAAAATGAAAATCGCCTGCCCAGCCGTGGAGAGCCTGAGCCGGGCTGAGCTGAGCTGACAGACGGAAACTCGCCATTTGTTGTGGTTTTGGCTCTGAGAGCGCCCAGCGAGTTCCCATGCACGCTGCAAGTTTAAAAAGGGTGCAGCCGAGAGCTCTGGAGCAGGAGGTGTCAGGGATGCAGAGCTCAGGAGGAAGATGGCAGAGCCATGGAAAGATGGCTTAGAGCATTCTGCTGGCCCAGACACGTGGGAAACAGGTCTCCAGATCGAAGTGGACACAGGCATGAGTGCTCCATTCCCAAGCCCTATCCCTGGAAGTGTTCAAGGCTAGGCTGGACAGGGCCCTAAGCAACCTGGTCGAGTGGAATGTGCCCCTGCCCATGGTGGGAGGGGTGTGTGTAAGAAACTGCATGGTCTTTAAGGGCCCTTTCAACCCAAACCACCCTGTAATTCTAGGAAGACATTCAGCAAGGACCTCCACATTGAATTTCCATTCCTTCCTTGTCCCAACAAATCTTCCTAAGAGACACAGGGGGATGGGAATTTAAATACAGGAGTCGGGACTTGAAGTCATTGCCACCAAAAAAAAAAAATTAGAGAGGGGTCTGCCACAGCAAATGCCACCTTCGGCTCTGCTCTGCACTAAAGCTGTGGGGCTAAGCTCCAAGTAATAATCAAATCCAAATAAACAGGCTCAAGGAAAAACATACGGATAACAGCAATGAGAATATCTGAACAGAGAATGAGATGGGGCCACGGGACTTTCAAAATGTTTGTGCTGCTGTCAGGAAGCTGAATAAGACAGCAGACTTCAACAGCTGGGAAAACATGTTGCAAAACAAGGAGAATTAAGTAATTCTCCATATGTATATCCTACTCTGAGGCATTCTGGACAAGCTCAATTTCTCCAGCCAGGACAATTTTCTTTTCCATGTTGCGCGCTCACCCTGCTAGTGCCAAATCCTGATACAGTTTAAGCCTAAACCCACAGCGCATCTGGAGTTGGGCAGGGCAGCTCTGGGCAGCACTGCCCAGCCTTTAGCACAGAAGTAATGGGCACTGTGGTATGTGTTGGATGACATCCTTGGACAGCTGTGTCATCCTGAACACATCCCCTGCTGCTGGCTGCTGGATGACACAAACACTTCCCCCTGCACTCTATAAAACACTCCTAACCAGATCATCCGTGCGGCTGCCTTGTTACCCACCTCTGAACCACAAGCAGCTCTGTGTGCCTTGCTGCACCAGGTACGGGGATCTCGGGTGTTGCAGTATCCCCCTCACCTCCTTCTGCAACTTCAGGTCTTGTTGATAAAGCAATAATTTATTTCAGCGAGATCACTCCTGTCAGAGCTGCGCAAACCGCACAGCGCGACTCGCACTCATCACCGGTGGTGGTGGTGCCCTGCTAAGAGCGGCCGTGCTCAGGCACAGCTCGGTGCAAGTTTAAACCTGTCTCACTTCCAAGAGAAAATGAAGGCTAAAAGCAGCTGGGTGCATCTGTGCCTAGCCAGCACCTCCAAATCAATCCCGAGACATTGAGCAGCTTAAAAAGGCATGCCCTAAAATGCCAAGTCTCAGTGCTGCAAATGAAAACACACGAGGATTGCTGGTGGCCAGAGAGCCTAAGCTGAAGATGAAAGGCAAAAGAGCAGAGATTTTATCTGAGATAGGCACATCAATGCTCAAGGCCATCCCCAAACCCACTGTGGATGCAAAGGAATGGCAGCTGCCCAGGCTGAGGGCAATGCCATCCCACACCACACAGCCACATGCCATCACCTCTTACACCCAGCCAGCACTGAGGCAGACAACTGGGTACCATAAAGTAATAAAAATTCCATGCTGTGAAAAGGAGTTTTAAGGAAGAGTCTTGGAAATGCAAGTCCCTGCAATGTGGCCTGGCTATGAAATGCGTGCTGGGGTTTTCAAGCTCTCTGCTGCTCCGTGCATGCATTATTTCCATGGCAACGGCAGCTTTCAGCTCCCCATCTCTTGCTGGCTGAAAGCCCTGCAGTGCTTTGTGCTGAGACTGCAAAGAAGGGAAACCATCTCCCTCTCCCACAACACGGCGCCAGGGACGGCAGCAGCAGCTGGGAACAAAAGCCTTGTCTTCAGCATTGTGGGGTCTTGAGAGGAGGGAGGCTGAGCAAAGAGGATGGACTTCCTTTTCTGGTGGGAAACAGCACTTCCCCAACCATGCAGAAGTACACGCTCACCTCCCAGAGCTGCACAACTCAACCAGCAACATGTGCCTTTCCTTGTCTTACCACAATTGCCAGTTTTGGGTTGCTCTGTAGCACTGGGAGGAGAAACGTGCATCCTTAGAGACGAGAAATTTGAGTGCTGCGTCCATGCAGGGATCCCTCTAAGATGGAGGTCGAACAACCAGGCTGGAAAACCCTCCTGTCACCAGGAAGCCTGGCTCCATGTGCAGTCAGCAGCTTATTATAGAGCAAAACCTCAACACTCAGCCAAATCCGAGTGAAAGCTGCCTCTGCCCCAGCACCAACTCAGACTGCACACACACACAATGCATCCGTAGGGTGGCTCGGACAATGTTTTTCCTTGGCTAACTAAGCTTTTCCTCCACCCTGCTGTTTCCGATATTAAGATTCAAGCCCTGGCCATCTAACCAGGAGCCAAACTTGATGCCACACAGCTGGAGCCACAGTGGCCCTGGCAGATGGTGCCAGCTCATCTGCATGCTCCCCGTGCAGCCGGGCACTCACAGGAGGCACAGCAGCTCTGCCCGTTGCTCAGGTTACAATTAGCCACATCTTGGTCCCTGCAAGGTGCAAGTGACTGGAACTACAGGTGAGATGCACAAGCAGTGACCTGGGTATGAGCAGAGTTCTTACTGTTGAGCCCAGCACACAGACACACAACCAAAGGAAAGGCTTCCAGATGGTTTGAATCACATGCTTTACAACTTAGCCATAGCTGGCCCAAATATGAATGAACCTCCCTGCAAGATTTAATGGAAAGCCTGAGGGTATCAACATGAACTCCCAAAGCAAGACAAAGGATCCAGGTGATGGAACACAGGGATACAACAGGTCCACCATCTGGTCTTCCTCTCCCCACCGTCAAAGAGCTCTGAGGTTTTGGGAGAGACATATTTTGACCTTCCCCTTTCCACACTTCCCCTCGCTTTAGGCTCAGCTGTGTGAGTCCTTCCAACCAGAGAGGGACTCCTTCCAGAATCAGTCATCACCACTGCTGAGTCTGCCAGAGGCACTGCTAGCAAAGCCAATGCATCCTCTCCAACCTCTGTGGAGTTCCCTAGATTAGCCCTTTCCTCCCTTAGGGCAACTATTTCCTGCAAGCAAGAGCGTTAACTGAAATTCTTCATTCTGGAGAGAGGGGAGATAGCAGGAATACGAAGAACCACTGCAGCTGATGCTGCGAGACACCACATCCTGCTATCCAAATTCCTCACCCTCGACTTCAAATCCTAAAGTCGTTAAAGACTTCTAAGAAGAGCACAAAGCTACTCAGCAGATTTTCAGCTAATGAATCAACACAAGCTGTCCAGGAAACCAGAAATCCAGCCCACTGGAATGCTGTAACCCCAGGGAAGGGGGGGAACAGGCAGTACACTAGGAAGGAAATGAAACAGCAAAGCGGTAGGAAAGGAACATTTCAGCACTGATCCCTCTTACCACGGTTACTCTGCTGCATTACACATTTTAGGGAAAAAGCAACTTCAATTCATTTTGCACATTGAAGGGTTCATGTTTTTCAAGCCCAAATTCTCTTCTGTAGTGCTGACATATGTACATTTTGAAAACAACTCGGGTTTTGCAAAAGCAGTTAGAAAAAAAATTGAGATTTAAATGTGAATCAACATTGCCACCTAGTGCCTAGCAAATCTCCTCACCCTGACACTGGGACAATCCATCAACACTACATTCCCTTCCCAGCTGTGAAGGATAGATGTTAACAAAACCTATCTGGAGATCAGGATCTAAAACAGAATTGTGCATTTTTCATAAGTAACTTTCTCCCCCCAAGTAAGTTCAATTTTCACACCAAAATGGAGAGTTCAGTGCTGACAACTTCAACTTCTCCAGACAACAGAATTTAACCTTCTATTAACTTCTCTATTAACTTCTCTTCTTCTATTAATACCAACAAAAGGTGACACCACATCAACGACAGAATACAAAGCTCTGGCAGCTACAAGGGTAAGGTTAATGCCCTCAGGAGTAATTTCAGTGATTAGCAGGAATCTTCAGTCTCATGAGAATTCACTGTTGTGTCTACAGTGATGCAAGAGGCCTTGTAGCTTTGTGCCAAACACTGATCCTGCCCTGTCTTACTGGCACCAGATGTAAGCAGGGTCCTGCATCTGTTCATGAGACCAGGAAACATTTCTGTGCTTCTGTTTTTCCCCAGAACTGATAGTGCAGATGCAGAAAGTTTCCCCCATTCCATCCCCCCCATTCAGCCTGGTGTTTCTCCTATTATAGCCATTAGCAACTGGGGAGAGCACAAAAATCTTCTGCCCTTTGAATGGCTGACATTTCAGCCAGCTCTTCCAAACAAGTTTTTTTGTCACTTCTAACTGGATCTGCACTCAAGCTACCCCATAAAAGAAAAATGCAGATACCAATTCCCTCAAACATAGCATGTAAGGTTGTTGCAGCTCATTCTCCAGAAGTTTTATTAAATAAAAGATTAGAATTTGGTTTTGACTTATGAACACCCAGTTCCTTGTTCACCCAGGACATTGCATTTCTGTATATGCAAGACAGCAACCTATGGCATGCCTAAGTTTTTTAGCCAACATCTTTCAAGAAAAGACCAGACTCCTGCTCCTTTTATCAACAGTACCCTGAAATTCATCGGTCCAGGCACCCAATTTTATAGAAGATCAGTAAGATCCAGCAAACACTTTGACTGCTGCCCTGTGCAGACACGAGATACTGCAATTAGGAAGGATGAATCTTCCTCCCAGCTCTCACGTCCAACACCCCAGAAGAAACTAAATGTGAAGCAGTCCCCAGTTACCTTTCTGCAGCGGGGGTTGGGGCAGCTGAACCGCTTCACGTCGCTGTCCAGGAGAGCTGGGAAGTTACAGAAGGGACACCTGTAGCCCAAAATAAGGTGCCATTAATGCAGAGCCAAATATTGCTTTGCTGAAAGCAGGTTTAGTCAAATAGCTGTGTGGAAGTTACTAAGGCTGCCAACCCAATGCCTGTTGCCAGGATGTGCTGACTATGGCCTTTTTGCTCATATTTCTTCGATCACTTCCCTGTTTGCAATCAAAATATTATATGCTCAGCACTGCTTTTGACCATGTAATTTAGAGGATCAGCACAGAGCTGGCAAGCAAGTCTTGGGAGAGACAAGCCTATTGAATTTTAATCTGCTCCTAGTCAAAAGCAGAATAAAAACAGACCTGGGAAGGCAGAAATCTGAATTTATAATCCAGCTCTTTAAAAGCTACCTATCTCAGAGTCAGCACAAATGTAGGGTTTCAGGGAACAATTTTCTACAGCAGTAAGTGCAGCATTCTCTGTGGGACACTCACCTGACAAGCTCATCTGCACAGGCAGCAGCCACCTCCTCCTCAGCTTTCCGCTCGTAATATTTACAGAGGATGTTCTCTGGAAGCACTTTCTCCAGCTCACTGGTGGGGAAGGAACACGTGCAACTGCCTTCCATGCAGCTGAGCTCTGACTGGGGTTGGAAAGAGAGCTCAGGTTCAGTATGACATTAGCAAAAAGCAACTCAGGATCCAGAAGATTTCCAAACAAATCAGTGCAGAGCCTTGCTTGGAGAGAGAAAGAGCTAATGTCAGCAGATCTCAGAATGATTTGGGTTTGGGGACTTTAACCATCATCCACTTCTAAATGCCTGCCATAGGCAGGGACACCTTCCACTAGACCAGGTCGCTCCAAACCCCATCCAACCTGGCCAGGAACACTCCCAGGGATGAAGCAGCCACAGCTTCTCTGGGCAACCTGTGCCAGTGCCTCATAACAGAATTTTTTTTTCCCCCCAGTATCTCATCTAAATCTACCTAAGATGACTGCCAGAGAATGGGTTTGCTATGGAAAGAACAAGCCTAATTAAACAAATCAGGCCTCAAACACTGGGCAGGAAGATGCTGTTGCCAGCCGGGATCACAATTCACTCCAAGGCCACTGAGACCACATATCAGTCTATTATTACTGAATAGTCTCTGCTGAGAACCAGCACTCACATGGTGCATTCTTTTCAATAAAGTCATATAAAATACAGCTGCCAGTTTATACATTTACATGAAACCCAGAGTACAACAGCATCCCAGTTAGAGCACCATATCCTGAGGCAAAGGAGCACACACACTTCAGAACAGGTTAATGACTTGTTTATAGCTCAGCTAACTATCAGGATAATTGCCAGGTAAATCAGAGATTAAGGAGGTTAGTAGTACCATAGAGGAACCAACCCCAAATTAAGTTGGGATCACAGTGATATTATGAAGGACAAACACCCTTAGCTAGGAGGAGACTGGCCAAGTCAGAGATAAGTGTTCTCTGTGCAGATACCACTGGTTTATTAAGTAGAAAATAAAAACCAGACAAACGATTGCTGTTACCATGAACGTTGTACAAAGTTTTCCTAATAATCAAATTGTTAAGCATAGGGCAAAAAAAAAAAGGAGGTTAGTAACCCTGAAATACTGCACAAACATCCCATTGTGATGTTGTCAGCTTCACTTGATGGCAAGACTGACTTGGATTTCAGGACACTATTCCATTCAAATATTTCCTGGGAAGCGCAGTTACATCTGTTTTAAGCAACAACACTACAGAAACAGCCATGTCATCTCCCAGCAGTAATTATCCATTTCCCCCTTGTCCAGTTGTGAAATCCTTACCTTCCCAGAGCCAAAAACTGCCTCCTGAGCATATTTAATTAGGCACTCCTTGCAGAACAAGTGACCATCTGCACACTGAGTCAACTCTTCGAAGGCAAACTCCCCATAGCAGCAGCGGCACTCGATCATCTGCCCGTCCTGCAGCCACCAGAGGAATCAGCATCAAAACATCAATAGCTATAGCAACACACATACACACACACACAACTGCAAGCCAGAAACAATGCCACCATTAATCCTAAAAAACAGCTACAGATATACACATTCCACTCCATATCCTATTGGGTGGTCAAAATTCCCTAAGTGCAACCAGAAATTCTGTTTTAAGTCACTTCATTTCTACATGTCCTGCTTGATAGGTTCCAAAAAGTTACAGAACATGCAGTGATTAATAATTCTTAGCTCACAGGCAGAGTAACATCTTGGGTTTGGGGAGTTGCAGTCACCAGGAAGCAGCTTGAGCGTACACACCACTCTCATGGGGAAAACCAAGATCAGATCTGTTACCCTCTAAAGGAACATTTACCATCTGCCTGGGTAGACCCTGTCTTGGCCTCTTCAGTGTGGGGGTGAAGTCTGCCACTGCTAAAAAGTGAGTATAGCCCACTTCTCCAAAGTCTGAAGAGGAAATGGGCATTGAGACCAAAATGTAACACACAGCTGCTGAATTCTCTACATTTTCTGTTGAAGTGAAGGAGCTGATTTTCAGGTTTTAAAGAATTCTTTCTGCAAACAAGGAAGGCCTTCCCACTGGCCAAGCTCCAACAACAGCAGATCCGTTTTAAACAGCCATAATGGTGGGAGCAGGAGCAAACCTGGTGCTATTCTGTTGCAATGTTTGTTCTGAGCAGTGAAGATACAAGCTGAATTACTAGAGATCATTACATGCATCAATACTGTCTTGCTGGCCTCAGCTCCTGTCTACCTTTCCTAAAAGCCAGCCAACACACATTACACAGGTTTTGCCAGCTCAGCAAAAGCAGCACAGTGAAATGCAGCTTCAGAAAAGCTCCATTCCAGAGCTAAAAGAATCTGTGAAGTAGGAAGTGCAAAACAGTGTCTGTGCGTAAGCTGAACTCAATTTGTAACATTATAGATACTGACCTTCTGATACTGCTCCTCATTCATCTGCAGAGCCAGGAGGAAGTCTGCATGCTGCAAGAGAGAGATGTGCATCTGTATTTACAGAATACATAAAGCAATTTTCCAAACTCTCCGCTCATTTACATTATCTCAGGACTCACAAACCACCATAAAAGGCTCGCTGTCTGCCTGTAACATCACTCAGCCCATCCCTCCAATCCATTAAGCTACTTATGATTCAGCTAAAACAGATGGGAGAAGCAAAGGCAGCAAGAACAAAGAACCAAATTCTGTATTATGGAGGGCTGCTGGTTCAGGTTTCCATGGGCAGGGATGATCTCACCCAACGGGCCCCTCCAGAGAACATGAGCTTTGTGTTTCAAAGGAGACATTATCCATCTGCCTAAGAGACAAGGATCTTTAAGGAGCTACTTTAGAAAGGACTGTGGGTGCAGAGCTGTGAATTCAGTCTTTCCTCAGCCTACGAGGGGAAGACAACACATCAGTGGGTGTTGCAGGTTCTGATTCAAAACACGAAGTTCTCAGCACAGGACAAACTGTCCTGGAGCCACAGGACTGCCAGCCTGGGGAAGGCAGTGTGAGTGGACACACTGCCTTGGGCCTGGCCATTACTCACCACCAACACTGAGCTGCAATTACAAGCCCTAAAGCAGCAGAGAAGCCTGCTAACAATTAGAGGAAAGAGTTAATTAGCAGAGTTTTTACCACTTCATACGAAAAAAAAACCACCCAAAAACCAAATGCCCAGAATGGTGTTTGCACAAGAAGCAGCTGCATATTTAAGCAAATATGAAATTCTCTGCTTGGCTTCTTTCCTTTAAAATTGAGTTAGCTGAGAAGAGAGGTAAGTGTTAACAGGTAGGGAAGGGGAAAACATAGTCACTTATTCAATATTTGGTTCAGCATTTGAATTTCTGTAAGAGACAGATTTTTCATGTTTAGGGCCAAAACCTCAACAGTTGTTGAAGACTGGCACACGATCAAAGCAGCTCCTCTCACTCACCTCTGCCATCTCTTTCACTTTCTGCTCATAGAATTCCTGCTCCAGTAGCACTGGTGGGAGAAGGGAGAGTTTGTCATAGGACCTCCAGTGCCGCCTCTTGTTCTCCAGGAAGAACATGCGCTTCTCAATTTTCACATCCCCTGAAACAGAGTTAAAGGCTCAATAAAAAGTGAAGGAGCAGCCAGAACAAAGCTTAAATCCTTCTTTCTCCACACACACCACGAGCTGCAGACTTTCAGCAGCTCATACAGCACTTTACCAAGCAGAGGCACTAATCAAGAGCATCTCCAAAACAGATACCAGTGACAGAAACTCAGCTTTTTGGGACCACATCCCCTTTCATGAAGAGCTGCTTTCTTCTGTAAGTCAGTTCTGCTTACAGTAATGATGCAGAGAGCACAATACACACAGTTTGGCATTTACCTTGCTCAAATTTGAAGTCTATATATGAGTATTGATTCATTTCTTTCCTCCTTTTTCGTTTCCCACTGGTTTCAGGAGACAGCTCCTGCCACTTTTTGATAGCATCTGAAAAGGCCTAGAAAACAACATACAGGCTTAAATCCTGTGCCTGGAAGAAAGTAGGAGCACTTAATTCAAGCTGAAGCACAGTACAAACATGGGCATAGGACTGATCCAAAACTGGAAAGCCAAACATTTCAAATAGAGGCAAATATATATTTTTTCTTTGCTCACCTTGTTGCTTTATGTACTCAAAAGTAATTATTCCATAAAAACAAAGTAGGTGAATGATATTTCATAACAGCTCAGCTGTTAATATCAGAGTGGGCACCAGCTGTATTAAACAGAGCTGGTTTAGCTTCTTTTTTTGTTGCTTGGTTTGGCTTTTTGTTTAAAAAGGTGATGTTCAAATACTCAGTGGTCCATCAATCAAGGGAAGAGACAAGAAGTTTTTGTTTTAATTAAGACCTGGAATAGTAGAGAAAGAAGCTCGAGCAAGGGCATATCAGAGGAGTAGAACTAAGTCAAAAACTTGAAGCCACACTGACACTGAGTTTGCTGATACTAAAAACAAATGTCTTGGCATCTCCATGACAGTGAAACTCTCTTATAGGGAATACAGGACTGATACCACAACACTGTCCTGTTTCTTCATAATGAGAAGAAACAGGACAGGGAGATTCAGGCTTTCCATGCTTCTCAATTCCATGCAGTCACTTAACCAGCAGCAGCAGTTAAATGTTTTAAGATTTAGCTAAATGTCTAGGTTTTATTGGCAATTATACTGCACTTCAGTGGCAATGTACAGGAACACTTCCCAGTTTAATGCATCACCCACCATCAGCCAGCTAGTGTTTCCCCAGCTCTCCTATTAGGGAAAGTAAAAACTTCCTGCAGCATTCTGTCTGGCCAATAAATTTTGAAAATCTCTACTAAATGGATTAAAACTTCTTAAAAGGAAAGGAAGATTATTATAAAACCCATAACCACACAGCAGCAGATGGTACAGTAAGGCCATAGCCATCATAGTGCTCTCTGCAGACACAGGAGATAAACCCAGGAAAGAAAACAGACTCGAACTGGAGCACCTTTCGTGTGATTGCATAGTGTCCCTTGAGCTCGTGCAGTGCCCACTTGATGTCCTGGCTGCTCAGCATTTTGAAGTCTGCCATGAGGAGATCGGCTGCCTGAATAAAGCACCGCTGGTCAAGGGGGGCAAGTTTGGAAAAGTCAAAGTAGTCCACTTTAGGCACCTAAGGAGAAAATGGAAAATCTTAAAAGGCTGCTATAAATACAAATCAAGAACAACACAGATCGCTCTCTCAGTGATCAGGATATTCTGTGAGACCACCCAAAATTCAGGTCATGCTCAAAATTCATCCAGCTCTGAGCACCTTTGTAACCACCAGCTTAGAACACTGTGTGAGTGCAGAGCCTACTGGCCCAGGCACCTCCACAGGTGACCTGCACAAGGTAAAATGTCACTTAAAACTATGGTGTGTGGCTGCCTGAGACAGCAAGGAGAGGAAATATTTAGGTTATTATGAAGAGTGAACAATTTTATAGGCTCGAGGTAGAGAGATGCTTCCACGAGTAGAAGGAGGTATTCAACATCTCTCTCAGGACACAGAGCTATTTCAACATCCTCAAAGCAGCTCAGAGAGATTTTTTTGCTAAGTGGATGTTTTAAAACACAAATAAAATCAAGCAGCTGTAGGGAGATTTGCAGTCAGGAGGTTGTAAGGCAAAGCCTAAAGGCCTCACAAGAGAGACAAGGGGGCCAAGCTACTTCATGTGACAGAAGGATTGCGGAATTCTTGTCTCAGTTATCAAAATGAACACTTGAGATGGGGCAGTGACAGGCAGGCAGGGCAGAGGGGCTCGCTGGAGGCAAAGAAGCAGACACTGTGCAGCTCTGGCACAGCCAAACAGGAAAGGCTTGGAAGTCATCTTGCAAACAACTAATTATTGCTCTTTAACGCCGCCTTACACATACCCAGAGGCCTCCTGTGAAAGCAAGGCTCAGTCAAGCACTCTGCAAACACACACTAATCAAAGCAGACATCCCAAGGTCCACTCAGGCTGAACAGAGTGCCCAGAGGCAGCAGGAGATGAGGATACTCTCACTTGCCTTTGTCTCATCTTGGCTGGCAAGCAGGCTGCTGCTGGGGTTTAAAACCACTCTGCCTTCCTTCTTTGGGTAATCTGGATTTTCCAGAAGAAAGTTACACAGTCTGAAAAGGTAAACATAGTTACTTCAGGGTTGGGAAGCTCAGGTTCATTTCTCATTTGTCCAATTTTTAGTATCCTATAATTATGAGGCTACACAGGCAAGTTGAAGCCTGACCACGGGTGGTCCTGGACTAGAGCAAACCGCAAGTAAATGACTGAGAATTAAGTAGAAAATAATCAGCTGTGTGGCTGCAGAAGAAAAAGCAAACAGGTTTGTCTTTCAACAATTAAATTTACATACATGAAGCTTGTATGGATGAGCTACTAATCTGTGGAGAAGAACAGTATAAAAATCCCTACAACACCCATGAAAGGGTGATGTCTTCCTCAACGATACAGATTCAAATTTGAATCAAAGCCTCTATTCTCAGTCTACCTTCACATTAAAGCAGCCAGAGCAACCTGGTTTAGGGGAAGGGTCCCTGACCATGGCAGAGGGGCTAGAACTCGGTGACCTTTAATGGCCTTTCCAACCCAAACTACTGTGTGATTCCATGATTAAAGCAGAGACAATAGCATCTTGTTTAAGCTGTGTGTACATGGAATACAAACTCTGAACACAGGTTTCATTGTGACAAAGCTTGAAATCACACCAGCATTACCCAAATTCCACTAGAAACTGGTCTGGTGAGAACAGCACTTAGAAAATAATCATTAAAATTGCTGATAAAATTGCCTAATAGCCTGTAAATGCAGCATTCCTGAGGTCCTACCACAAACAGTCATAACTGTCAGGTAAATGCAGTTTAACTGAATATTTTAGCTTTAGAAAAGACTCAGCAAGGGGTTTCCAAACGCCCGTTGCTGGAGAGCAACAAACACTCCAGAAACCCTTCTGAAAGGGCAGCCTGAATCAGGCTCCCACAGCTTTTTTTCAGCCCTCACCAAGCAGCTGTGCTGGCTGGGGCAAGTAACACAAGCTGTTCCTCAGTTTCCCCAGCTGTAGAATAAGATCCTTCCAAAAGGAGCCAAGACAAGCAATTAACATTTGTAAAACTATTGGAATGAGAAGGTGTTAGGCTGCAGCAAAGACATAATTGCAGCTAATTTACATTCCTGATGTCAGAAATCAGTCCCTAATTAAGAAATCTGAACTGGCTTGAAGCATTAACCCACTATCAAGGCACGATTACTTTAGCCCTGCTTTCACATTCAAAGCAGGGGCATTTCTTTTTGTTTAATCAGGTATTGACATATTGAGCCAGAAGCTTTTGACTGAGTGTGAATTCTCCTGCACACAAAAGCTGAATAGATGATACCCTGCTAAGAGGGGCTCCCACATCTTATCTTTCACATCAGTTGAAAGTCTTAAGAAGATCATTTGCGGGGTGTGTGGGGGGGAACAACAAAATATCTTGGCATTTAATGGCTTCCAGCTCCCACCTCCCGCCATCCCTTTGGTAAAAGATAACTGTTTTAATCCAGCAAAACAGAAACTTCAGGGAGCTCAGATCGTGGCTCTAAGGAAAGGGCACAGCCAGGGTCCATTTGAACTATCCTGCATGTTGCCATTTCAACGCTGAGGATTTTGGGGGATGCTGACCTTCAGTGTGTGACAATTAGTTAAGTGGGTCCCGGCGCACAGCACACCCACACTCATGGCACTGTTCATTAATATCTGCACCACACGACACAGAGCTGGTTAAAAGCCTCATCCCTGCCCAAAACCAGCCACCCTTATTTATTATATTTCAAGCCTGATTCAGCTTGACACACCATGGAGATCAAAGAGACCTTGCCAGCGAGGCTGACCAGTGCTTTGACCCATTTGTTCTCACACAAAAGCTGCGGTGACAACTCAAAAGATAGTTTGGTTAAAGGAATAAAAATATGGGGAAGAAATCTTTATCATCCAGTAAGTGGGTAACGCACCACTGAGCAGACACTGTAGCTGGCCTACAGGGAAGCCTGGAAGCACCTTTTCATCTCACTGGGTCTGTGGCACACAATGGGAGAGAAGAGATTTCGGGAGCAAAAAGGGAAGGAACACATTAAGACCGACAGAAGCCCATAGTGGGATTTAATTCCATCAGGCTTCGCTAAATCCCCGCAGGACACAAACCTGAGTTTTTTCACACAATCTGGGAGGGTCCTGCAGCCAGATGCACAACTTCAACAGCCCAGCTGTCCCAAGGAATGGCTCTGCTGGTCTCCTGTATCCCCACCACAACCACCCACCCTGAGGTGGGCCCAGTCTGTGGTGTGGGTACACCACAGCTGCTCCACCACTGCAGGGAAAGCACTTTCACAAGACCAGAAAGAAATTATTGTCTGCTGATTTTCTAACCAAGAAGCCCTACTTTGGAGACACGACTCCACAGCACAGGCAAAGCAGCAGAATAGGAAATCTATGCCCAATGGACGGGATGGGATCATCGTTAGTTGCTCACCAGTTAACTTATTTATGGCCCAATGACTAATTCTAAGCCTCACGCAATTAAATGCTGCTTAATTAGTGCCCTAGTTAGCTGGAAAGGGCATTGGATTTATACAAGTAAATACTCTGGCAACCAACACCTATTCCTCATTCTTGTATGACACAGTAACCAGTTTGGACACGCTGGAGATAACAGTGACAGTTGCAGAGAGAGGAAGAGAGGCCACCAAGCATCAGACACCAGTCACAAGTGATTTACTTCAAACCACCTCCCCTCGGTGCTGCTGGTGCCAGCACACGCAATCTTTCACTCCCCAGCTCTGCCCAGAAGGGCAGGGAGATGATGCAACTCAGCAATAAGGTTAATCACTTTTTTAAAAAACTTTTGACTCAAACACGACTTCCAGAAATCTCCAGTAGGATGAACATTAAGGTATTCCCGAGCAGTTAATAGAATTTGGAAAGCAACAGTTCTCACATTGATTTTCCACTCCTTTTATTTCATTTTCTTGCTCATGTTTCTGTTCAGTTTGACCAAAATTGGTCCCTAAACAGATCTCCAGAACCAGTCCTACCAACCCTTAAATTGTCTGCTCCATTCTATTCCCACGTGAGAGAATTCAAAGAGCACCAATGCCACTTGAGCAAGTAAAGGGGATAAAAACCAACATCATGACACTAAATAATGGACTCCAAGCCAGTATCAGGTTTACCTGGAAAAATCCAAAAAACAGTGAAATGAAGGAGGGAATGATTTTCTCCCACTCAAAACTCACCAACCCACCTCCATGGTATGTTTTATAGCACCTTAATCCTGTTTATAGCACCTTAATTATGGTATGTTTTAACACCTTAATCCTGACACTCACTCTAAGAATCCTAGTTCTAGGTAATTTGCTTAAAGATATAATTTTGTCTTATCCTAAAAGCAGAGAAGCTACAGCACAGAATCAAAATAAGAGAGGATTTAAGAACAGCTCTATTAGAAGAAGAAAAAAAAAAAAAAATCTGTGCTCTTTAAGACTACCATGGCAGTGCTGAGTCCCAGCCTGGATGTGCTCTAGAGCAGCATCCCTGGCAGGTGGGGCCATGAAATAGTGCAGTTGTATGACACACTGTGGTTCTTTGGCTCCATACTTACACATTTAAGTCATAGCAGTTCTTGATGATGATTAATTCTTCAATATATTCCTTCTTCACATCTGGAAATCTTGCTTCCTACAGTAGGAAAAGCAAAAGGTTATGTAAGTATTAGAGGAGCTGTGACACACACAGAGTAACAGCTGCTGAATATACCAAAGGAGTGTCCCTTCTTGGGGGCTGCTGTCACAGCCAGTGTCCCTCAGGCTAAGCTTCACACATGGAGCATATGGAGTTAACAAATACAAGTCCTCATGCTGCTTATCCAGTTATTCCTTGGTGCTACTGCTCCAAAATTCACACTGCAAGGGCAACCATTGCCCCTGGCCACCCTGGTGGCCTTAACATGGGCACGGACCAAACTCCTTTAGGAGCTGAAAGCAGCCCTGGCTCTCAGCCATGTGTCTCTAAGCCTTCTCCACCTCACTGTGTATCCCTTTGCCACTGTTCAGTGTCTCAGGTTTGCTCAGGTAGCTTTACATCCAATTCTAAACCAGCTCTACAGAGCTGGGTTAGGAATCAACCGGATGAAACCAGATGAGCAGATCCAAGGTGGCCTTTCAGGGAACAGACCCAGATTATTTCACCTCAAACCAAAGTTTTCCGAGACAGTTCATCACATGCTCCTCACCTGGTACACAGCTGAATCTCAGCCAAACAAAGAAAAGATCTGCAGCTGTGTATTCTGAGTATGAGACTCTACACACCTTGAAAAACCTGTCTGAAACCATCCTGCACACAGGAGGCAGAGGAGCCCTGGGAATACTCACTGTTTCTCTGATGAGCAGTGCAGTGAGGTCCTGCTCCTGCCCAGCAGCTCCTTGTTCTGGCACATCCCCCGAGCCAAGTTCGTGCGAGCCCAGTGCGGGGAAGGCGGGCCCCGGCTGCTCCTGCTCGTTGTCTCTCCCTGCCTGCTGACCCGATTCCTCGGGGGGATGCGCCGGCTGTGGGGAGGCAGGGCCTGGAATCCCATCCTGCTGCGGCTCTGGCCGGGGGAAGGCTGGCCCAGGAGCCTTCTCTCCGTATGCCCTCAAAGATCCCAGCTCTGCCTCTGGCTGCCCTTGCTGAGGAGCACAACCATTTGTTACAGCCCGTGGCTCATCTTCCAGCGGTGGGAGGTACTGAGGTTCTGGCTGGCTGTTCTCCTGGATCTCCTCCTGCTCCATGGTAGTTTTAGCAGATATTTCTTCAAGTTTCTGCTCTTGCTCCAAGTCCTCTCCTTGCTGTTCCCGAGCTTCCATCTTTTCCTCCTGTTGAGGTGGAAGGTCTGCATTCTCCAGACAAATGGTTTCTGTGTTATCAGCAGGCTGTGGACTCATCTTTACTGGTGGCAGCAAACTTGGGCCAGGCTCCTGGTTACTTGTCAGCTCAAAGCTGGGGCCATTCAGCTCAGATGGTCCGGGCTGCTGCAGGGCAACGTCCACACTCTCATCCCTGCTTGGTCCAGCACTGCTCTCCACCATGAGGTTATTCCCATCTCCCTCACAGGGCAGAGCTGGATCCTGCAGGTCTGTGCTCATCAAAGGCTCCACAGCACTTTTGGATCCTCCTCCCACAGTGTTTGCACCCTGCCATGGAGCAGCAGGTCTGATGACATTGGGACGCAGAGGCTGCTGCTGTTTTGGGGTCTGAAAAGGACACAGACAAGAGAAAGTAGGAATTCTTGTCTGCATGTCAGAATCCTCACTCCAGATATTTTTGCATCAAAGAAAACTTCTGATGGGAAACTCATAAACAGTCTGTTTAGCAAGATGCTTAATAAGGCACCGAATGGCAACCCACATATCTCTGTTTCATCAACCTGTCCCCCTGTACTATGAGAACCTTTGGCAGAACTGAGGATGCACAGGACTTTCAGAATGGAATAATTTCCTAAGCCCACCTCAGTACCCACTTCCCTTCCAGTAAAATAGTCTGGGAAGGAAGAACTAACTGATGACATATTTGTGTTCTCACCAATTTATTTAAACAGGCAGGAACCAAAGCTCAAAACATTAATCTCTGGCCTTGTTCATACCTCTGGCAGACAGATTGCTGTATGCCAACAGAGCTCGAGTGTTCTCTGCTGCTGTTTTCAACTAAGAACCAGAAAGGTCAACTTTGCAACCCATTTTCTAAGTGCTTCTGGTTCATTTAACAGAAGAGTGGAATATATTATTAATATAAGATAGATATGAAGTGCTGCAAAAATCTAAGTGCCTGCAACAGTCCCCCATGAATGCAAATAACATAGAGGAATATAAAGCATACAAAGCATGTATATGTGTATATGTATCTATATCTATATATATATATATACACCTCAAACAAGGCATGGTTTGAAAACACCTTCTATGGAAGACCAAGTTCTCTTGCAAAGCACTCCACCTTTGTGGATTCAGACAGACAACTTTATAGGAGCTACGACCTTTGTCAAGTAGAACTTTAACTACATAATGCAGTTTAACTGTCTGGTTCTCCCCTTCTGTGTCCAAAATATGATTAAATTAAGCCAGCAAAATACCATCATTTTACCATCTTTTCAAACATCCTAAGCAAATTGCTGTAACCAGGCAGGACTTGGAGAAATGCATCAGGTATTTGGTCAAGACTTGGCTATACAGGCCACGAATAAAGCACAACAGCTACAAGAACAAAAAATTACCTCTGCTAAGATGACTACATCATCATCATCCTCTTCCTCAGTCTGCTGCTTTTCTGGCATTTCCAGCAATAAAGGCAATTCTTCATCTGAAGAATCCGATATTGTGATAAGACTTTCATCCCTGTGGTTTATCCAGTCTGCAGAACAGTAAGTAAATTTAAAGATAGCTGTTGGCTCAAAGTATATAAGTGGAATTACAGGGTACATGTAGCACTGGAACATCTGAGAAAGCAATTTTCCCATTTGCACTGCAGGAAGAAGCATTCAGAGGTCACCAATTCCTCTGCAAGGCATTGTTACAACCACTCCTGCATCCCTCAGCCTCCAGCAAAACACCTGCACAGCTACAGCTCATCACAACAGCACTGCAGGGACAGCCACCGACACTCACACAGAGTATTCTACCCCAAACTCCAGCAAAAGTCAAGCTGCTGCAAAAGTTATTACAAACAAGGCATGTAGGGAATACTTTTGCAGAGAAAGCCTGAACTTTCAGTATCCCAGGGACATTATATTTTCTTTGTTAACGTGCAGTGCATTCTAGCAGAGAGATAAGGGTCTCTGTGCAATTCAGCCTCTTCTGAAAGAGTGGGACTTTGCAGGAGCACCTTATGCAGGGCCGA
This sequence comes from Pardalotus punctatus, assembly GCA_013400915.1. NCBI lineage: Eukaryota > Metazoa > Chordata > Aves > Passeriformes > Pardalotidae > Pardalotus > Pardalotus punctatus. The sequence continues at coordinate 72,313 of VZTX01016954.1, forward strand.
GATAAAGCCTGTGGCTGTGGGTATAGAAGATATCCCGCTATTAGATGACAACCTTGTCCCTCAAGGTTTGTCAAGAATGGAATATAGATACTACTCAACACAGCTGCTGGAACACAGGAGAGATATTCAAGGCAGAAGGAGAGGGTTTCTGTACTGCACTGAGAACACACAACTATGCTTTCCCTAAAATTTGACAGGTTTTAGCTTATTTTTTTGCATGAATGTTCACTTATCACCTTTCAGGCATGCAGAGAAAGCATAATTTTGAATTCCACTCTTGGAGGAATGAGTGCCAATGTGCACAGCCCTATGAGGGCATGAATTTAGAGTCAGTCTGTCTCCTATGGGGTCCTAAGAAGGATGGATCCTCCTTGGATCTGCTGAAACACTACACAGTGTTCCCAAGAAGTCAGCAATCTCCCTTAAGGGAGTACAACATGAGAAAGACAAGAGCCAAATATTTTGCATGCCTGCATAACATGAAAGAGTTTCTGTAGGTGGCTAAGTCAGTGTAGCAGAGCAGTGTGTGACACGACAGAACAGACCCCCAGCAGTTCCCGGGAAGTTCAGTGCCTGTGAATCCTGCTGCTCATAAGCAGAGTGCCACAAGAGCGTTTTGGAAACAGGCACAAATCAGTACTCACCTTTCCCTCTGTGATTGCTGAAGCTGTTCAAGTTAATCACTTCTTCATTCCCACCTCTCTCTGCCATTTTAAACAGCTGTACCCAAAAGTGTCAACGCCCCAGCATGGCAGTCAGGCTCACATGAGGAACTGGAAGATAAAATAAAACCATGAGGGTGTCAGGCAAACTCAGATGCACCCTAAGGGGGTTTTTCCAAGATTTAGCTGCTGGGGGTTCTCCTGGCTCTCCCAGCAGTCTCTCCCCATGAATATTTTTCTGTACCCCCTTCTCACTACCTGAAAGGAGAGATGTTTGTTATCTTGTGGTCCAGCAGTTAAGACAGTTGGCTGAAGAGTACGATCAGGCCTGGGAAGTCTCTCTGGAGGAGACACGAGGATTCTTACAGCTATGCAATCACAGAAATGGAAGACAGAGGCAATTCTATCCAAGCAGGACTCAAACCCTCCCAATATGTGGATCTTCTCATTTCCAACCAAAATCTGACGCACCAACCTTCATAGTGGCGTTTCTGCCACCATCAACCAGTGAGAGGGGCAAAATTCCCTTGCCCGAGCTGTGCCAGGACATCCCCACATCAGCCTGCATCTCACACACCTCAGATGATGTCACTACAACCATCCCTGTCACACTTAATGCCAGGGAAGTCACACACAGCCTTGAGGGGAACAGCCAATGGGGACACCACCATCCCAGCCTGAATTCCCTGAGTGCTGCCAAGCTGAGGCACAACTTCAGAGCCACCAGAGCTGCACCAAGCTCACTTCTACAACCCCCATGTTATCGGCATGTCAGAAGGATGCTGCACCCTGGCAGGGCAGTGTCAGCGTGTGGTTTGTGCCTGCACTGTGAACCAGCACAGGAACGAGTCACATTCCAGAGAACACTTTCTTGCCACCATCTGCTATTTTAAAGAAGAGATTTCCCCGATTTACAGCGAGGGATTGGTACAAATTCCAGGAAACACCATCTGCTCTCAAACCAAAAGGAGAGCATGACAGGAATCGGGTTCCTTCACAGGACTGGGCGTTTTGGAATTAAACTTTGCTACCCCCACCTGTTCTCAGAGAGGCACAGTGAAGGCCAGAGGCTCCCAAACAGGATTAGAAGGCCACAGGAATCACTGCAAACTAAACAGAAGGTTTCCATTTTATGCTCTGTCAGCTCATAGCTCTCAATTCCCACTATCACAGAGAGGCTGAACACATACAGAACTCCAAGCACAATTCAATCACTGGAAGGAGAAAGGAGTTTTTTTTATTGGAAAGTATTAGTCTCATTATTGCAGCACAGAGGGATCTGTACTATTAAATATTTACTGATGCATAAATTGGAAGAAAATGGTGGGTCTGCTATAAAATCCTGTTTGCTAGTACACACGAGCAGTATAAATTCCCCCTCAGTAATTCTACTTAACTTCCTCTGCAGGGAACAGGATTTGCAGCTAGGACAGTAAAATGAAGAAATCAGTTCAGATGCACAAAATACAATAATAAAAATTAAAATGTATCATTTAGCACTTCAAAAAGCCCAGCAGCATGGGCTCAGTGCCTGAAGGAACCTTCTCCAGAGGGAACTTCCAGAACAAAGGTTTTGAGGCTTGGCTAAAAAAAGAGCCACACTCATCTGGTTCCTGCACTGCTGATGGTCCAAATTGGAGGGAGCCATTTGGTGAGGGGAAAAAGCAAGATTTTGGGAGTGTTTCCACTAGGTTCTTTATCTTCTGCCTTGTAAGGAGAAATAAATCTTTCTTTATTTGCTAGAATGGCATGAAAGTGCTGTTCCACCATCACAGGCAGGTGCTGGAGCTGCAGCTCGGGAGCTGGGTCACTGTAAGTGCACTTGGTGCAAACCCTGGCCTTTCTAAAAGGTCACATCCACATTATTACAGTTGTATTTTCCCTGGCACTCATGAACAGCAATCACCTAGTCCTGCCTAGCACTTCTCCATTCTTAGCTGTCTGACTCCTTTAGCAAACAAAATCAACTCACTTCTTGACATTTAAAAGGTGAAGAAATGGAAGCAGGGATAGGCCCAGCATGGCCAAGGTCGCCAAGCAAAGGATCGCCCTGAGAACGGCTGGGGAGGAACAAGGACATTTGTGAAAGCCACAAATCAGCCCTTGCAGCATCAAGTGGTGCAGACAGGGTCTGGACAGGTGTCTGCTCGAATCTGCTCCAAGCAAAGCTGAGTGGTTGGATATTTCTCCCCTCCAGGGACTTGTGGTGTTAGCAGGGCTGGCTACGCAAGGGTGGGGTGATACTGCAAATGCCCAGCACAGCCACCAAAAACAAAAAAAAACCCCAACCAAAAAAACCCCCAAACCCAAAAAAAAAACCCCACCTTCTCCCAAATAGCTAAAATGGTGCTTTGTCCAATGCTGGCTAAACCCCACCTGTTCACATCCCAGAATGATGGATAACCAACAAGGCTAACACTAAGGCTGTGTTTTCTACGGGCATCTCTGGTTCCTGTAGAGAGGAACTTGCACACTTCAACCTTCAGCAGCAAGAAAGAGGTACGGGGAATAATCTGAAATTAAATTTGGGATAAAAAAACTGTCTGCACCTCTGTACAAGGAAGTGCAAATCATCAAAAGACTCAGTGGTTTAAAAGCAAGAATACAATAAATAGCATTAACTATAATAAACAGTCAAAGCAACAATAAAAAAAGCCAAGCCTGGAAAGAACTGGCAACTCTTCCTACTTCAAAACAGACTGAATAAAAACCCAAGCAGCTTAATAAAGCCCTGCTTTGAGGGTAAAAGCCAAGCTTCCACCACGAGCTAGCAATTCATTTTGTCAATACTCAATACAGAGCTGAAGTTTAAACAAATATCCATAAGCATGGGCCAGTTCCATCTAGTGGCATGAATAAGAAGTTTATTTGTATTTATAGCACCAGGCCGCCAAAAAAGTGAAGTAACAAGACCAAAGCCACCCTGGAGTCTTGCCCTACATAAACAACAATAAAAAAGGAAGGAAGACAGATGGAAAGAAGCTATTCCACACAACCTCAGTGATTTCAGCGCCTGTTTATAGGCAAAGAATAAGGCTACCTGTAAGCAAGCTCTAACATGCCCATCAGCTTTTCTACAGTACAGTCAAGGACAGGAAACTAGAACTGTTTTAATAGCAAAGCAGTCTGATAAACACTTTGCAAGCTTTTTAGGTTTTTTTTTTTTTCCTTAAAAGGCTCCCACCTGCACTGCAGCACATCAAGCTGGATTTGGGACTTGAATCCCTATGACAGTATTCAGGTGACAAAATTCTCATCATGACTTCTAAGACACCCACTGACTGTGCAGTGAAGACCCCCCACGCTGAAGATGTGGTCCCACCCAACTTTACCTCTACATTACTCCATGTACTCATAACTCAGTCACAGAATATCCTGAGTTAAAAGGGACCCACAAGGATCAGAGTCCAACTCCTGGCCTGCACAGACACCCCAACAACCCCACCTTGTGCCTGAGAGCATTGTCCAAATGCTCCTGGAGCTCTGGCAGCCTTGGGGCTGTGACCATTCCCAGGGGAGCCTGTTCAGTGCCCCACCAGCCTCTAACACTGCACACCCAAGTTGTTCCACTGTGCAGACAATAAAATCCTCCCCATTATGGCTTTTCCTACAGCAAATTTAAAGAACCCATTAAAAGAGCAGCTACTGGGAAATCCAGAGCCCATGAGGGACTTTGGTTTAACAGTTCTCTGAACTGAGGAGACCTCAGACTGACAGCTGAGGTCACAGGGACTTCCCGGACAAGCTCCTCAAACATGCAAAAATATCATCCACAAAACCACTGCTTCCAACCACTACTGTGGGGTAAGGGATCAGCTGCTACAAGGTGAAGCAGGTCTCAGGAGCACACAGAATGCTTACACAAGGATTTCCAAAACCCATTCAAAATCCTTTCAAACACCACATGACATATTTTTAGCCTAACCTAAAAATAGCCCCCATCGGTGCTGTGCATATATTTAATCTCCTGATATATGAAGGCGTTTCTGGACTGCAGTAACTGGAGCAGAACTCAAATCTGCTCCCTCTACCCCACATTTGTGCAGTGATGAGCATCTTCAGATGGTGCTGGAATTTAAACTGACAGTCAAGGGGAGACCCCCCCCTTCTCAACACAGTGTAATGTATTTTCCCCCCCCCACTTACAGCATTTGAAGTCTTGAACTCCCACGTACCCAAGATGGGACTAGACTCAAAGTGCTCTTGTCTGGCTCCAGCTCAAGGCAACAGGACTAGACAGAAAAGACAGAAAGCAGGGGAGGTAGGAACTGAGATCCCAAATGAACAGGGGGGAGGGAAAAAAAAAAAAAAAAAAAAGAGCAACTTGAAAGAGATGTCAGCAACATCAAATCACTGTGTTTTAGCCTCTCCCCCACACAGAACACCACTGTTGCTCACCTACATTGACAGAAGAGCATCAACTCCTACTTTGTGCCTGCGGGCACCAAACGTGTCTGCTGGTAGCCTGCGAGCAAGGTGAATTTCTGGCTCATTTCAAGCTGCTAAAACAAGCTACTTAAATAATGCAGGGCTTGTGACAACCAGCAAAATGAAAAGCTAAAAATTCAGTCCTTTAAAAAAAAAATAAAAAAAGCACAACAGAAGGGAAATAAACCAGCCTGACTTACTGTCAAGCATTTCACTGAAATATTTCAAAGGGTTCATGATGTGCTGGGGGCTGCTCCTTGTAACAGGCACTGAGCAAAAGCAGGGAGAGTTTAACAGTGGTTGATCGTGCTAAGCAGCATCATCCCAACTGAAAATTAGAAATCCCCTGATCATAAGCCCAACAAGAACTGCTGGGCACAAACAAATCCTATTTGCTATGCACAAGGCAGCTACTGCCACTGCCTCACACCCTGCAAAGGGACAGAGCCAGAGGTCAACACGTGGGGCTGCAGCAGGGCTCCTGCCAGCAGGTTTGCTCAGTTCCAAGCCTGGGAAAAGTGGAAAAAGCATTGATCCCAGCCCAAAAGCCTTACCCTGGCCTCTGAAGGCAGGAATGTGTGGGCAGTGACTTGCAGGAAAGCCCACCTGGTTTCCAGCAGCACAACCTGCTACAGGTAATGGCCAAAAGCTCCTCTCAAGAGCACAGACCAGGGGCAGACTTATCAAAGAGCATCCACGCAGCTCTGCCACCAATATTTGGACACACAGCATGTGCTGAAGAGAAACGACAAACCAGAAGACCATTTAATAACAGAACTGGCTGGTGAGTTATAAAGTATTCCAAAAGTGTTTCCCACATTAACAGCTGGCTTGGTTTACCAAATGATTTTAAACACAGACACTCTCTGAGAAGGAGAAGACAGGATTCCTGAGATGTGAGCAAAATCAAGGAAGAAAAGCTGAAGTGAACAATAAAAAGAGCCAGGTAACATTTCTCGGGCAGAAAGCCAGAGAATTGATTTCATCACACGAAAACAAAAGACAACACGAGAAGCATTTTGTGGCAATTAAGTCCAACCTGAATGTTCACCTCCCCTGACAGACAAGACACCCAATACACAGTTCAGGAAGTATCCCACCACAGCAGCCACTATTTCCAAAACCACACCAGCCTGCAACTGGCTCCAAGAGCTCCAGGGTAGGACATGAATGAGGATGGAAAAGGGGAACGAATCTGGCAGCAATCACAGCTTCTAGTTACCTCCTGAAAGTTCCCTGTTCCTCACCCTCTCTTACCCAAAAAGAAAAGCACCAAAGGGAGTGATGCCCTTTCCTCCCAGACTCACCACTGGTAACTGCAGAGTCAGCAGTGTGACCAAGAGCACATCAGGAGATGCTCCAAAAAGAGAGGCTAGATTTACACAGGACGTGCTACATCTCTGTGTCATTGCCCCAGGCTAATGAAAATTGCTTACTCAGGAGCAATCAAGAGAGCAGATATTTAGGGATTACTTCGCTTCAAATCCCCAGCTAGATTTTTCCCCATTTTCTAAGTCCACTCAGGACTTAGAGGAAACATCTTGGCTGTCTGTACATCACAAGACTTCTCATCAGCCTTACTTGCAGTTCATTCCATCAAGGTCACAGCATCAATTATTAATCATAATTGTCTGAAGTACCCAATCACCATTTTTACCTGAAACAGAAAGTACAGGAGGAAACAAATGAGCCCAGTTTTACCCCATTCACCTAACAGCTGGCCACATACATCAGCATCAGTTTTCCTTCCCAAACCTGCAAAATACCTGCATTTCCCTAGCAAAGTATTTGCTCTGTGAGCTACTCTCTAAAATGTATGACTGTTTAGGAACAGTTGCATTCATTTTCCAAAACTGGGCAACTCAAACGAAAGTTTCCCATTCCTTCGAGCTATTCCCTAGTGATTGGCATCAAGGTCAACTGCTGGACACTTTAGTACCTTCCCACGACCTCCAGCAGTCCCTCTGCCAAATAACAGGGCTCCGTATCATCACATCTCCCTGACCAGCACGAGACTACTTGTTTTGATCCATGCAAAAATCCCCTCTCTGCCCAAGAGGTGGAAAGCTTTGGATCTGTCACTTTCCCCCACTCCTCATCCAACTGAGTCCTGAAAAAAAAAAATAAATTAAATCTACAAATTCTACTTGGAAAGGAGAGTTAACATCATTACCTTGAGCAGCTCATTTGAAGTGCAAAGTGAAAATTCAAGGTTTTGAGGGAGGAAGAGGCATCCCTGGAGTTAGTTTCCATAAAGGGCAGCACTCTGCCTGCCTCAGACTTCTGGCATGTGCAAGATCATCCAGTGTAATCCCCTAAATCCAAAACCTCCCTCCCACATCACAAACACAGGTGCCAGGCTGGTATTTCATGTTCAAGCAACAATTCAGACACCAGCAGCTCAGCACTTGGCTACGAACTTACAAACCCAGCCCTCCTGGGCTCACAGCCTATCTCCCAAACCATCATTTTAAAGAACTAATTTGTTCTGATTTTGTGGCATAAGGGTGGGGATGAATGGAAGAGCTTGTGAAACCACGTGATTTGCAGCTCTGTCGCTTCCTGAGTTTTACATCCAGTTTCCTTTCCCTGAACTCACATGTCCTTTCCCCTTAAGGGAAAGGCCAGGGGCTGCTCTGAACAGCACCAAGATTCAGACACCAGTGGGTTTCAAGAGCCAGACTCCACAAACTCCCAGGTGTTGCATGTACCTGTCACAGCTCCACACAGCATTAATTGAAGCTGCCTTCTCTTCCCCAGAGCCCCAGCAGCCACATGGAAAAGAGCAGGAGAAATGCCCTGTGTGCCCCAGGATATACAGCAGAGTGTTCCTCTGTTACTTGTACTTCATAGAGCCCTCCAGGAGAAAGGGCAGAGCATTTCCTCTCCAAATCCTTAGTAGCTTTCCTACTTTTTTTCTTTTCTTTTTTAAGGGATCCTGAATGCCACTTTAAAAGGCTTAACAGAACAAAGAAATCCAAGTGCAACCTTAAAAGGTAGTTATTTAATAAGCTGGATGCACATCTTCAGGAGCATTCAGGTTCCCATCTTAGCACTGTTTTCACTGGAGAGGAAACAGAAATAAAGGATTTAAGGTTGCTGGGACAGGCTGTGGCACTGACATTCTCCCTGATGAGCAACCATCAGCCTGCTCAGCTCACAGCCCTGTTTGCAGGGGCACTGAGAGCAGGGAGAACCAGGCTGCACACAACCAAAAAACTGCTGTGAAAGGCAGCAGAGGGATAACTAGACCAAAACCAAGAGGGCTGGAAAGCACAGAGTCAGGTTCAGTTTCAGTAGCAGCCAGAGGACTTGAAAATCACTAGGAACTGATAAGCTCTGATGGCATCCCAGATGTTGAGCAGCTGCCCATCATTTGGAAACCACCTAAGTTGCACTTGGGAAGTTGTGTTCCAGAAAAAAATACAAGCATAATATACTACCAGGAAAAAATGTGGAAGGGGGCATTTTTGTATTTTATTTTGTTTTAAATGTGACCTGAACCTATCACAAGAAACTTTGCTTTCAAGCAAAGCACACCTCACCTCATTCACAAAGCTGCTGACAACACAGAAGCTGAGACTTGACCTTGAGGTGGCACAAAGGGAAAAAACCTGACTTACTGCAGCAACCCACCTTGGCAAAAAGAAGGTCTCTGTCAATCTGCACAGCACTTTCAGAACTATTGACTTAAAAGCCTGCCACCAACCATTCCAGGTGTCAAACATCCCAGAGTGAGGGACTTCCAAAAAGAATGACTTCACAGATCAGATATTCTGGTTATAACAGCTGTGCCCTTTTTTAGGGCCACATTAAGCCACAATTCCACAGGTCAGTGGCCAGAAGCTGTGGCTTCATGTTCAGAAGGGTTTCACTGCAATCCCTGTTAAGGATGGTCATGTTCCCATACCACAGCTTGTTTCCTCATCTCACGCTGAGCTCCTCCAGCATTTCTTACAGCTTTGAAAAGAAATGTCCTGGAAAACATTTTTTGTAGGATTCAGATCAGATACCCTCCACATATCCACCATGGTGGAATTGGGAGAACAGAATTAAGGTGGTAAAATAAACTGCAAGAAGGGAGAAGATCTTAAGCTGCAACCTAAGCTGACATTATACAGCAACAGCCGATACCTGACTAAAACTACACGTGCTCCTAGCCCAAGGTCAGGCACTGCCTTTGAAGGATGCTTTTACACAATCAATTAAGGGTTTAAATATACACAAGAGCCAGTTTAGAGCCAGACTGGGCCAAGAGGCCAAGCTCACAGCGATAAGTCTTATATGGCCTTACCTACTGAGAGTAAAATACTGACAGAAGCCTCCTAAGGCAGGTGCAACACCTGAGCAGCAAGTCCATGCTCTGCACAATTTCTGCTGTAAAGAGTAAAAAAAAAGCTGTCTCTTGCATCCAACAACTGCTGCAGGACAAGCATTGCCACAGAAGAACTGCAACTACATTCTTACTGTCCAGCACTGCAGATGACCAGTTGTCAAAAGATTTTCCAGCCAGCCACCGACAGCCTTTGTAAAACTGGGTTTAGTTTTGTTTACAGCCATGTGTAGCCTTGTGGCCAATTCCAGTCCAGCAAACTCTCAGCAGTGAAAACCCAGGGCAGCCTTCCAGGCCCATGACAGTTGTCCAGCCTGACTTCATCCATGTCATGTGCCAGTAGCCACTGTGGAGTTTGTTAAAATAGCAGAAAAGCAAAGAGGCTGCCTTTGAGGAAAGTACCACTATATCAGAACAGAAAATAGTGAAATTAGATTGTGGCTGGATTTGAGATGCTCCACATCCAGCATGAGTCCCTTCTGAGACTACTAAAGTTCACAAATGAATGAATTTTGAGCTAAAAAGCAAGGAAAGAAGAGCCGCAAGTTAATTCTCCAGGTTCACAGTCCTGCAGATTAACGAGACTGTGAGGCACCCCCTAATCTCACCCCAAGGCAAACAAATATTTCCCAGACACAGGACTACCTACAAAAACCACCACAGGGCACAGCCAGAAGGTCACACAGGCTGCACTCAGACCAGTTGTTAAGGACAGACTGTTTCAGCCAGTGAATCCTGTTGCCACCCTTAGTCACCACACTCGTGTCCAACAATGGGCAAGCCCTCACAGCAGAACAGAAATTCTCTTCCTGGGTGTTGCAATACCAGACAGATTATTTAACCACCTGGGCTGGAGGGACAGTAAAAACAGCCACAAACTGCTAAATAAACACAAACACATTGAGCTGAGGAGCACTCTCCAGACAGTGTCCAAGGCAGAGGTGCGTTCCAGCTGTTGGGAGCTGGTCTGTGCTAGTCCTGGCAGATCCAAGGGCACCTCCCAGCTGATACACAAAGCAGCCTCCTCCACTACAACAGGATTCTGCTTTAACAATCTACAGAAAGGGCATGAACTATTTACATTAGCTAAGTTACTGCTCTCAGGTCTTGCTCATCCATAGCTGGAAATCCCAACAGCAGGGGAGATATGAAACGCCCTACCCTGCTGGTTTCCTGAAAGGAAAAAAAAAAAAGAAAACTGCTTTCCCTGCTTCCCCATTATGCTGCTGCTGTCATCTCCCTCAAATTGCGTTTCAGCACACGACAGCAGCGCAGGGAGAGAAGGAAAGCCCTCAGCAGCATCGTGGCTGTGCTGCAGGCAGCTGTCAGCACTGCTGCCCCTTCCCTCTGCCATCCCCCTGAAATGTGTTTGCCCAACAGAGCTTGTACTTGTCAGGGGTACCTGGGCCAGTGCTCCTTCCACAACTGCCCTTCAGAGGCCTTCAAGCAAAAATGATCCACAAGAAGCATCAGGGAGAGGTTTTCCTTCCCCCTCCATCACACAAAAATGCATCCTGTCTTTGGGATGGGATTTGGAAGTAGAAGTGCAAATCTGTTCCCAACTCTGGTCTTACAAGGGCTGCAGAAAGTCAACCCCTGCCTGCTCTCCTCCAAGGAACAGCAGGAGCAGTGCCCACAGCTTGGTAAGAGCATGTCAGTCTGGATAAAGCAGCACAGAAGCCTTGTGTGGGGAGCTCTTTGGACAAAACATATTACCTGAGGGCATTTTCCATCCTTACATTCCCCCAAAAAGAGATTCCAGCTAGTGCAAATCCCGACCACCTTGTACTGCAGAGCAGAACCACGTGATGCCTCTACAGATCCCATCCAAATGTTTCTTTGAATAATGCAAACAGCAGCCTGGCCTCCTTGCAGGGGAGAGCAGGCTGAGGGTGAGCAACGCCACGCTTGGCCTCCAAGGCCAGCTGAAAACATTTCAGGTCACCCTGACACCCACACACGCTCCCAGCTTTATTTCAGCTCATCAACTTTGCTTCTCATTATAAGGGGCAACCACAGCCTCCAAAACTCACCCTGGGAGCAGCCGGGCACCACCAGCATCAGCACAGGAGTTGGGGTGCCTAAAGCCAGTGAGAAAACCATGTTTAATTTAAATTCCCGCTGACCTGGGTCAGGAACACCATGAGGTGACATCGTGGCTCAGGGCAGCAGCTGCCCCGTGTTGAAATCCTTCCCTAAAGCCCAATGCTTTTTCCACTTAATCAGGCACTGACAGCTCCCCTCATGAACACAGGGAGGGAACCACAGCAGGGCTGGTAATTAGGAGAGAGGTGTCATTCAGAAGGAACATCATTCCCCATCCTCAGGAATTAAGGTTTCTCAAGGATTGTTACGAATCTAAAACCACTGCAAGCCCTTAAGCACTGACCCAGAGGAAAAACATCACTCCTGAGATAGTTCAAAATAAACCTGAAATTCTATAAAAGTGACATGAAGGCTGCTGAGAACGAGATTATCCCAGCTCAGTGAGACATTCCTTGTTATCGCTCATCTCAGTGCTTTGGCAAGGATAACTTATTGAAGCCACTAGGACACTGCTAAGTGGCTTTTTTTCCTCTTTTTCCTGTTTTCTCCGCCTACCCCTCCCTGATTTCCCACTTCCAGCAACCTGCTTAAAAACACAACTACTCCAGACTAATGCTGACCAGCCCATTATTCAGCTCCATTTCAAACACAGGAACGCCCAGTCACTACACAAATAACCTTACCTCCTGGGCTGCTACTGGGAGACAGCTGCTGTCCCCAGGCAGCTGTGTGCTTCACACCTTCTGCTGTATTTAAAAAGGTACCTATCCCACTGGGATAGATCCTACTGAGAGTAATCCCAGTTACATGAAGCAGTTTGAAACATCACCATCACTGCAGCGCACACACAGACTTGAGACTATTAATGCCTTGCCTTTAAGTAGTTACAATGATGTCCAAATTCAGTAATTTAAAGGCAGTCTTAAAATATCTCCAGATCAAATCCATCTGCAAAAAAACAAAAACACAACCCCAAACTTCCAATGAGAGAATTAGTGGTGCAGTTCTGACTGTCCCAGAAAGAATGCAGCTAGTGGCCAAGCCCCAACACCCAGCACCGCCAGCACTCAAACACAGTAAACCATTCACAATGGCCTTAGAAAGATATAAATAAAAATAAGACACCCATTTCAAATTAATGAATGGGAGCTTCTTCCAGCAGACACTAAACAACACCCGAAGGGCTTCACGTCTCTTGCACTTGGGCTTGTGCTACTCCAGGTTGCTAATCAGCTCCTGGCCCCTGGGATATGCTTCCTGTCTCTCTCCAGCTGCGCCGGAGCCGCCGGAATTGTGTGTTTGCCCCACCTATTTTTGCCACAGGACTTTTTAGTGATTTGTGTCCAATTTCAAAGCACAAGCCTCGCCGGCAGCAGGAACGCCCACTGCATTCTCAGGCAGACAAAGCACTGGTCTGCCCAGGAATTTGGACTTCCGAGGCAGCTCCTGAAACTCCAGCCCAGGAACAGGCTGCCAGCACCCTGCTGGAATCCAGACTGTATGTTATCACCACTAACACCTGCCCCAAGTGCTCTTCTAGGAACTGCTGTTCCTGCCCTGACTGCCTGCGGCCAGGCCAACCAGCAGGAAAACATCCTAGGAAGCAAGAAAAAAGAGATGGAAGAAGGCCTGGTACCACCTCCAAGCAGGCTGAATGTCTACAGATCTTCAGAATGTGTCTGAGTCCTTTCCCAAGTCTTGGTGTTCCAGGCACAAACTCCTCTCAAGATGATTGTTTATTAACATCCAGTCACACCATAAAGACACCCAGCACATGAAATCTATTAACATGTTTACAATTGCAGAAGGCCTGATGTCAGGCAGTGGAATTTTTGCACAGCATTCATCCTAGAAATTAAAAGCACATATTAAAGCTGTAAGTCCTACAGTTCTGGGTTTAAAAGCTCTCCCTGCAATCCTACTTTGTCCTAAAGAAAATGGGCTCTACCACAGGGTTGAGCTGCACATTTCTATGGCTCTGCACCTGCTCAGGGATGTACCAGAACCTGCTCAAGATCTGGGTCTGCCCAATGATGGGGCTCAGATTTCCTGCCTCACCTTCCAAATGGCTGCTGGAGAAAAAAACCTTCATGCCATCCTCCCTGAAAGCAGGAGAGGCCACTTTAGCTGAGCATGCAAAGGCCAGTGTAAATGCCTGACGGGGGACACCTGCCCTTCCCTCCACTGCTACCACTGCAAATCTGCAAGAGCCCCAAAACACATCAGGTGAGAGCTCAGAAATTGTTAAGAAAGAGGAACCAACCACCACAGAGACAGAACACAGAAACAGAGATCTGCCCACAGGTCTTAGCACCAGGACTGCCTGTGCCTCTCAGCCACCAAGGCACTGAGTGATTGCCTCTAGAACTGCGGCCTGAAGCAAAGCAAGAGCCTGCTCTTCCAAAGGGCAGGCAGGGATTTGGGAAAGAAACACGAGAAGGAATGCTCTGAAAAGCACATGGACATCAAGCTTTAGTCCCTCGGCATCACGCCTGGATTATGGAAATAAAAGTGCACAGCAGCAACACCAGTTTCTCTCTTTCAAAGCATCAGAAGTCTCAGGACAGTGACCAAACCATAAGAAACGGAACAGAAACATCAACAACTAAACTCATTTGTACCAAAACCACTAAGAATCTGTCAGTAAGACTCCAAGGTAAGGTATTGGAGGATACTCAAAGACAACACTCCAGGTCATAAAGCAAGGGTGAGATAAAAGGAAAAACCTCCTGCGGGGGACTCACAGGTGCAAGCAGCCATTATCCACCCAGGGTTCCACCCAGCACAGCTGCAAAGCCGGGGATCCATGGGATGACGGCAACTCTCTAAGCCAACCTACATTTTGCCCACCCCAAAGCACTGCCCCGGGCGAGCTCACACTCCTCTCTTCACACACAAACCGGAGCTCCCCACAGCTCTTCAGCCTCAGAGGACTTCAGTGGGATCCTGGCCTGCCTCCAGCTATCTGGGGGAACAAGGTCAGCTCCACAGGCAGAAGGACCCATTACTTAAACTCAGTGTACATTAACACTTCCAGGCTGTGCTCTGTCTACCACGCCGAGCCGGCACTCGGATCAACAGAGAATGGAAAGAGAAGGAGGAAGGGGAGTATCTCTTACACTGATCCCTCAGCTCCGAGGACAGCTGTGTTTGGGGTTTCTTTCCTGCAGCAGCTCCCACAGCAGATGCCTGAAATGTGATGTCCCAACGGCACCGAGTGCTCCCACACTGAACAGGGTCAGAAGAGAACAGTCTTTTACCCTCCTCTCCTCACCAGCTCCAGGTTATCCCCGACTACAAACACCCGGCCCGAGATAGCCGGGACAGCCGTAAGGAGCCCCCGGAGAGCAGCGCCTGCCCCCGGGTGTCCCTCGCCGCTGCGGGGACACAGGGGTGGTGCGGGACCCCGAAGGGACCTCCTGACCCCGGGGCGAGGGAGAAGGGACCGGCTCTGAGGGGATGGAGGAGGAGGAGGGAAACAACCCAGTCGTGAGGGAAGCTGGAGGGGGAGGGGGTGTCCCCGATCCTGAGGGAAAGCGAGGAGGAAGGATTCGGCCGTAAATTAAAGTGGAGGGGTACGGGGGGACGGACACGGGGACGACGACGCGGGGGACCCGTCCCTGAAGGGAAGCGCTGGGGGGAGGGTAACGACCCGTCCCTGACGGGAAGAGAGGGAAAGGACCGGCCCAGAAGGGACGCGGGGAGAGGGGGGGNGAACAGCGCCGGGCCGGGGGGGGGGGGGGGGGGGGGGGGGGGGGACGACCTGTCCCTGAGGGCAGGCCCCAGCCGGGAGCAGCGCCCGACCCCACACCGAGGGGTCCGGCGAGGCCCCAGGACGCCCCCTCTGTCCGTCGGGAGGCGGGGCTGTCCCGGCACTCACCGGCCCCGCGG
>VZTX01016963.1:0-15137 GCA_013400915.1 Pardalotus punctatus
CGGGCGGTGGCCCCGCCCCCCGCGCTCGGCTCACCATCACGCCACCGGCGGCGCAGGCCCCGCCCCCCTACCGCTCGCCGATTGGCTGGCGGGCGGGGGGGGGGGGGGNGGGCGGGGCCCGGCTGCGAGCAGCGATTATAACGCGGGGGCGGGGGGGAACCGGGCAGTGATGGAGCGTGTGGTGTTGGTGACCGGTGCCAGCAGGTGAGCGCCGGGCACGGCGGCCGGGAGACTGGGAGGGGCGGGCTGCCGTGGTTTGGGCTCTCTCTGACACCGTCCCGTTTGCAGCGGCGTGGGGCTGGCGTTGTGCCAGCGGCTTCTGGAGGAGGATGGCCGCATCCACCTCTGCATCGCCTGCCGCAACGAGCAGAAGAGCGAAGCCACGCGGGACCTCATCCTGGCCACCCACCCTGCCGCCCAGGTCTCCACCGTGGACGTAGACCTGGGTAGCCTGGCTTCCATCCTGCGAGCCGCCCGTGAGCTCCGCTGCAGGTATGGGATCTCCGCACTCCATCCCAACAGACCTCCTCTGGCCGTGCTCCACCCCACCGGCCCCTCCTGTCCCCCCTCCACCTGACTCCCGTGCTCTTCTCCACGCAGGTTTCAACGCCTGGATTTTGTCTACCTCAACGCTGGGATCATGCCCAACCCACACGTGAACTTCAAGGCCCTCTGGCATGGCCTCCTCACCGGGTAGGAGATGGTGCCGGGGGTTCCAGCCCCCCGCCTGGGGGAAGCACGGGGTGCTGGCATTGTCAAGACGTGCTCTTGGGTCCAGTGCTGAAGAGCCTATCTCCCTTCCTGGTGTGAGATAGAGCACATCTCTGTGCGATGCATGGTCTTGTGTGGGGTGGAGTGCTGGGGTGGTCCAAAGCACCCAGTACTGTTTCTGATCCCAGGTGTGAGACCCACTGGGTGCAGGGGGAGGGCAAGAGTTCACCTAAAGCCTGCAGCCCCTGGCACTGCATGAGAAATGCTGCTGTGTTGACAGGGAGATGAAGTTTGCTCATACTGAGTCTCCTTACTGTTGTTCTGGTCCCACTGTAGGTTTCTGTAGTTGTTCACAGCTGTGGATCACAGTATTTTGTGAAGCTGATGGTGCTGGTGTAAGGATGGTTATTCTATAAGCAACACAGGGAAGGTGAGCTGAGGAGCACAGTGACTTGTGTTGAGTCTGGTAGTGCTGTTGGGGTGTTGAGCACTGATGCCAGACAGGTTTCTTTGCCTGCATTAGGTATGGCCCGAGGGCTTAGTTCCACGCTGGAGCTTGATTAAATTATCTGAGTGTGAAATGAAGGAGTGAGATGTTTTTAACAGTACTTTGCCATCGGAAAGTAAAGGAAGGGACAAGTCTTCTCTGCTCTAGTCAGTATTGGGACTTGCAAATAAAGGACTTGGGGTGCTCTGTAAGCTTTTCCCATCTGTTTTTTTTTCATGGATTGATATTGTTCTTGAAGGTGAAACTGTGTGGAGCATGTGAAGTGGGGGGGTACTCCCAAAGGACTGGAGTGGCAGTTTTCTTCACTAACTCCTGTCCTTGGCTTCCAGGAGGGTGCTTCACATGCTGACCACTGCGGAAGGCATCATGACCCAGACGGACAGGCTGAATGGAGATGGACTTCAGGAGGTGTTTGCTACCAACCTCTTTGGACACTTTATCCTGGTGAGGCTTTGTACGAAGACTGAACCCTCAGTCTGATGTTTGATGTGGGTAAGGATGGGTCCAGGCAGTACAGGTGAATCAGTTCTCACAGGTTCAGATGCTGCAGCCTGACAGATAAAGAATGACAGGGCAAAGGCCTTGAAATTTGTTTAAATAGCAATAAATGGTGACTTCCGTTGCGAGAGTTAATATAATTTTGAGGTTACTCTAGTGAGCCAGCAGATAGAGGTAAATCATATGTAGTTCTCCTTCAGGGTAAATACTGAGGCTTGCCTGTTTTAAATTCTGAGGTGCTCAACTGAGCTGTCCAAGAGAATGACAGCTGCCTGTACAAGTGTGTGCCTTTGGCTAGTCTAGGAAAAGCTGGCTGAGAAAGCTGAGTTAAGCTCACAGCCCTTAAGGACTGTAAGTTATACCCTAAGACTGGAAAACTGCTGTGTTGAATAAGTTAACAATTCTTTTTTCAGGTTCGTCAGCTTCAGTCTCTACTCTGCGGTAACGAGAAGCCCTCACGACTCATCTGGACCTCCTCCAGCAATGCCAGGGAGTCTGCCTTCAGCCTCTCTGACTATCAGCATGCCAAGGGGCAGGAATCATACAGTTCCTCTAAATATGCTACTGACCTGACAAGTGTGGTTCTGAACAGGAAATTTAATAACCAGGTGATGATGGGGTTTGTGTTTCTAAAGAAACCTAATGAGCTGCTACTGTTTGTCATTATCATTACATTGTTGTTACCCAGTTGCATTCATTCACTCATCGCAATCTAGTGCATTCCTTAATGCACAGGTAAGAACTAAACATGGCTGAGGTTGAACTGGTGGCATGGGGGGGTGGAGAATCTGCCAGAGAGATTGCCAGATTCTGGAGTTTTTGCCAGAAAGACTTCAAAAAGCA
This sequence comes from Pardalotus punctatus, assembly GCA_013400915.1. Classification (NCBI taxonomy): domain Eukaryota; kingdom Metazoa; phylum Chordata; class Aves; order Passeriformes; family Pardalotidae; genus Pardalotus; species Pardalotus punctatus. The sequence continues at coordinate 2,561 of VZTX01016963.1, forward strand.
GGAAATTTTCAGAGCGGTCCCTACCTCGCAAGCTCTTCTCTTTAGACCAAAGAATTGGTGTTAAAGAGCAAAGAGCTTTTTTCAGATGTCCCAGGACTGCTCTGGTAGTGCTGCCTGCAAGCACTGGAGAGGTGCAGGCTGTGCTGATGGCTCTGTGCTGCTGCTCAGTTTTGTCACACTGAGGTGTACAAGTGACCTGTCTTCCCTGGCCTGGGGGGTTTTGTTGTCAGCTACAGCTCTGGTCCAGCAATAGTGGTTGTGCCGTTCTCAAGCACTCCAGGAGAAAATGGTTTTGTCCTAAAGGGCTGAACAGTTATCTCTTAAAGATGAGGCAGCCTTTGGTCTGAGTGGGCTGTAATTTGTGGGATATCTGCTGTGGATGCTGAGCTGCACAGAGATGGCAACAGGAGACTGTGTCTTCTATCCTGTGGGCTTGTAATTGGCATGGATTTAACACAAACATTTCCAATTTGGACTTCTTAAAAATCACTTCACCTAATTGCTCTCTGCTCTGGTACTTAGTGGAGTATTACTGTCTGATGTCTGTACACACCCTCTCTTGCTGAGGAGTACTGGGAGGGAGGGAGTATGAACCATTCTTTTAACTGTGGAGTAATTGCCCACTGACTTGGTTTCTCCTCTGCAGGGTCTGTATTCCAGCGTTGTTTGTCCTGGCCTCGTTATGTCCAACATGACCTACAGAATTTTGCCTGTTTTTCTGTGGAAGCTGCTAATGCCCATCATGTGGTTGGTGAGTGGATCTCCTGGCTGGTTTTGCGCTGTGACACACTTCACTGCAAGTGATGTGGAGTGCACTTCTAGCCCCTTGCTGCCTGTGCTGCTATAGAGTTCTTCCTTCTGTTGGGCTGGCCAGGCTGACCTCTGTGCAAACCTTCCCTTTCTCATTTTGGAGCCCTGATTTCCAGGCTGAGTTTGGAGGTTTGGTGCTGGACACTGTGTGTAGGGGCAGGGCTCAACCCTTCAGCCACAGTGGCGTTTGTCAACGCTCCCCTTGGAAGGTTTGCCAGTTCTGCTTGGGCTTGTGAAACACCATTATTTTGCTGGCAGCAGGGCTCAGGACTTGGCCCCAACTTGGCCCCTGTGCTTTGAAAAGCTGTTCACTTCTAGAACAGCCAGTTTTTCAGTGTTGTTCTTTCCATTCCTCTAGAAGGCAGTGTTGCTTTTTTCTTTCCAACCCTATGGAAAGCAAAGCCTTCTGCTCTCCATTGCCTCTCCCCCCGTTTCCCCAAAAGTTTCCTTGCCTTTCTACCTTTGGGCCTCGGCTTTCCAGGTTCACTGTAGTTCTGTCCCTGAAGGCTGCCTGCTCTGAGTCTTGATGCTCTTGCTGAGGCAAGAGTGGCCTTTCAGCTTAGGCTGTCCCAGTTGCAGCAGCTGATCCTGATGGATCACATTTCCCCCGGCAGCAGAGAGGCAATGCCTTCTCAGTTGTCCTCAAGGCTGGCAGTCCTGCAGATCCCCTCTGCCTCCTGCCATTGCTGCCCTTGAGACCATTCCAGAAGAGGCACCTGCAAGGTATGTATGGCCTGTTGGCTCCTGCCTTGGGGTGACCTCTATGTGGGAGCATGGAGTGACATTTGCTGACTTGCTGGGGGGCTCCAGAAAGCAGTTTGTGGTGTTAAAAGGATGCTTTAGTCAGTGTGCAGTGTTACCTGTCATTCACTTTGAGAAGCATTTGTACCTCTGGTAGACTATCTGGAGTATCTGCGCTGCTCAGGGCTTGCCAACAAACCTTGGGCCATAACACAGATTCTGTCATGTGCTTCTTTCCCCCTCAGATCCGATTTTTTGCCAAAACTTATACTCTGACACCCTATAATGGAGCAGAAGCTCACGTAAGTAGTTTACAGCTTGATTTTAAATTTCCTTCCTTCTGGGTAGCTCTTGGCTTGAGCAAAGAGCCTCTCAGCAAGGGTGGTGGGTGGGTGCTGTATTTGACCCCCAAATACCATACAGCAGTGAGGGTGGGGGACCAGCTCTCCCCAGGGCTGATCTGCCACGGGGTGCTCTATGACCTTCATCCAGTACCCATAAAATAAATGATTTTGGGAAAACCTCACAGCCAGGGAGAATGATATGCAGCACAGGGGATGGAGGTGGGGGATGTGGGGCACAGCGTGTCTCAAGCACAGTGGGAGCAAGTTTAGCCGTGCTGACCTGCTTTAGCATAAACCTGGGTTACTCTTACTTGCTCATTTATTTAAATGCAATACCTTGGCTAAGGTAGGTCACAACTGAAGGAAGCCAGCTCAGAATTTCTTTATGTATCACATCTTCCCCTGCTGGGTGGGAGCACCTGGGGTGTCTTCCCCTGTGTTTGCTGGCAGCCAGCCCCTTGCCTACAGGCTTGGCTGGGACAGTGTGTGCTGGACTTGTGCATCTTTGTGCTGCTCTTCCCAGGTGTGGCTGTTCAAACAGAAGCCGGAGTACCTGGATTCTCTTGTCAAATACCACAGCTGTACTTCTGGGCTGGGGAAGTGCTACGTGGAGCCTCGAAAGGTGAATGGGAAAGGGAGATTCCTGCTAGAGGGGACTTGGTTGGGGGTCTGTCATCTGCCTTGCATGGAAGAGCTGGTCCCAAGGGTGTCCTGTGGCTGGGGTGGGGGGGAAGATGCTTGTTGAATGCTGAGCAGCAGGGAGGCATGTGGGGTTATCTGCAGTGTTTCCTAGAGTAACTCCTGGCTTAGGCTGGAGTCTGGAAGATAATGGAAATGATGATAAGAACAGGTTAAGTGTGTAATGTTGCTTTCCCAAAATACGTTCTGCCTTGTGCCCTGGTGCCAGCCCCTTAGTTGGCTCTTTGTGAAGGTAAAAGCTCTGGAAATGCTGAGCTTATCCTGAGCTGCCTTCAGTGTCTGCACCAGCTGCCACCAAGGTGATGGTCTCACCATGCTGTTCTTGTCTTCCAGATGGATGTGGATGAAGACATTGCCGAGAAATTGTACCAGAAGCTGTTGGACCTGGAGGAGCAGGCTGTAGAGAAATACAGGGATCTCTTAGATTAAATAAAGCCAGTCTCAGTGGGGTGAGAGTCTTGTAACAGTAACATGGGATTTCTTCATTCTGGTGCTACTTGTGTTGCCTGTTATTCTGCAGGCACAGGGCTTCAGACACAATCTTCCTTCTCAACAGAAGGTGAACAGTTCCTGAAAATGGAAATGTGAAAACTGAAGAGAAATACTTAGGCCTTTTGCTATGGGACTTTTCTTTTTGGCATAAAACTGGAGACCTCGAGTGGGCAGAGTCTGTCTTAACACAGTTGCAAAGCAGTGTCTTGCGAAAGCGTGACTGAACAGTGCACGGTTCAGGAACAGCCTCAAAACCTGTGGCTCCAATCTGGCTCAGTGCAGTAGAGGCAGCAGTCTGGGGTGCTGCCTTGCATCTTGGCTGTGCTGGTGTTTGCAGATGGCTCAAACACATCCCCTGTGGCTGATCCTGATGTACTTGAAGGCTCACCTTCGGCAGAGCTGCTCTTACACTTGTTGACCAAAGCTGTGGCTGGCTGTACAGACTTGCTCAACAAGATCAAACCTTACTGGCAGGCAGGGTCTGCACAGCAGCTGAAACCAAGCTCCTGAAGAGCTGGCCTGAGAAGCACACACCTGCCTCAACAGTGAGGACGGATGCCTTGCTGTCCCCTGGGTGTGGGCACTTAAGGGTTTTAACCATGACTAGCTGGAAAGGATGATGCTAACCTGGACTCGGGGCCAGTCTGCTCTGTTTGGAGCAAGAGTGAGAGGTTGCCATGTTGTTTTATCTATTTAACACTCTTTTTATATAAATCTGTTGTACCAATCATTCTTCCTGTTGTCTATCTGGGGACCTTCACCAAGTACCTGTCACCAAGTAACTTCAAGTGCTGTAACGAATAAATGACTGAAACTGAGTTGTCCTTGATGCAGTGGTGTTTTTACTCCCATCTCCATCTACTTTTACTTGGAGGGCTGGAAGGGAGTTTGGTTTGTTGCCTTGTGCTATAAACCTGTGCGTACCTGGGAAGTGTGGAATCTCTGCCACGTGAGAGCTGCTACCCACCTTTCTGGCTTACTTCTTTAGTTAAGGAAAGACATGAGTGATTTCTGAAGACTTCAGTGTGGTTGTGTGTGCTGAGCCCCTTTTCCCAGCCTACAGCTCTTGGAGATGTCTCTGGTGCTTGCTCACCCTGCTGTGTCACATAATTACTGGTTTATTACTCCCTGCTCAGGGAGCCCGGGTGCTTCCCTGGGACTGGCAGGGGTCAGGTGAGGTTACAGGGAGGCTGTGCTGCATGCCCAGGCTTGTGCCTCCTGCCAGGGTGCCCACAATGAGGAATGGCTCAGGGCTCGGGATGGGAAACCTGCACAAAGCTGGCAGCCAGGAGAATCCAGGCTCTTCATGGCTGTGGCTTGCAGGGATACATATTTAAAGAATCTTGCTTTTCCTTCTTTTCTTCCTTCCCACCTTCCATTGGTTTTGAGCAAAGCTGAAGGGTACTGCCGGTGGGGTGGTACCAGCAGGAGAGGTGCCTCAGTCTTGAGTTTGGGCTGAGGAGAACATCTCAGCTCAGCCTTACGTGAAGACCTGAGCCACCAGCACCAGTGCAGATAGGAATGTCCTCGGTTTTGGCCTGACGTCAGCACACAATGAGCAGCTGGCCAGTGTGGGGTGGTGCTCCCCTCAGCTGTGGCTGCAGCTGTTCAGAGATGTGAAGCAGATTGGGCTCTGCTTATGTGGATGTTGATTTAAATGCAGTAAAGTTGGTACCAGCACCAAATGTGTGTTCTGTGGCTTTGTTCAGCTGTGTCCTGCAACACCCTGGGGCCAAAACCCTCTGTTTCTGGTGGAGTGTCTTCCCTTCTCCCCAGACACAGAGTCAAGGGCTGGTTGTTTACTAAACTTGGGGTGCTTGATCCCCACAGCATCCTGCAGCAGTACTTGGCTCCTTGTTCTGGAGGGTGATGGACGCATTGTTTTGGTTTTACATGAGCATCTTGAGCTTTGCCCTGCTTCTGCCCTGGCTGTATAGTAGGTAACGCTCACCGCCTCCACCTTTAGGATTCCCTACCTACCCCAAATCCAGAGGCACTCAGTCATTCTTCATCCTGGCCTCGTTCTCTCTCTGGGCTGAGATAAATGAAACAGCAAGTGTTAATCAAAACAGGGTCTGACACAATGCTTCTGAGCTGAGTGCGACTGAGAGGGAAATGGGAGGATCAGGGCTCTTACACCAAGCTGATCACCTGTATTGCCCTGTACCGGCTGTGTGCTGACACTGCAGCTGTGACAGCCCAAGGATTTGAATGCAGTGAGGCCTGGAGCTCCTAAAAGAGGTAGCTTTGAATAATCTAGCATACTTAGGAAAAATAAATGTTTTCTGATGCATGAGTTTGGTGGTTTTGTTGTTGGTTTGGTTTTTATTTTCCTTAAATCCTGGAAAAAGGGGGTAGATTTCTAGGATGGACAGAGGTTGATGACCATAGGAGGTCCTCCAGTGTCTATAGCAATTGTCACAGGTCCCCACTTCTCTATAGGGGTTCCTGCCTGCTTTTGTGACCCCAGGCATCATTGTCCATGCCTTTCCATAGAAAAAAACTTGGCTGTGCTCATCCTTGCCTTCTGCTCCTCTCCTCCATGTAATGAGAAGCTGGATGTCTGCACCCGGAGGATGGGACTGCTCTCTGGAATGGGAACTGTAACCACCTCCCAGATTTTGTCTTTTGTACTGAAAGCACGGGTAGGACCTGGAGCCCCAAAACAGGAGCTGCCCAAAGGGCTGGCTCAGTTGCTGGCTGCTCCCAAGGGTGCTGTGCCAGCTGGTTTGTCTGCCCATCACCCTGGTGGCTGCGGAAAGAGCCCTCCAATGCTGTGGAGCTGCCAGTCTCCAGGGAGGAATGGCTCCTCATGACCTGCTCCTGGCTAGCAGACACCTGTGCATGGAGCTTAATCCCCCAGCTAATCCTTTTCAGCTGGACCCGAGTCCTTTGTGCAATGAGAACAGGTCCTGCCCCAGCACGATGTCCTGTGGTGCAGGGTGGTGAGAAATTCCAGCTGGGATAGGGGAAGAGCTGGCAGTGGCAGCAGTGAATCACTGCTAATGCAGGAACTTGCTCTTTGTGATCCTCAGATATGGAGCTTTCCAGAGAAACCTCCAGGGCAGGTCTTGAGGGTGAAAACTTGTTGAGGTTGCTCTATGATGCCCGGCACAATCAGCTGTGTGATCTGATACCTCATGACCGTGCCTCATCCTGAGCCACTGGTTTTTCACCTTTGTAGGCAAACATGGTGCCTTGCTCCAAACACAACCTGAGCTCTCCAAGGCTTTTCAGCTCAGCTGCCTTTCAGCTATGTAGGGCAGGGACAACAGGAGGGTGGGTGGAAACTGAGCCCTGGCCAAGGGAGGAGAAAGCTTGAGATTGGTGTGCCAGAGCTGAAATCCTGTGGCTGGGTGACCTTTGCCTCTCCAGGAAAGGAATGGGATGAAAGAGAACAACAAGGAGTGGCATGTCCCTGTAAACAGGTGGATGTAATACAGACAGCTTGTTTGGAAAGATCCAGCCTTAGTGGATGGCAACTTTAATGTTGAAAGCCTTGGAGGGGAGCTGCCCAGAGCTGGGTGAGAAACAGGGAGCAGAAAGCCCTCTGAGAGGGTTACAGCAGCATGGCCTGTCTGGGTGGCAGGGAACAGCCAAGAGGGACCTGGGTCTGGGTGGGTTTTGCTGAGAATGGGCAAATTGTAGAGGCCTGAGAAATTTTTGTGTGTGAGGAAGAGCTTGCACCTGCAGCCAGCCCTGCTCCAAGCAGGTGGCCTCATGGCTAACCAGGCAGCTCAGGGGTATGTCCAGGTGAGTTCTGAAGTCTCCAGGAATGGACACCCCACAGTCCCTCCCAGGCCCTGTCCCAGGGCTGCTTCCACACACTGCCCCACTCTGCAGCTTCCTGGGGCGAGTACGGCTGAAGGGTGCAGTGTTGAAGGCTGGGAGCAGACATGTGCCACATGGCCAAGGAAATGGGAAAGCCCAAAGAGAGCCAAGACTGCCCCTGGGGTCTGGGAGGATTGTCAGTGTTGCTTTGAGAAACAGGGAGATGTGCCCAGAGGAGAAATCTCAAAGGGAACTGGTGGACAAATTCAGGAACAACTTGTGAGAAGAATCAGTGTGAGTGGTAAATTCTTTGTTAAGCTCATCAGTCGGTGCTCCTGTGTATGAGCAGAGCTATGTAGCAGAGGCTACGATGCTGTAATTAACATTTTTGGTGTCAGTGCTCAGTGAGAAGGGCCTGGAAAGGCTGCCCTGCCAGAAACCCTCTGCAGATGCAAGGGTTTATATCAAACCAAAGTGCTAGCAGGGAGGAAACAGGGCAGGCAGATGAAACTCACCTTGAGACAAAGCAGCTGAGCTGCTCACTGCGCATTCTTTTCTCCCTTAAAGCTGCCTCAAGCACAGCAGACAGGAGTGTGGCTTGGTATCCAGCCTGGGCTCAGGCTGAATGTGTATGTAGGACCCTCTTTGGTGAAGGAGAACCTGCTAAAGACAAAGATGACCTCAGGGTGCACCATGGAGGCACAGCTCCAGACTTGGCCTTCTCTGTGTTTCTGTCTGCCTCAGCAGAAGCTTTGGTCAGCTCAGCTGGGCTCAGCAGGAGTTGTGTCCGTTGGGTCATGAGTTCCATGAGTCAGCGTGGCTGGCACCCCTCTGGGCAGCACACGGCAGGTGCAGCAATATTTTGTGTCTTTGTCATCTGAGCAGAAGGTGGCTCATTCTTGGTGAGCCAGCAAAAGCCAAACTGGCTGAGATAGTTTGGATAAGTCACTTCCGAGCAGCAGTGCGTGAAAGTTGTAGGGATGCTGCTCTGTCCTGGCTAGTCCTGTGGAGCCCTGGGATGTGTGTGCATGGCCTCCAAGGATGAGGGGTTTATTAATTGCCATAAAATGCAGAAACATCACTCAGGAGTGGAGCAGATCCTCACACCACCTACCACACTCTGCCCGTCAGCAGCTGCCACAGCTCGGAGTGCAGAAGGGCCGCATCGCATCCCTGCCTTGAATTCCTTGGATACCTTTTGGCACATCATGGCTTCCTTGGCTTTGGGCAGCTCTTAGGTTGACTCAGGCTCTTCCTGCTGTGCCCAGCTCATGATAGGCATTCTTGCCTGGAGAGGGATGTGTTGTCACTTGGGTCTGGGCTGCGTGGATGGCAGTAGACAGAATGCTGTGGGAGGCATGACTCGGGTCCATGTGACAGCAGAAGTGTTGGAGAATGGAAGGGTTGGAGGCCAACTGTGAGGACAGCTCCTCCTCTGGGCCCTGGGCTGGCTGCCATAGTGGCAGAGGTTGAGGTCAGTGAAGTTGGGGAGAGGAGCCCACAGCAGGCACGTTGCCTCATATTTAGGCTGGGAACACCGAGGTCAGAGAAGCTGGAATGGCAGGAGCAATGGGCAGCTTGGGCATGGCTCTGTACACAGGCAGTGGGTCAGGTCTGCAGGGGCTTTGTTATAGGCTCACTGCAGTGCTGGTGACATGGGCTCTGCATGTCCCTTGTCAAGGATGTCCCTCCTGGTGCAGGACAGCACCAGGATTAATGATCCCCCCCAGGCTCCCTGCAGGGCCACATGGTACTGGTCATGTCCTTGGGTTCTCCTGCTCCTTTCACGCCCTAAGCTGTGAGGTTTTTGGATCCAAGGGGTCTTATGTGCCGGCCTCGTGCACCTGAGGTAAGAGGTTCACCCTCTTACCTGAACATCTGCTGTAGGGTGAGCTGTCTCCAAGAGGGACAGCGTGTGGGGGTACTGTAGCACTGGGGTGCTCAGCCATGGGGACATCCATGATGGAGCCCCCTACTCTGCATGGGGTGGGTGTGCTGGCAGATGCCCTGTCCCACACAGGGGCTTTTGGGGTCCCCTCTGCCATATGCAGGGGGACCAGAAGTCCTGCTGGGACTGAACTTTTGCCTTTCTGAAGTCCAGGCATGTGGCCAATGAACAGGACAGCCCTGCAGGCAGCTGTCGCTGGATGCAGCCACCTCAGCCTCATGAGCACCAGTGGATTCCTCCCACCCACGTGGTGATGGCCCTTGGCATTTCCATCATCAACAAAGCCCTTCCGGTGCTCCTGATGTGCCAGGCACAGTGTTTAATGAGGAAGGACAAAGAGGGTAGGACATTCCCCTCAGTCCCCTCTTCTCCAGGCTGAACAAGCTAAGAGATCTCCCTGCTCCTCATATGGCTTCATCTCCAGGCCTTTCACCACCCTCATAGCTCTCCTTTGGGCATTACCAGGACCCCCCAAGCGATGCTGGCCAGGCTTGGTGACGCTGGCACTTGTGCCATCTCTGGACGTGCCACCCAGGGCACCTCACTGGCAGGTGCTGCTGGTATGTGGTGACTTGTGGAGAAACCTGTCCCGGCATATCCCACTGGTTCCATCATTCCCTGAATTCTGCTGCTCACTGCCTGGGGAGCTGAGCTCATTCGTTCCCAAGGGACCTGTCAATACTGTCAATTGTGACACAGCCCTCTGTCAGAGAGAGGTAATGTTTATATCAGGCCTTGATAATCTCTATTTTCTCTCCACCTTTTTCCCCTGCCCATGCATTCCTCCTTGAGGTGTCCAGCAGGGATTTGATTACTGCAGGACAAAGGTCAGCTTTCCTGATGTTTATCAGAGTAGTGAGCTGTGGGTCCAACCATGGTGGCCTGGACACCTCAAAAGCACTGCTTGGAGCACGACAGGCTGCCCTGGACCTTGCCCATGCTCAGTTTGCCAGCAGTGCTGAACGCTGACCCCCAGCAGCCTCTGCAGGGTCTGCCTGGGGTGCACAGGCTCTGCCCCGGTCTCCCTGCACAGTTCCCTGACCTCTCAGGTCCACGGTTCAGCTCAGGAGAGAACAGAACAGGGTAATAACAAGAGGGACATCCCAAGGTGGGTGCCAACACAGCTGGGAGTCCTGTGGGTCAGCCAGGCTGGTTTCCCTGGAGCCAAAAGAGCTGAAGCCAACCAGTCCTCAGAAGCTAACTTTTATCCAATTTGGAGGTATCCCCAGAAAATTCTAACGGGGTTTTCTGTCTGGGAGATTGAAACAGAAGGTTTTGCTTCCTTGCTTTGTCTTTGCGTGTCTGAGTGCTGCTAGAGCAGCCCTGGCAGTGTGTGGGTGTGCTGGCGAGGCAGGGCACTGACGTTGGCTAAGTGGCCTCGAAACCCAGGGACTGTCACGCACAGCCTCACGCAGCAGAGACAGCATGTGCAGGATGGGATGGGATGTGTGTGCTTGAGAAGATTTGTATTTTGAAACACAACAAGGTAGAACCTCGCCTTGATCACAGGGGTCAGGATTGATTACAGCATGTAGCGGGGATGGGTACAATCAGCTGGCATCTCAGGGAGGCTGGATGGAATGGCTGTGTCCCTGAAGGTGCTGGGTACGAGTTAGGGGTCAGAGCAATGGTCACACCCTTACATTACTCACAGGATTTCTTTGTCGTCTTCTTCTCTGTTCAAAGCAGGACTGACAGCCAGATCTGTTTTCCTGGCTGTGCTATGCATGGAGTGGCCATGGGGAAGGGGTTTCCATGGATGAAGTGCAACCTACTCTGTATGTACCAGTGCTGGCACAGGACAGACCCCCTTGATGTGTAGGGAAGCCCAGGTGAGTCCCAAAATACTGACACTGGTGGGAAAATGTCAGGCCTAGCATCTGCCACTGTTTGGTGAATGGGAACAGGAAGCCATGAATTTCAGCATAATATCACTATAAGGTAGAACTTGCATGAAGTCCCACTTACCTCACACTACACTAGTCTGTCCTGAGCTTTGTTATCAGTGCCTGTGCAGTTCAGTTAGATGCACGTTGTCCTAAAACCAGCTTTAAGCTGCCCTCATAAGCTGCTGCAGGTGGAACAGACCTGCCTGGGAAGCCTGGGGCTCATCCCAGCCAGCTAACCCATCTGACACAGTGCAACTCACCTGGCCTGTTCCTGGTTTCAAAAACCATTACTAGAAAGTTCTGTTATTACTGGTTTTAGGAAATGTTTCTAAATACATTTTTTATTCTGGCTTGGATAGGCCTCCTCTACCTGTCCAGGTCTTGCTCAAGGAGGAATGCTGAAGGGTCAGGATTGGGGCAGTCATGCCTCCCGCTCCCGTGGACAACCCCAGAATGGTTTCCGGAGCATGTGCCTGGTCACCCAGGTATCATTTGACTTGCAGACGTAAACAGAAGTCTCACTGCTGAGGTCAGTAGGGAGACCTCTCAAATTGCTGTGCAATTCAGGGTCACGTCACGAGTTTTCCTGCCTAATTAATTCACTCCATGGGATGAATTTCCTCCTTCAGCGGATGGATGTAGGAGGGAGCTTCCTTCACCCTGGGCACTTGCAGCAAACCTGTATGATGGAGCTGTTGCACGAGGCACTGTCACCACTTGTGGTGGCCCCTGCCCAGCTGTGTGACTTCCTGCCATGCCAGCCACATGTTGTGTCAGGTGAGTGGTGGCTGCCAAGTCCACCTCTCACTTCACGTGCTCATCTATCTCTCCGCCAGCCCTTGGTAGCTGCAGAAGTGTTGCCTTCAGGAGCCCTGCTGGCAGCAGGCACGGAGCTGTAGAGCCCAGAAACACTGTGACATATTCCATGACTTTGGAATCCAGCATGGGAATACAAACAACACCTGCCTGCTGAGGCTGTGCTCTCTCTCAGCAGGATGTGGTGCTGACACCCACAGGACCAAAAGCCATATGAGCTGTGGCCACAGGGAGATTCTGGGAAGAGCTCCAGCATGTACCAGGAGCGTGCAAGGATCAACCACGGCCTCTAGCTCACCTTGCTCACCTCTGGGCCGGATAACAAGGAAGATGATGTGTCCCACCCATGTGATGCTAGGGATCTCTCAGCTTTTGGCCCTAAGTTAGCTGATGTGTGTCCTTTTGGACTGGCAGGAGTGTCTGACGAGTCAGAGGGTTGGTCTGCCAGGTGGAGACAGACTGGAGAAAATGGGGTGACAGGGACCTCATGTAGCTCAACAGAGGGAAGAGCAGAGTCCTGCACCTGGGCAGGAACAGCCCCCCACACCAGCATGTGCTGGGCCACCCAGCTGGAAAACAACCTGGCAGAGAAAGCCCTGAGGGTGCTGGTAGGTGATGAGTTGAACAGGAGCCAGGAACACACCTTGACAAGGGAAGAAGGCGAATGGTGGCCTGGCTGCACTAGCTGAGGGCTGGCAGCAGGCACAGGGGGGATCCTTCCCCTCTGCTCGGCCCTGCTCGGCCTGCACCTGGGGCGCTGCATCCAGCGCTGGGCTGCCCAGCAATAGGACAGACACTGGAGAGCTTCCAGCAGGGGCCACTGCAATGGAGAAGAGCCTGAGCATCTCTCTCGCGAGGACAGGCTGGGCACGCTGGGGTTTCTGCCGCCCGGAGGGGGCTCGGGGGGTCGCGGACAGGCCGGCACGGCTCTCTGGCCCCGGCAGGAAGCGTTTGAATTGCGAGGAGCTGAGTGTGAGGAACTCTGCCCCGAGCGCCCGGGCTGTCCGGGCCGGGCGGTGCCGCGCGGGGGAGCTGCGCCCCCGCCAGCGGGACGGGACGGGACGGGA